>VZSF01011169.1:36655-232578 GCA_013398295.1 Chionis minor
AAAAAAAAAATGCGGGTGCAAAGTTTTCAGATGTCCTCAGGTCCACCTCCAGGAGTGACAGGGGTGCTTGGGGGAGCTCAGACTCTTACTGGAAGGTCAACTAGATTTTGGCTTGCAAATGCCATTTTAGACCAGACCTCATTCCTTTCGACAATGAAACACAGGAGGCTTAATATCTAATTGGGCTTTCAAAACCTTAGGTTAGGTGATTTTTTTTTTTTATTGCATGAAACCTTTGGTGACATTTTTTTCATTTATCCAATTTTTTGTTTGACTTTGGCTCCCCCTAAATCAACTTCTTTTCATCAACCAAACTTATTTTTCATCTTACAGAAGCCAAAACCAATAATCCTGTGTTTTGTTTTGAGACAAAACAATTCGGGTAGCCAAAAGTGAAAGAAAAAAAGGATTCTTTTGACGGATGAAAATTGCCAGGTAGTCACACGGCCTTATTCACAGGAATTGGCTCTAAACCAGTGTACCCCTTTTTTTTACACTGAGAGTGGAGTGTTTTTCCCAGGGGGGAACTGGCTGAAGGAATTTGGCTGATGGGCAAGGAAGGTCCACACTGGGATGATGCTCATGTTCACCTGCCTTGAAGGTGATGGGGGACCCACCATTCCACCGCTTGTATGTAGGGTCAAGTTTACAGTGTCTGGTGGGTGATATTTAAGCCATAATGAAGAATGTTTTAAGTTGGGTCAGTGTTAAAACAGTGGAGAAAAGTTGATTTGGGAAAAAAATTAACCAAAATCATGTCCAGAAAGGGGAGAGAATGAGAAGACGATGTAAGTTTTCTTGTCCTTTCATAGAGGAGAACTGAGGCGGGAGCAAGAAGAAGAACATTGGGTGTGCAGGGCTTTAAAAATTGTCAGGCAAAATGAATCTCCTGTTTGCAATAACCAGGAGCTTTAAATTCTTTGCTTTGATCCTTATCACTTTTTTTTGGCTGGTAGTAGTGTCTCAGCAACAGAAATCTATTAGTGAAGCAGGATCTTGTATTACTGTGGGCTCATTTATCTGCCGGGTCTTTATCTTCAGCATTTTCTGGACTACAGGAGCATCTAGTTATCGCTTGGTGCTGTATAAACACAACATGATGATGCTCCCTCTCCCGAGTCTAACTTTAAAAAGCCCCTGATAGGGTAAAACAAACCAAGTGGGGGATCACCTGGTAATCTGGTTAGGAAGAAGCCTGGGGACTGAGTATGCTGGCTGCCTACAAACCGGCCAAGATCTTAATAAAATCACAGCAGCGCAGAGATTTCAAGGAGTCCAAAGAGAATTATATCTGAAATTAGAATTTAACCCAAGAGGGAGTCATCTCCACCTTGGGCTGTCCTGCTTGACAGGTTTGGAAAACAGCTTGGTACCTGCTCAGCTTTATGGCACCAAGGTCCACTGCAGGTGTTGAGCCACATCCCCTCCTCACCACCCGGAGCCTCCTCCTCCTTCCTAGCCATCCCTACACACCTCCCTCCCTTCCCAAGGATGCAGAATCCGGGGACCTTCCTATCCCCTGAAGACACAAACCCACGTGGGTTTTGCATGCAAGGCCCATTTCCCAAGGTAATTAAAGTAACTTCAGTAGTGTTGCAAGGTCCCAGGACCTTCTCCCACCGTTTTTGCCCCAAAGCCTTACCTGAGCTCAGGTTTCTGTGCCCTGGCTGGTGGAGCGGTGGGGATGAGCTGGTGGCACCAAAGCTGGGCTGTGCCCAGCAGTCTGCCCCGGCATGGCACAGCTCAGTGCCACCCTTGCTCCCTCCACTGATACCTTCACCCCCTTCCCACCATCCTGGTTCCAGCGTGTCCCATTTTAAGCCCCTTTTGGCAATGCCCTGTACAACATCTGGGTAAACACCTCATGTAGTTGCCTTCTGCAAACCCCTTACAGCAGAAAGGCAGATCACATAGACCCCCTACAGTCCTTGCTCCTACCTGCCTCCCTTCAGCCCCTCAATGTTCATGAGAAAACCAGAGATGGTCAAGCAGCTTTGGCTTCATGAGGTCATGGTCCCTCCCAGCATCTCTGCAGCTCATTGCTGGAGCTCAAAACTCCCAAAATGGAAAAAAACGTTGGGTCTTGGGCTCTTGGTAATTGTCTCCTCGGCATGTCACTGGAGACGAGGGGAGCAATCTACTCCCTGCCATGCTGGCCAGACCAAGGGGGAATGGGCTCAAGGTGTAATCAAAAGGATGGGGGTTGATTACTAGGAAAACCTTTCCAACAGCAAGGTTTGTTGGGGCAGAAAAGGGAGATGGCCACCATCCCGCCCACGCTGTCCTCTTCCATCCAAGTGCAAAAGCCAAGCTGGTGATGAGAAGAAGGCATCACTCGCTCATGGGCATAACCGAACAGTGCCAGCAATACCAAGGCACAAAATCTGAGGTTTTCCAAGCTGGAAAGAAGATTTAAGCATGCCGTTTCTCTGGTATTTCAAGGAGACTTAAGGTTGGGCTAATCCGTACATGCCTTTGACAAGTATAAATATCACTTAAGAATATGATTTAAAAAAATCAATATAATTATATTGCTATTGTCTCTCATATGGTCACATTTAGACTGGTATAAAGCAGCTTTATAGTGCTACAGATTGTTCTTCCCGTATTGAACTCACTACAGCAATACCAAGCACCTTCATACAAATGAGTTTCTACAACTGCCACCAAATCACTGTCATTAAATGAGCATAGCTTCGGTGTGTACACAAGCCTAGCTATCACACGTGCCTTTAAAAAACTCTTCACAGAACATTGAACGCAGCTACATAGGCATATTTTCCTGAAAATGCTTGAAAGTTTCACTTCCACTAATTTCTGAGGGTTTGAATCCCTTGCACACCTAGTAAAACTATTTAGGGATCTGAAACTGGAATTGATTTTTTTGATCTGGGCCATAAGTATTTTTGAAAATCCCTCCACGTATGAACAATGGCTTTTAAAAAGAGGTCATGCAATCAAATTGCTTTGAACTTTAGTAACATTTAAGCCTCTAAACTCTTTAGGCTTATTTTAAAATCCAGCCATGAAGTTTAGATTATTTTAACCTAAGAAGAATTGGAAGTATACTATTGAAAACCACACCCCTCCTCGGCCTACAGTATTGAGCATGTGTATGAAGAGGGGAAAGCAAAAGTAGCTATACATAAAAATGAAAATTACCTATAAAGTTTGATTATTATTTTAAAAGCAGAAAAATCAATACATTAACGATGAGAAACTAATTAGGTGTATTAAAATTCTTCTGGTTTCAATAAGCAAATGTGCACTGATGAAGCTTAGGCTTGTATGCCACGCAACATTTAGATCTTAGAACATTTGTTTTAAGAGGTAAAAAAACCCAGCCTTTATTAAGCATCCTATCAATGTCAAGTGCCAAATTCGTCTTAAGGAAGAAATCTGTTACGCTGAGGATGGTGAAACCCTGTCCCAGGTTGCCCAGAGAGGTGGGAGATGTCCATTCATGGAAACATTCCAGGTCAGGTTGGATGGGGCTCTGAGCAACCTGATCCAGTTGAAGATGTCCCTGCCCATGGTGGGGGGTTGGACTACATAGCCTGTAAAGGTCCCTTCCAACCCAAACTACTCTATGATTTGATCATCTTTGAGCTGACAGACACACCTCCTTCACCCTCCATTGTACCCCCTGAGTACTGTGTTCAGTTTTGGTCACCGCAGTATCAGAGAGACATTGAGGTGCTGGAGTGTGTCCAGAGAAGGGCAACGGAGCTGGGGAGGGGTCTGGAGAACAGGTCTTATGAGGAGCGGCTGAGGGAGTTGGGATTGTTTAGCCTGGAGAAGAGAAGGTTGAGGGGAGACCTTATCACTCTCTACAACTACCTGAAAGGAGGGTGTAGCCAGGTGGGGGTCAATCTCTTCTCCCAAGTAACAAGCGACAGGACAAGAGGAAATGGCCTCAAGTTGTGCCAGGGGAGGTTTAGGTTGGATATTAGGAAAAACTCCTTTACCGAAAGGGTTATCAAGCATTGGAAGAGGCTGCCCAGGGAGGTGGTGGAATCGCCGTCCCTGGAGGTATTTAAAAGCTGGGCAGACATGGTGCTGAGGGACATGGGTTAGGGGTGGTTTTGGCAGTGTAGATTTATGGTTGGACTCGATGATCTTGAAGGTCTCTTCCAACCCAAGTGATTCTATGATTTGCACGGGTGCCCTCGGTCAACAGCCAGTGGGGCTCTGTGGGTCTGCCCAGCTCCACAACCTGGGCACTGCAGCCCTGGCCACCAGGAGCTTTGGTGTAGGGGTGCTGAGCACAAGCATTGCCCCCAAAACCTTCAAAAAATCCCAGTTTTTTTCCACTGAAGGTGCCATGCTTTGGCACAGGCTCAGAGAGCCCGATTCAGAAAGACGGTTGAACGTGAGACCTCCTTTCAGACCACCGCAGCGGCCGCTTTCAGCTAAACCCAAACGGAGGGAAGGCTCTTTGCACCATGCTTCAACTGGCCGCACCCGGAAAATTTCAGAGAAATGGGTTTTTCTTTATTGGCGCAGTCTGGCAAGACAAAACCCAGCCCTTCTGCTGCTGCGATTCGCATCGCTGCGCGTTCTGGAAGGGCCAGGATTGGGCTGCTGCGTCCACGTTGTAGTTGGCGCCAATTTCGTGCCGCGGGGAATTCAGTCAGCTCCTAAGGAAATGCTGCCACCCAATAATTTACACAGTTAAAAGGAATATAAACACCCACATGCCATGAAGAACAGTGCAGGAGACTCCTCTAAGCAGTATTCGGGGTGGTCTTTGGGGTGCTGCACTAAGAAGTTAAATTTCCAGCAATGACTTGGCCATGCCTGCCCTGCACTGAGTGATTTTGACTAACGCTGATCCTTAGCCTCCTCGGTTCTATACACGCGCGCATACACAATGTTAGGTCTCCAGATTAGGGGGGAAAAAAAAATATGCCCATTTTCTTAATAATTAAAAAATACTTGTTCCTATGTAACGGTTTCTGGGTTTTCTCTCCTCCCTCCCCTTAGCTTGGTGATACTGTCATCCTTCTCCCTTTGGTGCTATTCCAGTATGAAACAGACTGATTTTAATTTAATTTAAGAATGAAAAAGCACACATTTAATAAAGTTTACGGGTACTGAGAGGCTGTGCTCTCTTTTTGCTGGCGGCAGCAACCTGGAAAGAGTGGGCAGGTTTATGAAAAAGGGGAAAAAGCCAGAATTACCCATTCACGTCTGATTTTAGTCTCTTAAACCTAACGCGTTCCGTGGCAGCTGGGGGGGCTCTGCCTGCTCTGAACTCCCCGGTGGTCCTTGGGCTCATTGGCCTCATTTCCATGACCTCTTATCTTCCACTTAACGTCTCTCCAGCTAGTTTAATGTCATAGTCCCTTCTTTAGGTTGCAAAAAACCTGGAAAAGTGAGGTCTTCACACCATTCACCCCTTAGCCATCACTGGCCCTGCCACGTTCCACAGCGTTTGGCCACCGAGTTTCCCGAATTCCTGCTTTCCCCCGACCTGGCAGGAAAGGAACGGACCCAAGTCGCGATGCGTTGCGTGAAACCTGAGGTGGAAGCAATTCACCAAGAAATATATACAGCGGAGCGGTCCCTGTATATCAGGTTTTCTGTGTGGTCAAGTAAAGTGATATTGTATTTACTTTTTTAGATGTATAAACAGATTAAGTCCCCAGGAAAATATGCTCCCAAACTTCATAATATTTTATTAAACCGCTGAAGTTTAATATAATCTTTTGGCTTCCACAGAAAATGTTCCATTTCTTTTCTGAGCACCTTTGATTTTATTTTCTTTTAATTACCGTTATCCGGAGTTAACAATGTGGGTTTTGCACTCCACCCAGCGAGGACTATCCAGATTAGAAGCGGGGAATTTTGCTGAAATACAGAAATATCTATGTGGTGGTAAGAAGTCAACGACGCCTGGGTGGAAAACTCGGGAGAAGCCAATGTGCAGAATGAATTCCCCTCCGCCAGGCAATAACAAGGCTGCATTCCTCAATTCATAGCATTTATTACCTAAGACATTGGCCAGCCACGGCTTTTGAAAGAAATTATACCTCCTTCATCTTATGCCTGTCCACACCGCTGCGCGGGGGCTGGCGAGCTGCTCCAGCTCGCTCCATCCCGGAGGCAACGCAGCTCATTGCTCCGTGGGGAAAAGCTCTCATTAATTCCGGCCCGACACCGCCCCCAGGCTCAGCACCGCACCGTGTGAACGCAGCTTTGGATGGGTCTATCCGGGTGTGAATTTGTCAGTGAAGGCCAACACCGTGCTGAGCCTCGAGCACACCACTTGGCCTGGGATCTTCCGAATCTGGTGACCGAGAAATGCCCTACGGAGAGGCCGGCTCATGGCAAAAGCTGCTGGGAGCCATGGAGAGCTCTTCAAGAAAGGCTCAGCACCTGCATTTCAGCATCGTTAAGCGGGAATGATAGTGGTAATAATAATTCCTTGGTTCTCAAGACAAGCGTGTAACTTCTGGAGGCCAAATTCATTGGCGTGAGCGTTACCTGCGGTCCTCAGTGCAGCAGAGGAACTTCAAACACAGCTTTATCAGCCACCAGTAGGTGCTCACTTGCCAAACCTCTTTGCTGTTTCTTCTCCTTCAACTCCGAACAGTCCTGGTAACGGAGGGTCCTTCTTCACAGACGCACCAGCACCTGGCCTCTCCGAGTTCCTCCATTAACGCCAGGGCAATGGTGATGTTGTAGACAGGATTAGACCTGCTGGGCCATGGTTCCTCCAGCTCATTTCTTTTGTTCTTTCACCAGGAGCTGTGATTTAGGGCATGTGAGCAACATCTAAAGGAAATGACTGAGAGGTATTGGCTGGGGAGCACTTACCTTCCCTTGTACAAGGCTTATGGAACACAATCAATAGATTTTCTATACTGCTCACTGCTGGAGACCCCCACCATGGCTGGGCACAGGAGAGACGGCAACGTAGCGAAAAAATTCTCTGGAGAAGGACAAGTTTAAGAGCACAGAGGAAAGCGGCCGAGTGCACCATATCGACAGGGTAAAAGCAGTCACAAATCTAATTACCCGCCTCTGGGCACACCTGCAGCCGCACGCTGCCATGCCTGCGGCTCACCGGGGCTTTGCTGCTGCCGAAGAATGGCCTCAGCAGCATCCCGGGATCCTCTTCGGGCAGCGCAGGAGGGGTTTTGGGCTTCTGTCACAGGCTCCCCCCGCAATCGGGGCAGGCTCTGGGGACGTGGAGGCAGAGCAGAGCGTCCAGCACCCTCCAAGCACGCTATGGGCTCAGCAGCGTCACAGGATTTGCTGGATGGCTGGGAGCCACTTCCTACTTGTCTTTTTAATGAGCTCTTCTGCCCAGAAAAGCACGTCTGCTAAGTTCAGACAGGGTCTGTTGTCCAAAGTGAAGCCACAGTCCAAAGACGCCAATTCAGGGGCACGTCCGATCCCACGGACCTATCTCTAGCCCCCTGCCATGGGAATTATAAAGACACAAGCAACAGTATCATTACGCCGTGATTTTTTTTTAAAAAACCCAACAAACTCACTGTGGTTCCCTGTAATTCAAACCCAGTATTGGCCTGAGACCAAACTCCTCCGTATTCCACAATTAGGAGATTCGAGGTTAAATAAAGAAATTATTTGGATGGCCACCCATGTGAGTTGCTGGCAGGGCTGGGGGGGGGAAGACATGGCCAGCTCTGCCCGTACAAATTGGATATTTGCCCCAGAATGTCTTGGCGAGCAAGAGGTGCCATATGAGTTATCCCTCATCCACAGTTAGCCTGGCTGGCACAAGCTGTGTCATCCGGAGCAGACACTCATGTCAGAGGCGTCCGGAAGATGCTGCCGGTGTAGTCACGGACTGCCCCTATGGATCATCCCATCTGCCATCAGGATCCAATTCGGGATTTCACTGCCTCAGGAAAGCTTATTAATGGAAGAGCTGACTGGTGTCCAGCCACAGCCCAGCCCCGGACACAGCACCCCACACCCCTGCACGGCCCGATCCCGGCTGCGGATCACACCTCGGTCAAACAGAAGCTGCGGCTCATTTTCCAGGCAGCGCGGGAATGTCTGTCCCAAGCCGGAGTCTCACGTTTCAACCACCTAAACCCCGCTCAGACACAACACATCCCGGAGCCGGGGAGTTCACGGGGAAGAGCGCGGGGCTCGTGCTGCACCTTGGACCCGCGGCACCGGTGCTCCAGTGGGAAATGCCACAGAGGAGCCTGACTGGCCACAACCACCGTCTGGCCGGCCAAAATGGCCACGGGGTGGGGGTTCATCCTGGTTTGACACCCCGTATTTTACCAGCTTTACTAAAGAGAAAATTGACATATGCTTCTACTTTTTGAGGAGCTGAGCTGTCCTTCAGATAGCAGCTGCCAGCATAAATATACATGAGGAACAGGTTTTTAGTTCCTGAAAAATGTCTAAAAATTGTAAACAATTCCCAAGTCATATGGGGATAAACAGTCAGAATTTCAACATTGTTTATAGTTTAAAAAAACAACAGTCGTTTCAGTTCAGTCAAGCCCAGCATTTTGGGTAGATAATTTTTACAACATTTGGTTTCAATTCTCCCAAAACTTCAGCAAAGAAGCCCCGTTCACGCTATACTCAGCTTACAATTCAAAATGCAAAGTATTACGGACTAGAAAACCGGATGTTTCTATTTCAAAAGAGAAGTGGTCTCAGATATTGGACCACCTTGGAAGACCCTTTCAGAAAAAGAAAAACCAAAACCACTCGGTCAAGAAGTTCACCCAGGCTGACCTTCTCCCGCTTCAAGTGGCAGTTCTGTCAAATCGGTTGTTTGCTTTGCTTAACAAACACGAATACCCGGTCAAAACCAAAAATTCCTGACAAATCCCATTTGTCAGGCTGAGAGCAGAAAGGTTCCTCCTCGGCCCAGTCTCCCCCCAGCAGCAGGCACGGCAGCCCGCTCCCCCCTGGCACCGGCCCCGCTCCCCGCGCAGACGCTTCGCAACTGGGCAGAGTGGAAAACAGAGTTCTTTAATTTCCTCTTTGCATTAGAGTTCATTAGGAAAAATCCAGAGGCCCCTCGCTGAGCAAATGCCCGCATTTGCATGTCTTCTGTGGATGTTTAAATTACATTTTCCTGTAGGGTGTTTTTTTCACTTTTCCTGTGTTTTTCCTGCACCACTGGCACCGGACTCCTCCTCTGCTCACAATTAATTCCTGAAATACTTTTTTTCACTTCTGTCACTCTCTCTCAGCTGGATGGTTCACAGAAACATAATTTTCTAGTTCTGTTGTTAGGAAATTATCTGTTTAAGATTTTGTTGGTATTGGTGATTACTCAGTCAAGGTACATGGCAGTACTCCCATTCCCAGGCTGGATCTCTTAGGAAGAAAGGAGAAAATAGTTACTAACAAACTTTACTGGGTGCGTTTTGGATGCTTCACTGCCCCTCCTAAAGTGCAGCAGATCTGATCATTTCTTGAACCAGTATTTGTTGTTAACAGTTTGCAATCACCAAATTCTACTTCGTGATTGTATTCATGAAAATATTTGCAGATCTGGACTTGTAAAAATTTTGAAGTCACCTCCGTAACCTCTCCTAAGTACAGCCACCAAAATCGGGGATAAATAATGCAAGGCAAGACCAGGAAGAGGAAGAGCAGTGATAAGAAATGCAAACACCAAACCATGCAGCATCCAGACAGAAGTTGGCAACTGTTGGCCTCAAATCCTCGGCTGTGTTTGCCTGGTGGCAGCGGTTCCCTGTTACCGATGATTTCCTGAGAGCAGAATTCAGAGACCATGACCAAAACTGAAGCCAAGTTTTGTACGCGCCTGTCTCTGGCATCAAATCCTTGCCCTCTGAATGCAGGAAGAAGGGATTCTGCACTTTTCTTCCTAAACGTCCCAAAAGACAACAAAATTGGGCACTCGCAGTGCTGCAAACTACCCAGCAGGTAGTAAGGGAGCCCTGCGCAAGGCAGCCCCGTCCCTGGCACACTAATTGCAGTATCATAGAACGGTTTGGGTTGGAAGGGACCTTAAAGACCATCCAGTCCCACCTCCCTGCCCTGGGCAGGGACACCTCCCATGAGACCAGGTTGCTCCAAACCCTGTCCAACCTGGCCTTGAACCTCCACGGATGGGGCAGCCACAGCTTCTCTGGGCAACCCCGGCCAGGGGCTCACCACCCTCACAGGCAGGAATTTCTTCCTGAGATCTCATCTAAATCTCCCCTCTTCCAGTTTGAAGCCATCACACCCCATCCTATCCCTGCATGCCCTTGTAAAAAGTCCCTCCCCAGCTTTCCTGGAGCCCCTTTCAGATACTGGAAGGGGCTCTAAGGTCTCCCCGGAGCCTTCTCTTCTCCGGGCTGAACACCCCCAACTCTCCCAGCCTGTCCTCCCAGCAGAGGGGCTCCAGCCCTCAGATTTTATCACCAGACCAGCCTTTGAACGAGAAAATAAGAATTAAGCCCCTTTTCCAAGGTTGTGCCTCCTATTAAGTTACTTGATTTCCAACACAGAATAAGTGGGAACTAAGTCACGTTTTGCTGCCAGGTAGGGGGTAAATGTGGCCCAAAATGCCCAGTTATGGGAATGGGGCACTATGGGCTCAGGCAGCCAACCCGTCTATCCTCAACCACGACGGCCAACTCTGTTGCCCTAAACATGCTCCAAATCTCGAGCCTGCCTTGGCCTCTTCCTTCCACTGCCACGGGCTCTGTTTTCCCATTTGCTTCCCAGCAGCATCCTGCTTCCCTGCCTGAGCACAGGCTATCAGGAAGGTTTCTGCTTGTCTCCATCCTTACAAGGCCCTCTGGAGCTTGTGCACACACCAGGGAAAACCACCGCAAACAAGCTGTTCAGCCTGTGCAGCCCTTTAGCGACGCTGTTCCCATCCCAGAGCCATGCTGCTCACGGGGAGAGCAGGACTGCCGATTCCCACCCCTGGCGAAGCTGCCTACTGCCCGAGACCATCCAGGATGCAGATGGGAAAGCAAATTAATTGGCAGCCTGTGAGGCATCACTGATGAACAGCAAGGGAGGCCAACTCCCCCTTGCCTGCATCCGTTGCCTTCTCACAGGAGTATTTTGACTCTTCCTTTATCTATGAGCTGCAGTTTTAGACTCTTAGGGGAGGATCCAGGAGAAAGCAGGAGAAGGGAGAAGGACAAGATCTCCGAATCAGTTGTCCCCAACCCATCTTGGCCTGGGGCAGCAGCACCAAGGCTGAACAAAGAGCCAAACAGAACAGCCTACTGGGTGTTCTCCTAGAAAGGACCTCAGGGTCTCACAGCCAACACATTACTTTGGAATACAGCTGTTGTCCTCTGATCCCGATTCCCTAGACATACACAGGTGTACATTTGTGCACACGCAGGGGTGTTCGTGTGGGAGACTGGAGCACTTTGAGCTTTGGCTCAAAATTCAGAGTTACTGCTCTGAAATACAGGGGAGGCAACAGGGGGGAAAAAAAAAAAAAAAGACTCCCAGATGTTGCACTTGACTTTCTATCAGGCTCTTTGCTACCTGTGTGGCCCTGGCAGAGCACCGGGGCTTCTTGGATGTGAGCTCCCGTGCTCCTGCTGGATCCATCCCGAGATAGGGGAGCTGGCTGGTGGTCAGAGACAAGAAGCCAAGCTGCAGCTATTCCCTCCCTCCACTCCCAACCCGTGGGCTGTGCTCCAGTACCTCTGCTGAGCAAAGGAAAGAAGTTTTTTATTAATCAAATGAAAGAAAGATTGAAGGGATGAAAGGGAAGGTTCAAGGGAGTTGCAGGTGGGGAGACACCGAGGAACTGGAGTGCAGCAGCTGTTTCTGTAAGGCTTGCTCCTGCAGAGCATTATTTGTCCCTCACACCTCTTCTCTGCTCCATCCCCAGCTTGGCCTTGGAGCAATGTGGCTTTTCCACCCCTTCCTTCCTCCCTCCCAGCCCGTCTCTGGGCACTGGCAAGCACCAGCCACCACGCTCGGCATATTGCTTGCCCAGAGCTGCCCACACACACTGCTCAGTTAAGAAAAGCGAATAATTCTGTCAGATACGGGCTTGGGGGATTTCCCCGCTCAGCCCTTGGCCACCATCTTTTCCTGTACCAACCACCCGAACCCAGAATTAAGCAAATGAATGAGCTTCAGAGCATAAGAATTATTCTCGGCCTTTGTAATCCCAGTTACAATTTAACGGCATAAAAACTATCAGTTTCCTTTGGCTGCTCCCTGTTGGAAACTCCTTTTCCAAGCTCGCCTTCCCTTCCAGCACCACCACACCCATCTCCAAGCAGAAATGACACCAAGAACTCCTACGACCATCCATACACACAGGGTGTAGCTCCATCCTCAGGCGTAGATTTAGGCACTTCACACTATGGTCAATTGGAAACAGAGACACTCAATCCTCCTCCTTTTCTTTTTATACTACATCCCACAAGCACTGAAATACAGCCAAGTTTGGGAGGTATTGGTGGACAGCTGATCTTTGTGAAGCGATATGCAAGTCAGCTCAGGAGGATATTGTATTCCAAGGCAACCGAAGCATATTTCTGGTTTTACATCAAATTCTCTGCTACCTTTTGGCAGAAGGCTCTCTATACATAAGGTCTTGTTTGAAGATTCATGTACTTGGCATCCTTGCACTCAGGGTAGGTGCTGCTCCTTCACGTCTGCAAGAGTTTGTATTTGTGCATCATCCACATCAACTCACATCAGGCACAGCAAGGACCTGGTCACTTCTGACCCCCTTTCCATGCTGGCAAGCAAGAGCTGAGCCAGTGTCCTGTAGCTGGTGGGTCCAGCCACCCCTTTAGCAGTCACTGTAGCAGGTTCAAGCTGAAAGGTTTGGTCTCCAAAGAGCCCGAGGAGACTGTGGATGGAGCTGGCTGGGACTCAGAAGGCAGGGGAACCTCTCCTCCCAGGGCCCCGCGCTGCGTTTCCACGTTGAGCCAGTTGTAATGGGAGATGACAGCTGATGAAAGATGCTATTCATGGCCCTCTAAACAGTTCGTTACCCCCCTCCTCGTGCCAGCCCCTCGATGAGATTCACTCTGGCTCGAGGCCAAGCCCAGAGAGCGAAGCAGCTGGAGAACCCACCCCAGCCGCGGTGGCCAGTGCTGTACCGCGGCAGGGTTTTTCCGGCTGCGCATCGCAGCCGCCCATGGGAAACAGCCACAGGCTGCACCCTGCCTGCTCTCCTTCCCTGCAGCTCGTATTGTGCTTCAGGTGAGACCCTGACAGTCACCAAGGCCCTATTTGTGCATCTCTGTAGGCTTCTTCAGTATTTCAGTACCTCCCCAAATCACTCCAGATGTGTACACATCTGGGGGGACACACAGAGAACAGGCACAACATTTACCACTCCATTTACCACAACATCACCACATTGTTTATCTGTACCCAGCTCCTTTTGTCACTCCAGGACACGCACTGATTGCCACAGGAGTGTCGCACCGCTTCAAACTTTAAATGCCTTCTCCAAGACCAGGGGCTCCTAGACATCCCCCCTCTCCTCAGTTTTGCCAGGTCTAAAAGACCCTTCCTCACTAGTAAGCAGGGGTTTTCACCACTAACCACCGGCGTGTCTTCTTCCTGCACAAGGTATCTGGAATTTAGGTTGGATCGTGCCTGTAAGGTTGTAGGCAGCTCCACACCTTCAGATGTAGGCTGAAAAGCTGGAGGAGGATTCAGAGAAGCCCCATGAGAATGGCTGAAGTCCTGGAAAGCCCTGGAGATCCTGCTATAAGTGAAGGAGCCAAGCAGAACCTATCTGGCTTAACAGCAACCTCTTCTCAGACTGCAAGAGAAAGAGATCCAAGACGTACAAGGATCTGAGCTTGGACCAGAGCCTTTGGTCACTCACTTAGGTGCCTATGTCTGATCATCTAAGTCTGGATTTAGAATCATGGAATGGTTTGGGTTGGAAAGGACCTCTAAAGGCCATCGAGTCCAACCCCCCCCTGCCACGAGCAGGAACATCTTCAGCTAGATCAGGTTGCTCAGAGCCCCATCCAACCTGACCTGGAATGTTCCCAGAGATTTAATCGTCCTCTGTTGCAGGTTTGCCAGCTGTGCTACAGAGTTTGAATTAATTCTTCTATTTCTACCTCACAGTTCTGAGACTTAGTAGATGTAAATGATTTTACCCTGCAAAATAACACACCATGGGGGTGCCAGGAAAATAATTCCTACCCACTGGCCTTAAGACTGCAACACAGGCAGTCAAATAAAAGGGTAAATACAACTTTCTGAAAAGAAATCTCAAAAAATCAACTCTCACCTCTAAAATCCTGCCTGTGGCATCATTTTACAAAGAAGGGATTCCTGCACCAGGTAATTAAAGACAGACATTTCAGCAAGGATAACTTGGTGGATAAAGAGATACTGGCAGTGGGCCAGGGCCAGCCACTTGGTGCCTTTCCTCCTGGAGTGCCGTGATGGTGCCACAACTGCGACCGGTGGGGATGAACTGGTTGTAATCCAACCCTTCTGGGCTCATCCATTTGCTGGGACAAGCCCTTCCCTCCTTGTCTTTGCACTCATTGAAAATGCTGTTCAGGACTGTACTCACCCGAGCTTTGGAGCTGAGATCTGGTCTATGCCATGGATCACTAACAAGGCACTCTCTGCAGAAGCACTTGTGCTCCATCAACCATCAAAGCCAAGGGGATCAATCACCTGAGAAGGATGTATCAAATGAGCGTCATTAGCTTCCTACAGCCAAGTGCCAAAACTTTATCAGCCACCAACCTGAGAAGACCCAGGAGTCCAGAAAGACACCTTGTCACAAGGGAACACGGACTCACTCCTCAGGTCTCCGGGAAGCCTACAAAGCTTCTGTTTGTGTCTGGTTGTGGAACAAGACAAATCCAACACTTCTGGCACACAGTAACACTCTGTCTCCCATCGTGGGGAGAGAAGAAAGGGGGCTGGAGCAACCATCACTAACTAGGCCAAACACTGTCTCACTGTCTCCATGGCTGCCTGTGTCTATCTCCTACCCATTTTCCCTCTACCTTTTTGAGACTAAGGACCTACAGCAACTGGATTTTAGCCATTGCTCTTCGGTGCTATCACAGTAGAAACCTCCACACCCAGAGGAGCTCAGTGTTCCACAGGAGTGGGGTACGGTGCAGCTGGGATTTTCAGAGTGGGCTGGTGGGACCGTGAGCTGCTGCTATTGACTCTGAAGAGGAAGTACCAGGGGATCTGTGTCTCCCTGGAAGGATTTCCATTTCCACAGCAGACTTTCAAAAACATTAGCAGCCACAGTCCAGGAAGCAAAATGTCTGTTTGTGGGTAATAAAGCCAGACAGATACCTCCTGCACGCAAACAGCCAGTGCCTCTGAGACAAGAGGGTCTAAATAAATAATCAACAAATCCTAGAGCTGAATGAACAGTTGCTATTTGCATCATAAATAAATGAGGAGGCTTTTATTTACTCATTCTGGGGGCAGAGCACAGAACAGAGGAGCTCCTCAGAGCTCCTACGCCAGAGATTGTCATTACTTCAGCACAACCATTTGGTTCCCACCAGCTGGTCGCTCCCGTGCTGCTCCTCGGGCGATGCACAGCTCGCCAGTGAGAAGGGAAAACAAACACGAGGTCTTCACCGTCATGGAGCGCTCAGCTCCCTGCTGACCTCTTTAGCTGGCCAGGTGGGGAAGACACAGAGCCAGCGCTCGGGGATACAGCTGAGCTGCCACAGCTCTGCTGGCCAGGGAGGTGGAGGTTCAGGCTCCGTCACACCAAGAAGATCTCTAGATCCACCAAAAGACAGCCACGTTTGTCAGCATTAGAGAGATCTCTCCTGGTTGTAAACCATCCTCTCTAATGGCTCCATGGGAGCAGGTGCACAAGAAACATTTAGGTCCTTCTCGTCACTGAAGCTGGAGGACATCATTTTGCATCAGGAAGCCATTGCACTTTTTGAGGAGAAGGCCAAGCACTTTGAGAAGGAGCAGCCCAAAGGAAAATTAGAGGGTTTTTTGATCTCAAAAAATAGTCCCACAGTAGTGTAGAGGCCAGTCAGTGGCCCAAAACTCTGTGAAACATCTCAAGAAATAGAAAAACTCCACCAAAAAAATATCAAACTGGAAAATTTAAGTTTCTCAAGATGCTTTCCACAGAAGACACCTGCTCAATACCTCCTTTCTCCCCACAAATTTCATTTGGGAATGCAGCGAACCACCAGCTGTTCCTTCTGTGAGGCCAACAGCACATCCTCTATCCACCATCACTCCTCGGGATCAAATCTGCTCTTGGACAAACAGCTATGGTGAAACTGCATCAGTTATCAACTGATATCCAGCACTCGGGGTGTCATTCAACAAAAGCCAGACCAAACCACAAAGAAGAACAGAAGAGAAAAGTTCTCATTTCTTTCCCTTAATACCCTCAAAATAGGGAAAACAGTTAGTGCCATTTCCAAGGAGAAAAGCCACCTTTTCAGCCACAAAATATATCCCTGGAGATGCAGCAAGCTGGGGTCTGGCCTGATTTTATTTAGTTATGTATCAAGCATTATTGATCCGTTTCCTTCAAGCAAACCAGCAAGCAGTGAAACCTTTTCTGCTCTCTATGTCCTGAAAATTGCGGGTTTTTTTCCTCTTTGGTTTCGGAGATGACAAACGGCCAGAGCTCCCAGAGGCTCAGGGCACACACACGCACCCTGACCCCATCCATCAGCTGCAGCAGCACCTGGAGCCTGCAGCTCTCTTTTGGCTTATTGATAAAACACCAATGGGTCCGGGGAGGTCCCACCCTTGGACACCCCGGTGGCTCCTTGTCTTGCTGGTGGCCCAAGGAGGCCAGCATGTGGGCAAGACAAACCGTGACATAGGGCCAGGAACTAAATTCAAGCCTTGCATCCAAAATGCCAGGTTGCCCTTCCCCATAAGTCACTGTCCTGCAACTCCACGGGCATCGTTGGTGACCAGAGGTGGCCAGGCCCGAGCAGATGCAACACAACATCATGTGGAAGCCCAAACTAGACCCTTTAGGAACAATTTCTCTCCAGATGAGAGTGTTATCTAATCCCATCACTAACACAACTATTGTATCAGCTACCTGACAGCCAAAATACTTCTCTATGCTTGAACGGTTCATTGCAGGATTTGTACTTCTCACACAGCTGTGAGAAGACCACAGATTTGTGCACTGATCCCACTGAGATGGTCTCCTTTCCTGCCTCCGCATGGGGGGTACCTTGGTCCACAGGGACCCAGCGAGAAAGGCCCATTGCCAGCCCCAGAGTTGGTTCTAGAATTTATACCTCCTTCCTACAGGAATGTGAGCTGCTCCAGCACTCATCAGGCTGGCACCAAACTGCTAATACTGTTCAAAATTAGTGCTGGTAGAAAAATGTGTCATAAAATTTATTTTGCAAAGGAAAAGTCATTTTTAGGTGGATTTTTTTTTTTTTTTAGGAGAAAGTTATTTCCTCTTCCCGCACCACCACCACTCAATCCTCCCCCACCCCACTGAAATTATGTCTCATCTTGGAAAGGAAATTTTGATTTTTCATCGGAAAAAAAGAAAAAAAAAAAGCCAAACAAACCTAAGTGAATTATTTTGGCGTGAAGCCGACACATTTCAGCTCCAAGACACTGCCACAACACCTCCAGCATTAAGTACCCCAACCAGGGAATGGCAGCAAGAGTACAGCTGCCACGAGGACGGACGGCAGCGCAGCCAAAGCAAACTGGTTTGGTTTTCCAGTAAAACATGCCACTTTCCAGCTCGACAGAAGATTGGTTTACCTTCTTGTACATGCACATTAGTGTATAGCCTCTTGCTACAGAAGCAGGGTAGGCTTCCTACAGGAGTTGGTGTGTTAGTTATTGCCAGGAATGTGTAGATGAATCCACATCGCGTGGTTAAGACAAGATGCTGCTGCCCTGGGGAATGGGATCCCACCTCTGCCACAGCATCTCTTAGACTTTCCTTCACCCTGGTTTACCCCAGCTCAGCTCCTCCTGAACCGAGAGGGCTCCAGGAGGAAAATTAAATCTAATTACGACAATTAAAACCCATACCCACATGGGCAGTACATGGGTTGCTCAGGCAGGAGGAATGCTGGCTTCAACTCCTCCGGGCTGTGAGACTTTGCAGCTTTATCAATCGCTATTTTTAACGCAGCTAGGGTTTGTGCAGCTTCCCAGCTCGTAAGAAAACCGAGAAAAGGCAAAATTTCACCTGGTGGCACTGCCTGTGTCACGGATGGCACATGGGTGATGCATTTCAATCTAAAAGATTAAAGTTTTGCAGTCCTTCAAACAACTGTAAAGAAGGCCCAATAATGGGAAATGTCAGGAAACTTAATAACAAGAGAGATTAGCGCCCTGCCTATAGCACGTTGTTGCTGCATCCAGCCAGCTCTTTATAGAAAATGTCGACAGCTACATACAAGCTGTGAATAGTTTCCTATCTCCTCCAGCCGTGAGTCTCCAGCAACTCCACTGACTTCCCTAGAGCTGTTTTGGATTTACACTGGCTCTGCTGAAATCAGAACTGAACAGCCCGAGCAGACTGAGGCCAGGCAGCCCCGCCGCTCCGAAACCAGAGGAGCCGTGTTGCTTCACCAACGGGAGGATGGAGGAAATGCGCTTTGGATCTCTCCCCTTCCTTGGCAGAATTCCGCATCCCTCTTCCAGCTCCAGTGGAGCTGCGATGATTTACAGCGGTGGAGGGGATCGGGTCCTCTGCTCGTAGCTTGGTGGGATGACGGAGACAGTGCTGAGAGCAGAGACCTGTCCCGTTTCTAAGCCTGGTAAGAATTAACAGCTCTGTTTAATCAAGAGCAACGGGCAGGTTTTTCCAAACTGGATGGAAGGCGAGCGCGCTGCAGGCCAGCGGGTCAGTCAAGGAGCATCCTCTACCAACAGACACCCCCCCCAGCCCCCCAGTCCCCACCAACCCGCTCTTGACACTGGCGTGGGATAGCAGAGACGGTCAGAAAATCACCAGATGCATCGCCACCTCATCCACGCACCTTCCCACTGCTGCTCCACATCCCTGCCCTCGGCTCCAGAGCCTAGCTTTCCCCATCAGGCACGGCATTCCCAAGAGCTCCGCGGGGCATTCTTTATATCTCTGATAAGGGATGGGATTTTGACAGGGATGTCCCCTTGAAGTCCTCCCTGGTCTCCAAATAATCTTCTATGGTGCTTAGGGCTGCTCTTTTGCATATGATATCTCTAAAAATACACAAAGAAATGAAATAAACACCCTGCCGAAACTTTCCAAACCGAAAAATAAATGACGTGATTAATTATTCTGAAAAAAGGCTGTTTATCGTTTGGACTCCATAAAACAGAATGCCTGATTTAATACACTATCCAAGAATGTGCTGTTTTTCATTTCAGCACAATCAAGACCTAAATCTGTGTCTCCCTCTCTCTCATCTGAGCTGGAAATGGTTTTATATTCCATCTTGCTTTAAATTATACACATCAAGTTTATAATGGGACACGGTCTATTTTGTTGCCAAAACCTGCTCTGTAAGATCATCTATTAAACTGTATTTATTTTTTATGACAAACAAGAAAAATGACAAAACAGCTACCGAGCTTCTGCTAATGAGGACCAAATGCGTCCCCAGGCACCGTTCCTATTACAGGCATCCGCACGGGAGCTGCGTTCGCGTCCTCCCCCCCGCCAGCGCCGGCCGAAGGAAGACGCGGGGCTTTATAAACTCCGGTATCAGCCCCAGGGGATTACGACTCTTGCTGTCTGCACTTGGCTATGAGATCTGGGGTCAGGAGTTGTATCCTGGTGGGATGCAAGCAAGTAAATGCGACCCCGGCAGAGGGGGAGAAGCGCTGTCTGAAATAAGGCAATGGGAGAGACCCTGAGTGGCGTTCAGCCTCTCGCCTGGGATCGGGGTGTGGGAAAGCAAAACTGGTGGGAGATGAGTTAAACCCAAGGCTTTGGGGCTGGCAGGTGGGGAGCAGCAAGAGGTGCAGGTTCCCCAACCGCTCCAGTCCTCCTCCCAGAACCTTCAGCTCCCGGGGATGATATTTCCCAAGTCTTGAGGCGACTACAGGGACCCTCAGCTGGAGCAAAGCCATGGCTTTGAGTCCTGATTCTGCACCCCAAGAAAGGCTGGCCAAAACCGTGACCTTGAGGAGTACATTGAGCTTGCCAGATGAGCGCTGGCAAGGGGAAGATGCCTACCACTCCCTGGGGCCCCACCAGGCCCTCCAAACTCTTTTACTAGCACAGACTTTAGGAAACACCTTCTGCTACCCAACAAGTCCACCCAGGCTGGGTGAAATCATGCCCATATGTATCTCAAGATGTAGATCTTCACCTGGCCAGCAGGATCTACCCATCTATGGATCCAAAATAAAGACAACACTAACAGCGTCCAACCTGCCCTGGTACCCTGAAGAAGAGGGTTAGAAACCAGGGACTCGGGAAGGCACAGAGGCAGAGCCATGCTGGGGTGAGAGGTCCCCCCGACATGCCCCAACCCCTCAGACCTCATTGCCTCACCCCTGCCAGCAGCAGCACCCCAGTGCAGCCCAGTAATGCTGGTGGGAGCCAGCACCAGCAGCCACCTCCCCAGCTTTGCCTGCAGCCACAGAGCAGGGCACAGCCGATGCCATCCCCAGCAGGACATTTGTTCCTTCCTTCTCCACCCTCAGCTTTCTCATGGCAAAGGAAGGAGCTGCAGGTCCATCAACATGCTCCTCCGCAGGTCACCAGCACAGAGGATGTTGCTCTGACCCACCCACCCTTGACCCTGGGTCTGAAACCAGCCTGGGCATCAGGACAGACTCATGCACATCCAATGTCCATGTTTTATTCCTGGACTTGATGGCAACAAGAAGACCCTTCAGCAACCAGTACGAACAGGCCTCTGGCAGTGTGGGGTGCATCCCACACGTGCCAAGCTTTTCAGCTTTGAAGGAAAAAAGCAAACACCATAAGGAGAGACGTGGAAGACCTCTCGGAGAAATCCCTTCAGCCTGGTGTTTCATCTGCTCTGCCAGACACCAAAAGAGTCCTGGGATTTTTCTTACGAGCGTTGACTTTGGAGGTTTCCCTTAGCTAGACGATTGCTTATTATGGCACTAAGCGACCGTCCTAACTGGCTCTTCGCCACAACCACGGCGGTGGCCACAGTCTGCAATGCTTTGGGAACCCCCATTAGAGGACAGCAAGCTTGCCCATGTTTCCTTGGCAGGAAGGCAGGCTACGACATGAGCTCCGTGGCTAAAAATCACCATAAACCTCATGCTATTTCAGTCTGAATGACAGCTCCATTTCTACTGCAGCGCTAACATAGAAAGTCCTTCCCTTAGCGTTCTAGTTGTTTGTTTTTGCCATGCTAGTTGCTAGTGAGCACAACAGCAAGTTTTTAATACTGGGCATGGCAAGCCATCCCATTACAATAAATTCCTTATGTCTCATATGAATAGCTAGACACATGAATAATTTAACCGTGGTTTAATCAGCATTAAACTAATGGTTTAATCAAGACCAACTATGTCATCTTTCCCTAAAAGAATTACAGACCGAGGCTCTGGCTCTGGTTTCGCAGCACAGGAAGAACACGCGTATCCTCAGTGACGTTTTAAACAAATTAATCACGCATTTCTCCATGGCACCAGTGAGGCGAGGGCTGGAGCGTGTTAGCCATCCCTTCTCCCGCTCCACCCAAAAAAGCTTTCCACGTCCATTCTGCAGAGCGAGTGGGATGCGGTGGGAAGGAGGTTGTGGAAGCAAAGCCCGTGCCAGCCTGCCAACCCCATCCTGTGCCAGGTTCACACATGTGTGCGCATGTACGTGTGTCCATGCGTCCCTGCTCACGTCCATGTGTGCCGAATAGCGTCCGCACCTCGGACCTGGGAGCATCCCCCAGGTGCGGCGGGCAGAGCAGAGCGGGCAGGAGCTTGGTGCTCCTGTGCTAGACGTGCTGCAAAGATGGAAATACCATGGAAAAGGTAGGGAAAAGGGACACAGTAACAGCCGGCAGCTGAAAAGAGCATAACCACTTGGGCTAAGCAGAAAGCTCCGGCATGAGCGACCACGTGCAGGAGGCAGGAAAATCACAGCCCTGGTGCAATCCCCCAGGCAGTGGGAGAGAGGTGATGAGCCAAACACAGAAAGGATCAACCACAAATAACTGCGGAAAGGATCATCCATGAACATCTGCTGGTCTCCAGAAAGGACCAGAGAACCACGGTCCTCTCATTCTGCTCAGGAGCCCTCAGAGACCAGCACAGCCCTGGCGGCTGCTCCGCACCGAGCCCATGGGAGCTGCACCCAGCGGATGCAGGGTCAGGTCAGGAGATGCCCAGCTGAAGAGCTGCCGTGGTGGGCCACAGGAAGGGTGATTTGGGTGCTTGTTCTCCACTCCCCAGCCAAGTTGTCTGGGATCTACAAGGGCCCTTTTGCTAACAGGGGTCAGCGGTGCTCCCCAGGGGACATTGCTGGCCTAAGACGGGAGACCTGACCCGGGACAACAACTGGGAAGCTGCAGCATTTCAGGTTTCCACTTTCAGAGAAGAATTGAAACTCACCACAGAAAATACTGATGAAAGCAACAGCTTCCGCCATTGGACCTCCAACATCCACGGTGCAAAACGCCTGGCGCACGCTGCACTTTTCCAACACTGTCAAGAACAGGGACAGCAGCCTCTGACATCCAGGTTCCCCAAACAAGCATCAGCCTCTGCCACATTTGCATTTCTCAAGAGCCGGTAAGATTTCTGAAAGAGAAAATTGCTAGTTACAAGGTCAAACTCAATGGCAGCCAGTCAAATCCTCCCTCCCTGGACCGTTCAAGACACTTTCTAAAGCCCTCATGAAACCGAGATCTCACTCTGCCCATGTCCTCTGATTTATTAACTGTTTTAAAGGAGTTTATGGCTGTTGCTGCAGTCAGAGCTCACTGCGACCTCTCAGCCCGCACTGCTGGCGTGGAGCTGCACATTTGTTCCTCTCCAAAATTCACAGCCACGCTGATTTAATTCCAAGCAGCTAGGGCATCCTACAGTCCAAATGGTTCATTATCTCTGGCTTTCTTTAAAAGGTCAAGAAATGCTCTCTGCTTGGCAGATGGACTAGTGCAGGAGTCGCGAAGTCTCAGGATTTGTAACATAACAAGTTTATTAAATTGCGAACTCTATCCTGAGTGGAGGCAACACCAAAAGTTTGTCTAAAGTTTTTAAACCAAAAAAAGGGGGATATTTTGAGAATTATTTTTTTTTTCCATTTTCTGAAAAATAAATCCGAGAAAAAAAGAAGTTGGATCTCAAAGCAAATAACTCTGTTCTCCAAATAACTCCATCATTTCTCATTCTTCCAGTATTTGTTTTCTAACCTGTTGCCTCCAGGCCCTTCCTCCCTTTTTGTAAACTTTTTTTTTTATTCCCCCACTCCAGCTACTGAAGGAAAGAAAGAAAAGACAAGAAAAGAGGAGGAAATCCCTCCCCTAAATAAACTACCTTTTCGGCAGGTCTTCAGTTCCCACTGCCTTTACGTTATACTGAGAAATTCAAAGCTCAGAAGCATCAGACAGGACCGCCAGGCAGCACTTCCCGTTGCACCAAGTGAGCACCTTTGGGGCTGTGGATATTTTGGGCTGGGCGGGAGCAGGTCGGCACCTGCAGCCTGTGCTCACATCCCACCCGGGCACTGGGAATGCCCGAGCAGGGATGAGAGTGTAGCATTAAAAATCCACACCCTCCTCTTCGTCTCCCAGCACTTTGCTACTGTGCCTGGCTGACCTTTTCAGATAGAAGAGATCAAATGAAGACAAATGCACCGAGCACTTAATAACAACGAGCCCCCAAAAGAGAAAACCTCTGAGAGAACACGGATCTGATCGATGTGAAATCCTGCTGCTTGCCAGCAACAAACTCCTTGGCTGGCACACCGGAACACTTGTGCCTGTTTGGCCCCGACTTTCACATGAACCAGGATGCTCAGGAGCTGTTCCCACACAACCCCGCATCCTCGTTACCCTTTGCATCCCCACACCTCTCTGTGGAGTGCTGGGCAGTTATCACGAGTGCCAGCCCCAAATTCCCAGCCTGGCAACACTCAGCAAAACTCAGACCTTTATGGAGCGCATGCTGAGTTTTATTAACTCCAGTAGCTGCCTGGACAAAGCCACCTTTATAAAATCCATTAAGTTCCTGCTTTTAGCAAATACTTTTTCTCTCCAAACCGTAATTATCTGCCAACAACGCAGAAACCACCAGATTGACAGGATCTGCTCCCAGGGCTTGTAACGCCCGTTCCTCTGTCGCAGGTACATGTGTCGCAGCAGCACAACCAGCCTATTTTTGGAGTCCTAAGAGGAGGTGCAGAGGGAGGATGAGTGCAGGGAGAAGCTTGCAGGCTGGAGGAAGAGGAGCAGGGGAGGAGATGCTCTCTGGGGTGATGTTCCCCACTCCGCTGCTGAATTTCTCTGCGCCACTCCCAGGGGCAGAGAGGCACCAGCTCGCCCAGAGCTGCTTTGCCAGCTGCTGGGGTGGCTCAAAGGGTGCAGATCCAGAAGTGCCGGTGCCAGGCAGGGAAAGGAAGAGGTGTCTTTGCCAGCCTGGGTGGGAATTGCCATGTGTGGTCGTGCAGGCATGAGCAGCCCTACACCCATCTGGAAACGGTGCTCACACCGTGCGCCCAGCTGTGGTCCCAGCTTGGCAATTCAAGCCCAGGCTGCTCCCAGTGCCCAAAATTATGAGAGTTGGTGAGAGACAGCAACTGCAGCCAGCACATCTGCGCACCAAGAACAAGCGTCCTGCTGAGCTCCGGGGACACGGGGCTCTGAGTGGCTCCAGGAACGGAGGTTTCCTCTTGGACTGAGAAATGATGCTCCGTAGCACGCCCTGAAGGATCCTCCAGCCCCACTGCTCTGCCCCACAGCCGAGCTCTCCACATCCACACGTGGCCAACTTGCACCAGCAGAGGACGTGTCCCTCCCAGCCCCTGGAGGCAGGCTCTGTCCAAGGCTGCGATGGTGACTCTGCCCCATTTTGTGTCGCTCCCCACAAGGCACCTGAACACCCAGTACCGCTCAGCCTGATAAACCAATCCATTGTACCTTTAAGGCGCCGCTCCAGAAAGAAAAGACCTTTCAGCGCAGTGAATAGCATCGCTTTTCCTCCACGCACCATCTGTTTGCCAAGATGAAGAGCTCCGGGCTGGCAGAGGCTTAGTCATTCGGACAAGAATAGGTCCCACTGTACTTACACTTCCCAGCTCCCAAAATAAAAACCACAGCAAGTCATTGACTTCACTTACCCCGTAGCAAGCACAGAGCTGGTGTGAGGAAACACCCGACTCAGCTGCTATCTCCTCCGAGCACGGAACCAAAAGACGAGCACAGCCCTGGGACCCGGCAGGCAACGGTGCCTTTGAGCAGCCTTATCAAGTCCGGTGATTTTTCAGAGGGGGAAGGGGAATTGCTGCTTTCAGAGCATCCTTACAAATGTGCCTGACAACTCTGCCACATATAGACCCTTATCATCCCACTCTACCAGGAAAAAATACACGATGGATCCCAGCGGCCAAGACTCAGTGTGTGTTGGGGTGCTCGGAGGTGCCAGAGGGTCCCTCCAGGCTCTATGGGTCCCTGGGGACTGAATTCTGGCCACGCACCCAAATTTCAGCATCTGACTTCCCTTCTCAACTAGCTCAGGAGACTATTTTAAACAGCTTGTTGTTCTCTAAGCCAGGATATTTGAGGAGAGAGAGGTGGATTTGTCTTCTACAACTCAAAATCTCCGATGCCTCTTGTTCCCCAAATCCAGTGGGGTCCATAAGGCTCCCGCTCCACTGCAATTCCCAGGTAGATCCATGGGATGCAGCCAGCGCTACCACACCGCTTCGTTATTGTAGGGTTGTCCGAGGAGGCGGTGCTATTCCCTATGTGCATGGGGAACCTGGACCATCTCCAGCCCCCCACCAGCCCCCGACACACGGCACAGGGCCACCCCCCAGCGCTGGACCACGCCAGGCGTCTGCGCAGCCCTGAAATCTGCTTCACTACACTAAGTTTTGCCGCTGTTACTCGCCCCTTCCAAAGTCTTGCCAGCCGGGAGGAGGAGGCAGTGGGTGCGGGGACGCAATTCATTTCCCATGTGGAATCAGGCTTTCCCCGAAGATCCCCTTGGGGCAGCTCCCCACAGCCCTGTTTATGCCTCCAGCCACCTCTATCTGGTACGTGCTGGAAGAGCTTCTGGCCCAAGCAGATGGTGCCATTTGAACAACACTGGAAATAGGTATTTAGCCAACATCCCGACGGGAAGCGTTCGGAGCTGTTGGGTAAATAGCTCTCCGCGGGCCAAATTCAACTCTCCATCACCGCTGTGGGGAGTGGCGAGAGCACAGTCTGTGCCTCACTGCTGCCCACCTGGGAGCCAAACCCACCGGCTGGCATCACCACCACCGCAGGGGCTTCTGCAGAGGTGCCCAGAGCCCCCCCGGTGGCGTGTGGCCTCCGCAGGGGGGCTGCTGGGCTAGGCTCGGCGTCAGTGAATCCAGCTGAAATTCCCCCTCCCCATTCCTGACCCATCCTTTGGGGACATCAAGAGGACACATCCCCTCCTCAAGCTCAGATGTCCATCCTTCCTCTGCCTGAATCCTGGGGGAAATCCGGTCTCAGCCCTCCATCACCTCCAAAAAGCCACGCAGCCCCATTACTGGGCTGGACCCTCCCCAAGCATTAGTTTCAGTGGCACAAATATCCTTACGCACTTCAGAGTGGGTGTCCCCAGGACCCTGGTGTCCCTGGGATACCCCATTTGTCCCTGTGTCCCTGACATCCCTGGGATACCCCGTTTGTCTGTGTGACCCCGTTTGCCCTCTTATATTTGCTTCCCATAGACCCTGACCTTCACATAGACCCCACCCCTGGCTGCTGCAGTACCGTCAACCCACTGGCTCGGGTGGGGATGCAGCTATTGCCTTCCCAATCCCAAAACAAATCCACGCGTGCCCTTTCCTGTGTATTGCACTTGCACTTCTCCAGGATGGGGCTTGGTACTGCCCATCAGCTCGGAGGAGACCCTGGGAGCGAGGACTGGGCAAGTCCAAGGCCAGGGAAGCAGCCCAGGAAGCGGCCGACCTTGCTCAGGGTTTTCTGGCTTCTTCCACTTGTGGCCCAACTTAAACAGTATTTAAATATCATCTTCTGGCTCTCCCTTCCCTCCCTTTTTGTCACCTGCAAATTTAGATTAACAAGGAGGTTTGACAAAGTGCTACTGTATATGTTAATAAACCCATTAGTGTCGGCCCGCCTGACATACAACCTGCAGAGCCTCCAATGTTTACTAATATGATTGTCAAAGCAGAGGAACATTACTTTTTAATGACATTTCATATCACTTCAGTTGAAGTAATATCCTGGGACATGATAATCAGAAAGCCATTTAGCCACAAAGCTATGCGCTGAGTAGAGGCTGGCGCATGAAAGATGCTCATTTTGTCAGAATTAAAACATTTGTGTTTGCTTCATAAGTTGTACGCGCACTTGTGGAGGAGAAACTTGCTGTGAAATATTTATTGGAAGCAGTTCAGCTCAGGTAAATGGGGCTTCCAAATGAATTGTTGGGAAAGGTTATTATTATATTCACTGTACCTCTTGCAAGCAATACATCAATTGACAATTTGTATGTATGATATGCTTAATAAACCAACAAGATTTTAGAACCTCTCTTTAAAGAAAATTCCTAAAGTGGTGTGACTGGTTGTTACTAGCCCAGTACTAGCCCATTACTAGCCCAGCTGAATTTCTTGCTGCTTTCAGAGCAGGGGAACGGCTGCAAGACAGATTGAGCTGGAGTTTGATTTTACAGAGCACTTCTCATGCTCCAGCTGACTCCAAAATGCTTTATAAAGCAGTGAGGGTGGGAGGAGGACAGTGGTGGCACAGGGACCACAGACAGCCCGGCTGCCCTTATTCATCGTTCTCTCCCCGGCTTGGCTGACCGGGGCCATGTTGGAGCTCTGCGCCGAGCTCAAGAGGTAGCGGATCGAGGAGCAGAGGATGCTTAGCCAGGGGAGAGGGAACCGGGGAATTCCCTGACACCACCTCTGAGCTACACCGGAGTCACTGAATAAAGCAAGGAAATTATCCTGGGCCAGATAAAGGTGCAGAAATGAATGATAAATTAATAATTTCTCCTTTTCTTTTTCTTTCTTTTTTTTTTTTTGAAATAAAGAACAATGGGGATCCCTCTGTCAATCTGGTCAGAACAAGCTTTCTGATAGAAACTAGCAATTGATTTAGTGGAAGTCTCCCATCGGATGGTGGATAGAGCTGATTAAAGCTGTGAAGCTGTGCATGCACTATTAATAGGAGCAGGATGCCGTTTTGTCATTATTATTAATTATGCTGCTGTGATTATTATCTGTTCCTCCATCCATCCATCCATCCTCCCATCTATAAGTCCAGCACCGGACAAGTGTGCATGAATACAAATTCTTACTCTCTTTTTGTTCCCAGTTTTCCAAGGTTAGGGGGCAGGGAGGGGGTTTAAGACCAAAAGACTTAATTTACAGGATTTCTTATTAGTATGTGTGAGAGTGTGAGTGTGTCTGTGTGAGAAAGTCAGCGAGTGGGTGGTGGGAGATGAGTGGGTGTGACGCACGTGGGAGCATTTGTTGATGAAAAATGCACAAAGGGAAAGTTCAGTCAAAGAAAGAGACGTTGCGTTTCATGTCGAACCCACCGGATTCCCTCACCACGAACCCACCGGATTCCCTCACCACCCTCCCTTCCGCAGGAGCAATCCCACAGACAGGATCTGACCCCCTGGAAACCCCTCTCCCACGCTCACAAGCACGTCCCTACCTGGGAGCCAGGTTCTCCCGAACTCTCGGCCACTGTCCCCAAGACAGTCAGAAGCTTTCCTTCACCAAATAATTAGACTGTGATAAGAAGAAACAAATGGGCCCTCAGAGCAGTGAGGGCTGCAATAAGAGATGAATTATTAGTCCAAGATGGAAATCTCTTTTGATAAATGACTGGCCCCAAGCAAGGAAGGATTCAGCAAAACACAACAACGTCCTTGTTGTGACACAAGGAAGAGGAAGGAACAACCTTATAAGGGGCAACAAAGCCTCCGCGCTACCACCTTGACCAATTGATTAATCAAGTGTATCCCACGACGTCAATATGCTTCCCTCTTTGCATTAGTTACAGCATCCAAATGTGGAGGACAGCGAGGACACGTGCGGTTCAGGACCCGTTCCGAAACTGCGGCCGAGGCTGCCCTGACAAACACTGGCAGGAGAGGGGGCAGAGCACAGCCTACCCAATATGTCCCACGGAGCAGTGACAAAAGCCAATCGATCCACACAGCACTTCGAAGCTAACACAAACCACCCCAGAGCCACAGCAACCTGGGAACAAAAAAGGGAAAAGAGAGAGAACCAGGTTTTCCCCTTTCTCCCCTTCTGCGAGGAGCCCGGCTCAGCAGGGT
The DNA here is from genome assembly GCA_013398295.1 of Chionis minor. Taxonomy (NCBI): domain Eukaryota; kingdom Metazoa; phylum Chordata; class Aves; order Charadriiformes; family Chionidae; genus Chionis; species Chionis minor. Next base: position 66,038 of record VZSF01011169.1, read on the forward strand.
TGGGGCGATGCCTCGTACTCCAAGGGAAAGAACTGCCATTTATTAATACTGGCCCAATTCCTGATATTTTTAAAGCATTCAGAGTGGGGAAAAAAAAAAAATCCACTGGCATCTCTGAAAATAAACCTGACAAGGCGGCACTGGGCAAGGCACTGCAATCAGCAGGCTTGAACATCACAGCTTCTCCTGCGCTCTGATGTTGGGGCTGTCAGTACGTCCCACTCCAAGCGAGGTACAAGAAGGACCCCAAGTCCTCCGTGGATGAGTACGCAGCCAGGAGTAATGATGACACCACGGGAGTGTCTACGTCCCTATAGCCTGGAATGCAGTTATCCCTGGGGACTGGTAATCGGGGTCTCTGGTATCACTATATTTAGTGGGAGATTTAAGTAGAAACAGCAGAAATGTACATATATATATATATGTATGCTACAAAACATATATATATACTTTTAAAAAATCCAACAGAAATAGCTCAAGCTGGAATTGCTAAACATATTTCTCTCTTTGTCCTCCCCCAGAAACCGCTACCAAAACATACCTCTCCACCTAATGAGATTAGCAAGGTACCATGCTAGATCTTTATTAGTTAAAGCTGACCATAGTGCAAAACTTGGCCTGAATCGTAAATGAGCTGACTGCCAGAATGGGGAGCGCAGCCAGCAAGCAGATTTATTCCAAATGGGTCCCTGCTGTTTGCCTTGGGGAACATGCTTCCTTCTCTTTAACTCCCTGAAAACTGGTAGCCAAAGTTCAGCTCTCCTTACGCTCCCCAAAGCCAGCGGTACCACCGCTTCCCGCTCACGCTGGCCTCATGCAGGCTCAATTCCTGCTGCCCGTGGTGATTTACATGAAATACAAGGCAAGAGAGAAACAAACTTATTTACTCCAGTGGCTCACAGTAGGATTTAGCACTGAGGACATTTATATATGGCAATTCCTGCCTCCTCTACTTCACTTGACTGGTAGCTGGAAGAGATCAAAATATCAAATATTAATAGTGGAGCTCTGGATGTTGATGTCAACAGTACTTAGGTGTACAGCCATCTTCTGCCCTCAGAGAAGTTAGTGGGGCTCCCAACATTTCTCTTTTGCAAAAACGGAAGCAGGGAAAAACAAGTGAAAAAGACGATGTCTATTATGAAAGGAAGGATGCTGGCCTACCCTCACGTGTAGTGGCCAATAGGAAATCTTTCACGAGATCTGCACATTCCTTTCCCAGGTCACACCCAGAACCTCCTTTTTAAAGGTCTTAGGAGGACCAGCACATGCCTTGGGGGAAGGAACAGAGGCCAAAGCATGGCCATGTACGAGCGTTTCACTGCAAACAAGTTTCTTGCTTTGGAGTAGAAAAGGGAAGCATTCGCAGAACAGATCTGGTTTCCATCAGCCCGTTATTTATAGCACTGGTTTCACACCATGGATTATACACACTCACGCTTGTTCTTTCAGACTCTCTCAGTGTTCTGCCGCGCTTCCTTCTCACCTGAGCAATGAATCTGTGCATTTTACCCCGCCACCATCAGGCTGTTCATGTCTCATTTAGTTGTGCGTTCGCTAAAAACGCTCCCACAGAGCTTGGGCGCTCATGAAATGAGAGTTTGCAAGCAGAGAACCTCCAAAACATCTAGCTGAGCCTTGGGCTAAGGTGGTGAAGACAGACTAGTTTATCAACAGTGCCCAAGAAGAGAGATCTCCTGGAGCCTTTGACTCACATGCCCCAGAGGACTAACTACTTCTCTGCATTGGATCAATTGCAAACACCTTCGGCACAGAGAAAAATACGGTCTTGTGAAACAACAAGTTACTTTGCTCAACTACTGCACTCTAACAGCTGCATGGTGGCAAAGACCTGATATGAAGTCCCACCTTAGCCGACTCACCGGAGACTGCACCGAAGACCTCCCATGCTACCATCCCGTATTAAACAGCAGAGCTCTCTAGCTGGGCCTGAAACAAGCTCCAACCCAGCACCGCTCATAAGGAAATCTGCAACTCATCCGCTTGCTGATTGCTCATAGAGAGCACAGTGAGGGTGGTAGGTCCCATCTGGTATGCACAGGGTCATCCAACGTTGTTCTAAGTAGTAAGGTTAAACAATGGCTGTTTGGTCTCTGCTGTCGATTGAATGAGATTTGCTGTCCATAATAAAACTCCTGGCACATGATCAGTCACTGTATATAAACCCAATTTACACTAAGAAAAGCCAGGATAGTGTCAAACAGCTCCAAAACATCCATTAAAACAGAGGCCATCCCCAGTCAACACATTCTGCAGAGCCACAAGAAAACACTGGTATTCTTCAGGTTCCCCTCGGGTAGACGTGAGGGTGGAGGACACGGCTGGAAGTTCCCTGCCAACGTCTGCATCACAACACAAAGACTTTCTAAGATATCCAGGACCAAACAACATAAGATGACACAACACTGTCCCTGAAGCCATAATTATCAGCATCAACAACCTACCCCTGCGAGATTTAACTGGGAAAGCAAGACATGGGTCTACATCACACAGTGTGTTGGGTGCCACAGTATAGGAGGGACATTGAAGTGCTGGAGCGTGTGCAGAGAACGGCAAGGAAGCTGGTGAGGTGTCTAGAGAACAAGTCTCCTGAGGAGCGACTGAGGGAATTAGGATTGTTTAGCCTGGAGAAGAAAAGGTTGACAGGAGACCTTCTTGCTCTCTACAACTGCCTAAAAGGAGGGTGTAGCTGGGGGATATTGGTCTCTTCTCCCACGGAACAAGCAATAGGACAAGACCAAACAGCCTCAAGTTGCACCACAGGAGGTTTAGATTGGATATTAGGAGAAATTTCTTCACCGAAAGAGTCATAAAGCATTGGAACAGTCTGCCCAGGGCAGCGGTGGAGTCGCCATCCCTGGAGGTATTTCCCTGCTGGGCAGACGTGGTGCTGAAGGACATGGGTTAGGGATGGGTTGGGCAGTGTTGCGTTGATGGTTGAACTCTATGATCTTAAAGGTCTCTTCCAACCGAAGTGATTCTGTGATTCTGAACATGGCATCTTCCTCCTACCCGACAGAAGTAAAATTGACAGTAGCCTAGATAGTCTCCTTTGGAGACATGAGCTTGCTGAGCTGCCCTCCAGCAGGACCTCACAGCCAGACTAAGGGCTCCACAGCTGCTGCAATGGGCAGCAGAACAGGTGCATTAGGCCAGAGTCACCTTCCAGGGCACCTGCACCTTAGTGAGTGCTGACGTAGTTACCAGAAAACCATATAAGCACTCAGACTAAGCAAGATGCACTCAGGAGATCAGGTGATAGGTTGGTCTACTACTAAACCTGCAGGTGGTTCAAGTTAGGGGAGATGGATCTTACACCCTTCTGGAATTTGAGGGCTTAATTCAGGTGCCTAAACGCAGATACCTGCCCCTAGTGCCACTGCAGATGTGGAAGATCTGCCAGTTCCACACAGATGCCTCAAATGGCGTGATGTGATTATGGGGCAACTGAATGGTACTCAAGCAGGAATTCAGGAGGGAACTGTAATCACAGTTTGACGGCTGTGGGGTGGAGGGGAGCCGCTCACACTGAGATACATAAGGTGCTTAATAATTTAACTTATCAAAAAGAAGAGGAAGAAGTACCTTATTAACAATAAAGAGCACTTACTAGAGAGGAGCTCTCTTATAGCAGAACTCTCTTCAATCTAACAGACAAAGCTGTAACAGCATCCAATGGCTGGAAGCCAAAATTAGACAAATTCAAACTGCAGGGAAGGTGCCAGTTTGTAATTGAAAGAGTAATGAGCCATTGGAATTACTCACCCCGGGCTGTGATGGATTCTCCACCATCTGAGTGGATGCTGTTCTAAAAAGTGTCACATTGCAGGCACATATTTCTGTGTTTGGGGATTATTGGTAAGGGCTTTCCAGCTTGCATGAGTTGTTTGTGCTCTAAAAAACAAACAAAAGAAGAATTATGCTGCTCAGTTAAAGATGGAGAAGGGAGGTTCAGTGAGTTTAAGCAGCCAGCCTGTGCCAGAATTAGGAAGAGGCCTCAGGTCCCTTATTAAAGACTGTCATTGCCCAGCCACTCTTCCACCCTCCAGAACAGCTCGCAGCCCCAGAGCAACCTGCATTTTCCTGGCAGCACCCTGAGGTAGGTGACAGCAAGACTTCAAGAGTCACAAGGCCAGGTCCAGATGAGAGACAGGGAACAGACCGTATTATCCAAGCACTCCTACTGGGAGCACCTCCAGCAACATCTCCAAAGCTGCTCCTTACAGGAAGTCTGAGAAGAAGAGGACATCCAGGTGAAGGACGGTTTTGCTGGGCTTTCTGCATTTCCAGCGAGAGCCCGCCCAGGCGCCAGTCTGCCCGGGCTCCGCTCTCTCCATGCCTTCACCCAACACAACCATGCTCATGGAGCCCTCAAGCACATGTGATGGGTGCTCTGCAGATGACCTGATCTCTTTTCTTTCTCTTCCCAAGAAGCATTCCCAACTCTTGCATACGATATAGGAGAAAGTACACATAAGAGGTATATTTTCATCATATTTCCAGCAGGCAGGAAAAAGAGAAAACCACAGGGGAAACGGACATCTGCCAAGACACCTCCGTGCTGGACCCATTGTATGGGAACGCCTCCTGCCAGTCATCACTGAAGACCAATAAACACCCGGGCTCAGATACACCCTCATTGAAAAAGTCTATTTTGCTGACTTCAAGAGTACGTAATAAAAATTAGCAGGAAGGGCAAACGGAGGTAAAAGCGCGTGAAGGCTAGACTGACTCACTGTTGGGCCCTGGGAAAGAGGTAAACCCCAGAATTGGGTGAATGAATGATTTCCTTGCTTCTCTGGTAAATAACTTCAGGTTGCCCTCACAAAAAGACACAGAGATCAATTCACGCCACTTGAAATAAAAACAAGTTTTAAAGATGCTTAGCTAGCAAACAAAATATTCCAGCAACTTTGTCTAGTTTCATCTGGGGGCTGTGAAAAAGGCTTTTGAGAAATTAAATGTAGGTAAATTTCGAAGACACCTGTTTTGAAATAACCAAGAGAAGCATGCCAGCTTGGAAATGACAAAATAAAACCTTTTGAGTCAGAACCATTACAGATAGTCTTTCTTGGCTGAAAAGACATAATAAATTTGTGGACCGTTTTTATAAAAGCCCTGCAGATGCATTGGTAAGATTTCACGTAGACCATAACCAGGAAGGACTCTGCAACACACCGGCTTGGAACAGCCCAAACAGAGAAAGTCTGTTCCTCCTCCTTTCCCCAGGCTTCGCCTGCAAACACATCACTACAGTTAACACACAAAACACCATTCACTATAGTCAGAACCCAGGAGCACAAAGTTAGTTCTTACACCGAGGCTGGAATCAAAATGTAACGAGAATCTTAAAAAGCAAGGATGAAATATTGAGTGCTCTGAAAGTTCAAACAGAAAGAAAAGTTACTGTTTCTCAGGCAAATGTGAAAATATTGTAACCTTAGCTTTATTCATTTGAGTTTATTCACTCACATCCAGTGAAGGTGCTCCAGATTTACACGTGGTAGGGTGGCTCGGGGCGAAATTCAGCCCTTGGGAATGATACTTTGGGTTCACACCATCACTGGGTACCCAAATGCCTGGGCTCAAGGTAGCCAGCTCTACTCAATGTTCAGCCACATTCTGCCTCGTATTCCGGGCAGCAAGTCTGTGGTTCAGGAGCTGTGTTACCTGAGGTTTGCATGGGGCTTCTGCACATCTACACAGCTCCTAGATCTAAATTATAAGATATAACTTATCAGGAATAGTTATGGCTCCAAGTATACAGCTTCTTAATGACTCAGAAGCTACTGGAAATGTCCAGACCTTCGTTGAGAAATTACCTTGCTGAGAATTACCCGAGCTGTTGTGGACATGAGAGGGCTTGTTATTACAGTAACATCATTTTTCAGGTGGGAAAATAAACATAGAGAGGCTGAATCAATCCACGCAAAGGCACACAGGATGTCAATACATCTTGTAAAACAGGAAAAAATCAACCCAGATTGGGCCAAAGCCAGCCCAGTGGCTTGTCCTTCCTTGTGACGGTCAATGGAAAGTTTCAGCAGGTGACAGAGGGAAATGAAATTTGGCTGGATGAGCCTGAGAAGTGGAACAGAGGGTGGACTTCAGGAAGAAATCTCCCACCTGCAAGCCTGGCAGAATAGGCTCCTTTAGGAACCATCTCATTTGGGGCATTTTCCTTTGACTGAGTGAAACCCCACAAGTTTGAGCAGCCTGGTCTATTGGGAGGTGTCCTTGCCCATGGCAGAGGGTTGGAACTAGATGATCCTTAACGTCCCTTCCAACCCATTCTATGATTCTATGAAAATACACCCTTTGCATGGGGTGGCAGACAGGTCCCATCACTTCCTGGGCCAAGGAGGTATTTTCCATGTCTTGCTACAATGGTTTGGTGTTTCTGCAGCACAAGTGCATCATCAACAGCCAAATTAACTAAGCCTACACTGGAGCCTACAGGCTTTTTCAGCCCTGTGGGCCTGGCCCAGCTGGAGAAGCTGTGCTCTTAGCAGGAGGACTGCCACAGGACCTCCTGTGCTTTTTTTATGCCACTCTGCAAAAATGGTTGGTTTCACGAGTACCTGCAAGAAATTGGAGCCCATGGCTCTCTTCTGGCAAGGCTTATATTGGCTTCTCTGCCAAGAAGAGTGGTGAGACTACTAAGAACTGCCTCCTGAACAGGAACGATCTGGGATTGAGAAAGGAACAAACAAAAATCAAAAGATAATAATCACTGCTTTGTGCATCCTTCCTGCTTCCAAACTGCCAGGCTGACTGTTTTCTGAAACGACTGCCCAGGTTTGGATCAGGTCAGGTACCCCGGGAGGCTGCATATACACAGCAACAGATACCCCTTGCCTTCAAGCAGCAAGTACGATACTGCCTGAACCACAGGAAAAGCGGGACGGATGAGAAATTCTTCCCTCACAACGGGAAATACAGCAGCCAGGATACCGAGAGGGTGGTCTGCCTGTTAATTCAGGAGACAGAATTCAAACTGAAAGCTCCATGTGGAGCAAATTAGCAGAAACTAATTCTAATCCGTCCCACGCTGGCACAGAGGCACGTCAGCCCTGCTTAAAATTGCACCTCCCTTCAGATCTAGGCTGCCCCTTGTCCTACAAGAACAGAAAAAAAGAATGGGGAGAGGCTGCATCGCAATCTGCGTGCAGATGGTCCATATTATTGAACCTCTGTGGAGTATCAGCCACTTGCCCCTGTGCCCCATGATAAATCACAGTCTCCTTCAATGGTCGCAGGGAAGAGCAACGCTCTCCCAGACTCTGATTGGGTTGAAAGTCTGACTAGTTAAGGAGATGTAAATACTGAGCCCCTATCAGTCTGTAATTGTCATCATCATCCTGTTTAGGGAACTACTCACATCTTTGAGCAGTTACTCCGTGTCTCCTCCACCACAGGAGAAGGTCTGGAGCCTATTTCCGGCAGCCGGCAGAGAGCTGCTTTTCTTTAGTTGACACAAACAGAGTTTGTCAGCTTGTGCATCCTTGGTTTCTGCTTGGTTTAAAGTTGCCGCAGAGTCCTTGGGAGCAGCTTAGCAGCTGGAAACAGGGAACTCGCAACCCTCGCCACAAAGGTGCCCATTCAGCAGTCGCCGGTCCCCCAGGTCCTACCCAATAAGAGCATCCTCTGTGCGGTGGCCTTCGGGATGGGGTCCTCGGTCCCCGCCTGAGAGGGGGGGAAGTGACACTTCCAGTGGCTCTCACGGAAGGCAGAGCCAAAAAGTGCACGTTCACTTTCTTCTGCAGACAGAAAACTGAAGAAACACCCTGCCGGGCCAAAATAAATACATTTGGCATCTTTCCTGCGTCTGCACCGGCACGTTCGTGGCGCTGAAACTGAAAACAGGCCTGAACCTTATTTACACTAAAATCTCTTTCCATCACTTTGGCAGTAGGAAGGGGCTTAGTCTTGGTACATATTATATTTTCTTTTCAACATGTGTAAATGAGGATCAAGCTTTTACATTGCTTAAAATAGATGTAAATGACCCTTTATGCTGTCAGAACGGTGTCGAGAGGCCTTCCTGCAATAAAAAAATCAGCCCCATTATGCTTTCATATCATGCTCCATTCATTTAGTTCTAGTTTCCCAAACTTGGGCAATTCCCCTTGACCTTGTCAATCTGTGCTGAGATTTTACATGGTTGGGACTAAAACCAGCGGCAGGAGAAGCTGCACGAGCTCAGACAGAAACACATCGAAACCTTCAATCTAAACTGGACTTGAAGACCCACCTGGAAGACTCCCCGTCCCCAGCGGGCTCTAGGCCATCTGTGATACATTTACACTATGAGTTGTTTTGAAGAAAAAAAAGCTTTGTATATTCCAGTCCTCTTTACAAAACGATGAAAGGGACAAAAAGAGAGGAAGGGAGAGAATAACAAGACACACTGGGCTGCCATCAGGGTTTTGATGCCTCACAGATGGACATGCCATGCCTCCTGCTCACGCCCAGGGGAAGCCACCACCACGTATCCCTGCCCAAGCCACTGGCTTTGCCCCATTACCAGTTTGCTCTGCGCACATCCAAGGACTCCCCTTCCTTGGATTTCTACTATCAAACGCATTAATTTTCCTTGAAGATATAGTTTCTGAGCACTGACCACACAGGCAGACGAACGAACGGCTGTATGAGCTACTCCTCTTTTTGGTGGTCAAGGTCGATGACGGGACCCCCATCCTTTCTGTCTGATTAATGTGGATGAGATCCATCAGCCAGGAGGAGCTGGCCAAAGAGCAGGCTCAGCCCAGACAACCTGGCAGCCTAGGGAAAGGTCTCTCCGGCTAAGGCTGCCCGTGCCCTTAGGCTCAGTCCTGAGGAAAGTGTCTCCATGTGCCTCAGGGATGCAGAGCCCTGCTTTTCCACCTTTCTGTCGCTCTGAACGGCAATTAAATTACTAGAGCCTTTAAAAGGAGGTGATATATTTCCACATTGGTGTCTTTTGCCAGTGAGAAAGCTCTAGAGCCAATAAGGGGCTGGCTGTTACCCTGATTAATTACTGCCGGTGCTCCCCGCTGCCCAAACTGCCTTCTCCCCTTTCAGCTCCTACTTGTGGCAAGGACTACAGAAAGAGAAGGGCTTTCATTCCGCCTTCTGGACTATTAAATCCAGATCCCATCCACATTCTACTGCAGCCCCAACCTCTCCCACTCCACCAAATAAGGGCTGCTCACAAACTGCGCCGGTCCTTTGGAGCCACCGTCGCACGCAGAGACGTACTGACAGGTCATCAATACCATCCGCCCCTGAGAGCTGGAGGAAAGCAATACTCAACCCAACTGCAAAATAAGTTCCTGGAATATGCGGAAGCTGCGTCAGCCCAGCCCATCCCCAGAGCCACCCTGCGGGCACCGCCTGGCCCAGCACGGCAGCAAGGCCAGGAGAACCCAGCCGAAGGGCAGAACATTTACTGTAACTCTCATTTTCTTTTCCTTTCAGAAGAATGCACAAGGGATTGTCAACACTTTCCTTAACCCCACCTACTCCTTTCCTCTGTAAAGTAACCCTCTCTCCAGCTTCACCAGCCGAACGCTACTTCGCAGCTTTGCTCCAGGAGCAGTTGCAATTGGAAACACCCAGACAAATCTTATCCAAGAGTTTATGAGGAACAGGTCAGAGGCACCCTGAAACCTGCAGCAGGCTACCTAGAGTGCTGCAGATTGTTATTACTTCTCTAATCTTGGTATAGTTCTGGGTAAGGTTTTAATTGGGCATTGTATTTCAAAGCCAGGGAGTAGGATCTATGCAAAGCACTGGATAGTTTCTGCATTAATTGACCATCAAATCCTTCCCCTTTGCATCTGCATTCTATTATTAGAGAATGTAAAGCAGTTTATAGGGCTTTTAACCTCTTCAGGCAAACACTCTGTGGAAGTTATGCTGCTGCAGGGACCATATTAACTTTATAGACTTCTTTTCTAATCCAAGGAGAGGGAAAAAATGGAGAAGAGACAGATCAAATGAATGATTTTTGATGGTATAAATTCAGCTGGTGTAAATTTGCCCGACTCCATTAACTTTGGTAGAGTTTTGCTGATTTATGCCAGCAAATGATCAGACATTTGATCTGCAATGAGGTCCTTGTTTGCAAAAGACCAAAATGCTACTAGACAAATCTTCACAGACCACTGATCAGCCTTCTCAACTACATTCTTCCCTGCTGCATGGAAAAGCCCTGATTGGATGCCAGGGAGCCATCTGGCAAACTGGGTACCACAGCATGCATGCACACTGTCCACACAGTCCCTTGGAGGAAAGTCACCTTCCAGCAAGTCACTTTGGTGACCTCTGTGACCACCAGCCTGTCCCCAGGGCTCCCATGAGTGTCAGAGAAAGGCAGAACCATGCTGTGAAGTGGAAGCCTAAATCGAGTCTTGCAGTCTCTAACTAAAGCTGCTGAGCTCTACTTTCTTCAGGGTCTCATGGTTGGACTCCTCAGGGACTCCCAGGTCAAGAGAACCAAGATGGAGGCAGCCCACACCGTCATGGGTTCCTGTGTGCACGGGAGATGTGGAGATAAGTGCTATCACCAAGGTAAGAAGACAAGCAGCTAGAAGTATTGTGGTGGCCTGGGCTGCTAGTCTCTCCATTGCATGGGGCACCGGTTCCAAGCAGCACCAGACCAAGCCTGTAGAGCTCATGGGACCTGCAGCAACTCAACCCCGATGGCTCAACCCTGATGGGTTGCTACAACCTCCACTCAAAGTAACACAACTGCTCGGTATCTCATGCTGTTCCAGGGTACCACAGCATGCATCCTGTTCCAGGATGAGAGCCAACATCCACCATTCTCACTCAACCTAAGATCAGAAGGATGACCAAACTGTCATACCAAAACTCCACTTAGTGCATTATCCTCTCTCCAACCCAAAGAAGAGCAGATGCCTACAGAAAGCAACATCAGCATAGTACATATGTGGTACTTCCCCTTCCGAAGAGCTGGATTTCCCTAACAGAGGAGCTTGACACCTTCAGACCTGAATAACTGTTGCAGGAAGAGAAGGAAGGAAGCCCTGGTCCCACCTTAACCATAGCAGGAGAGGAAACGGGCAGTAGCGTGTTGCCTCCTTCAGAAGAGTCATCTTCACAAGATGAAATCTCTCCTTACAAAACCCGACAAGACACGCACTGTTTGACCTCGTAGCTCTGGACAGCAGGATGAGAAGGAAAACTCACCATTTCACTTGCTGCCTTTGCCTGTTTTCTTCACACAATTGTTCCACCACCCCGCAGCAGGTGGGATTCCCATTTTGCAAATCTCTACCCTATTTCTTTGCTTCATAGTAACCCCAAACGTCACTAGACAGAGCCCAGGACAGAGATTATGAACATGCAAACAACGGTGTAAGTGCCAGTATAATTATCTTGTTCCTAAGCACTCGACAATGCTTCCAAGTATCTTGTATTTAGTTACTTGGTAAGGTCCCGAACGTCTGGCTCTCAGGCTCTATGGTTTTATTGCTACAGAACGAGCCAGAAACCATTCAAAAGCTTTAAAAGGTCTTTTTAAATAGTCAGAATGAATTTACAGTGTTGGCTGCCTGGCAAACGCAACAGGCATTTCAAGTGGAAAGGAACAGTCCTTTATTGCATCTGCTGTTGGCATTTAGGGCACCCTGATCACTAACAATTCCTCAGCTTTAACGCTCAGCATCCTGCTGGCTGGGCAAAGCCAAGGGGAGCGACAGACTGAGAAAAAAGGGTCTAGTTGGAAATTTTCATTACAATTCATCAGAAAATTATCATTTTTCCCTTAAAGTGTCACAGAAATGCTTTGGTTTCAATCACCTGCTAGTGAAACATAAGCTGGGCTCCACCAACAAAACCTTCCCAGCTCTGCCTGCCTGAAATGTGTTCCACCTGCCTCTCGTGTGCCACCTCACCTCAGGTGCCCAGGTTTGGCACCCTGGACTTTCTAGAAACCAGGGCTTTTGACAGACTACTCTGGAGTTGACTTCTCACTAGTGCTGGTGTCCTTGAGCAACGCTGGCAAGGAGATGAGGCTGAGACCAAGTACAACCCTCCCTCAGCCCAAGTTCATGGCTATTGACACCCCACATCAGCCACTTTTTGACACCACCATCATTAACCCGGCTGGTGGCAGGCCACAGCCTCAGGCAGCACGGGAGAGGGGAAGGACAGCGGATGCCTTTTTGATGGTCTGAAAAGCCCAGAATAATTTGCCATTTCTTGTGAGTGGGACAGATGAGAGGGACGCAGGAGTAAGGGGTTCCCTAGGCCAGTTTATCTCTGGGATTAAAAAGCCATTGGACGAGCAGCTGGAACAGCCATTGCACGAGTGGAGGGATGAATGGGGATTCACACAACTCTGGGGGCTACAGGAAAGGACTCCTCCCAATTCTCCTGCTCCATCTCGGCTAAGAATGAAGCCCACAGCACCCTTTGCCATTCCCATGCTCCCCCTGCCCTGCATCCAGTGCTCCTCTGCCCACACCGGTGACCTGTCCCAAGCCCAGAACAGGTCTCTCCTCTCTCACACGCCTGTACAGTAACCCAGCCTTGTCAGTTTGGGCTCCAAGATCCTTCTGCGCAACGGAAGCACAGCAAAGCGCAATAATGTGGGGAATCCTCTGTTACCTTCTACTCCACTTGGACCCTTTCTCTATGAGCAGATGTGAGGCAGGGGCTGAGCTGCACCCCCTTTGCAGGAGCTGGCTCCAACCTCCCATCTCAGGCTTGGTATTTCCTGACTTGGTCGATTACTGGTGTTCTGGGGCCTTTATCTCCCTGTTCTGGGCACAAGAAGGCCCATCAAAATCGGCTGTCTTCTCCACCAGAGGGTAACGGCCAACTCCCCTGTCCTTCCTTGGCATAACTTCTAGAAAAATGCAAGTTTTCTCAGGACTGTGAAGGAAGGCAATTAGCAAAGAAGATAGTCAGGAAAACATTTTAGAAAGGCTGGATAGAATAATGTAAAGGTATTATTATTAATGACGGCAATTACGGCACTAGAAAGCTCAGTGGTTTTTCATACTGGACTGAAAAAGGAAAAGGAACAAAACCAAGCAACCTCTAACGAGAACACAAGAGAAGCAGTAACGAGCTGTGGAAATCAAACAAGATCAGTCTCAGAACAACCAAGCCAAATCCTCTGTTTGAGTAAACCAGTGCGGGTCCCCTAGAGTTCAGGGGCTAGGGGGGAACCAAGGCTACCTCCCTCTGACCAGGGCAGAGGATATTAAAAAGCTGAGCTTTCCAAAGACCTTTCGGGAAGTCAGCTCAAAGTCACTGCAATTAAATGAGCCAAGGAATTCCCCCGAGGCCGTGCAAGAATCTCCGCCTCGCTGTTCTGCCTAGCTGTTCTCCGGAGGAGAGTCACCAAAACCAGCATCCCCCACCTCTCACACCCCGACGGGGCATCTGTGCTTTCCTACGCACCGTCAAGCCCTCAGCTTGGGAGGCTTCCTGAGGTCCATGCAAAAGCCATCAAGCTGACCAGTCATTAATTCTCAGGAAGCACCCACTGCCTTACTGGCAATTACTTAAATAAACTTCCCTTTCATGCTGTCTGAGCCAAGGCCTTTCTTTCTGACATGTCCCAATAAAGTTTTATTTAAGGTAAGATAACATGAGGGTTACGCGCACGAGCTGGGCTGCACCTGACTAAACACGGGGCCCGTCGGCGATGGCCGGATGGCTCGAGCAGGATTTCACCGCCTCCCTCTCCTCTCCTCCAGCTCCCAGTGAAACTGCCCGCCTGTGATTTCCCCTTACACACGCAGCGCATATCCTTCATGCAAATCTGTCTCATAAATCACCGCATCCCAGGTGCGCCACGGAGTAATTTGCTAGGAAAATACTGTTCCAACCGAAGGACCCAGCACACCACAGTGGTCTTTATGAGGGGTAAGATCCAGGATAGGGGTGACTTGGAAACCTGCCAGCCCCGAAAATGATTCATCCTGCCTGACCTTAAATCCTGGATCCTGACTATTGCAGACAGAGCCGCCTTCGTGGGAGCCGCCTTCGCGGGCAGGAAGCATCAGTCACGGCCATGTTCAGATCCCCTCCCTGCCCGTGGCTACAGGGCCCTGGGGGCACGTGAGAACCCCCAAACTTGAGAACCTGGGGTCTGGGTTGTGAACTACCCCAAAATAACCAAAATGAAGGTCTCCAGAAACAGCAACCTGAAAGAAGCATCATTTAGCGCTGTGCACAGAACCAACCCTAGCAATTTCCTTTCTGCGACTTCACTAAAAGCTGCAGCTTGTGTTTATCTCACCTGCACGGTTCTGAGAAAGATCTTATGGTCTCAGTGATTTACGCCTCTATCAGACGAGACCCTGGTCCCAAAACAGGAATTTCTGAAAGTTTAAGTCTTTCAAGTGACCATTTTCTCTCTGATACAGAATTCTACCCAGACATCTCAGTTTGCTGCAGTTAATTCAACAATAACCCAGGCATCCCTAGTTCTCACATGTTTCCACAGTATTTAGTAGACTCCCAAAGAACTTCTCATTTACAGATGTCAGGAACACGCTTTGTGGGACCTTCAACCCGCTTCCAGGTAGACCAGGTGAGATACTGTAGAGTTGCTTGCAAGCATAGGACTCATTTTTCAGAGAAGGCAGCGTTAAGTTACCAAAGTAAAGATCCATTTAAGCCAAAAGTTTAATAATTTTGCTGTAGCAAGAGAAAATCTCAGCATATCAAAGAGTCAAGGGAGGAATATTGTACTCAGCTGAGAAAATGGACAAGCAGTCAGAGGCAAAGCCTTTCCACAGCTCTGACAAAGAAACAATAAACTCAAGCTCCTGCAGAGCTTAGCTTAAACCAAAAGGATAGAAAAAGGAGGCAAAATATGGAATTAAGATATTTCCCCTCGATTGATATTAACTACAGTAATGGGGTAACATATAAGCCATAAGAAATCTTAACATTCGTAACAAAAAATAAACTAGAAAGGTTGGGGATTTTCAGTAACATCCTAGAAACGGACATTTTAGACCATTTAGACCACACCAAAGGTCTTCAAGACTTTATCCGCATTCAGCCCAGCCAGCAGGAGCTGTCAGGCAACAGCAGCAGACACCAGGAGCCCGGAGTAGCTCTCGGTGTGTCTCTGACCCCACAGAGCCAGAGCTTAACGCTGCCCACGGGTATTTACAACCCTGAGGACAGAGAGGTGGTTGAAGAGGATCGATCGGGAGCAGGGACAAACGGCGACACGGGGCTGCTCAAACACAACCACCCACCCACTGCTTTACTAGAAAGCACCCTCCTGCATCCTGAAGGATGGCAACGCATCTCCTCCCAAGCAGCTCGTGATCGGCATGTGCCAACAGGAGGGTCTTTACTCCTCGGTGTGTTCAGCACCACACCTCCCAGTACCACAGGCCAGTTGATGTCCACCAGACACCACTGTGGGTGCAAGCATTCCCCAGAGAGGTCCTGGTGCACTCCTAGCTTCCCTCTTAGGTGCAGACAGACACACGGATGTCTAGCCCAGAGGTAGTCCAGGAGTGAGCATTCAAACACACGTGGGGAACAGGGCTCCCTACCATTCACCAAAATGCTCTGACCCCTGCCCTCCTGAAATGAAACCAGCCCCTCAAAACTACCAGGAACGAAAAACTACGAGGAACAGAAAATTGCAAATGACTTAAAGCAGGACGGAAAACTCCTGAGTTCGACGATCACAAGCTGAGGCCGCTAATCTTCTTGTCATGGGAGCAGACTCACCCGGCAGAAGGGAATTCCTGCCTTCGACTGGACTAATTAAAGGCATTGAACTCTGCACCCGGTATGGCTTGATGTGCCTTAATCTGATGTGACATTCAACATACGTGAGGCACGCAGAGGCACACATACGGTTCTCATTGCTTAAAAGGGTTTGGCATCCGCGGGGGTGTCCCAGCTGCGGCACGCTGCCTCCGCTCGGGTGAGCTGTGTGGGGTGGCAAAGTGGGGGATAATTACTCATCCCGCCTCGGAGCCACTAACGACCCTGGGTGGCTAGACGCCCTGCAGAAGGCCACATTTAGGGGAGAGGGAGCGTGGTCCAACCCAACACTGAAAGCTGATTTGACAAGGCGGGGATGGGGCTGGGATTCAAAGGTTTCCTCCTGTGAAATGGAAGTGGAAGGTACAGAAGGAGCAGAGCCCATCTCTCTCCCAAGCAGGTACAGGAACAACCAGTTGCTGTGCTTTGGGAGTGCAGAATATTCTCAAGCGTGATGGTACAAGAGACTGTAAAGATCTCAAATTACAGAAGATTTAAGATGCAAGATGAACCCGTCTCTCTCCCGAGCAGGTACAGGAACAACCAGTTGCTGTGCTTTGGGAGTGCAGAATATTCCCAAGCTTGATGGTACACAAGACTGTAAAGACCTCAAATTAGAGAAGATTTAAGACGCAAGATGAACCAGCTGAGTATTTTTGGATGAGTGATGCGAACCATGGGTATTACTTGTGTTCCTTACCTCCTGAAGTCCAGGACCGGCCTCTTGAAGTCCAGGGATACGTCACCACACTCGACCACGCTCAGCAGAATCCTGGGAAGAAAACTTGCTTCAGACACTGATGGGAAGGAGACAAACCGCCTCATGCCTCAGAGCCAAAAGCCCCCTGGACCGCAGAGCACCGCAGCGCAGGAAGCGGCGCGGTACGGCCAGCGAGGCGCAGGGCCACCCTCGCAGCCCCCTCCCCAGACCAGCCAAGTGCTCGCTCCCGGGAATGCCGCAGTGCTGGAAGCGACACGGGGGTAGAATCGGTGGTAGATGAGCTGGGACAGTTGTGCCACGGGAGCACCTGGCTCTGGAGACCTGGGTTGAGACGCAGGCTCTGAAAAACTATAAAGCTTTCTCAATGGCACTGCAAGAAATCAACTTCCCTCTTCAATTATCGGTTTTTCTGTAAAAGATTAGAGTCCCACACCACTATTACTTGCCCTGTCAACTAAAAGTGTTGGTCTGCTAGGTCGTATGGCAGCAGGCGGTGTGTTTACATCCGAAGGTCCCAAGTTCATTTCCAGTTAATGATCCATAAGAGGGACTGCAGCATTTCTCCTAGGAAGATTGCTTGGAAGCAACTGATAGACTACTTCGGCTGGGATAGAAACAAAGCACTGAAATATTGTCACGAGTTATAAATCAGGCAAAGTCAGCGATGCTCTATAAGGAACAGTAACATTTGGTGCACACGAGTGCCAATAGCTGGTCAGTAAAAGCTCCTTCAGAGTAAAAAATAAAATAAAATAAAATAAAATAAAATAAAATAAAATAAACCGGTGACTGCAGTACCACTGAAATGCAGAACATGTTCAAATTCATATTTAATAAAGAAATTATTGTTTATTATTGAAGTACCAATTGATTATTAAAAACACATTTATTGAGGCTGGACCACAAGGTAACAGATACGTACCTCTGGCATAGTTGTGAAACCTCAGTAAATAGCGGTTATTAGAATCAGATTTATTGAGGCCTAACGATACCATAAGATGCGTATTGGTTACAGAGCTCTTAAAACCCAATCAGTATGTTCTTAAGACATTTTTACTGAGGGTTTATAGCTCAGCAGTAGGGTTACATGTCTTCATTTGGGGTTGTTAAGCCACATGGAATACCATCTTAACGCTCATGTGATACTTAATTAAGGTAGTGTTTGCAGGGAAAAGTCTACACCAACCAATGACAGCCAGGAGAAAACACAATCATTTTCCTGCTTCCAAAAACACAGATCAGAGCTGCTATTTGACCTGTTGTTGAATCTTTTCGTTAACCTCTGAACCCCTCTTTGGGTGGAGGGGGTGGCTCCGCGGGCGATCCGAGGACAGGACCGTGCGACACGCCGCGTCGCGTCCACGCCAGCAGCCAGCACCAGGAGCAGAGCGCATCCTCCTGCCCTCAGCCACCCAGCTCAAACCTCCGCCGGCCTTTGGCCAGCCCTGGCGCTCCCCGAGGGCCTTCGCCGAGTCTCTGTGTCAGCGCTGGCACTGCCAATCGGCTGCCATCAAAACCGCAGCCACGCTAAAATTGGGCAGAGACCGGGAGGGGAGAGCGCGGCAGCGCGGCAAGACCAGCGCTGGCCACCGACCACAAGCGCAGCAGGCAGAGGGTGCCCCGGATGCTCAGTCCTCACTTATCCACGGAGAACAAATCCCCTCCCATCACTCCATTCTTAAATCCTTAGAGACTTGCCCAGTAAAGCCACCCTGCCCTGCTGGCCCCTAGGGCACCTGCTTCTGCTGCCAGATCTGACGTCTCCATCCCACGCGCCCGGGGTACCAGCCCACAGCGGAGCCACTGGAGGCTCCCCAGCGCCGACCGAGCCTTTCCCGTGTCTCGGGATGAATACAGGAGACCATCTCCCCAGAGAAACACAGCCGGCAAAAGCAAAGAGGCAGTGCGGAAAGCAGAGCCGGAGTGAAGGCAGCGATTTTGCCCAGATCATGCAGAACGGCTGGGGCAAAGCCTCTGGGAGAAGAGAGGTCTGCTCCTTTTCTTTCGCCGTGCCTTAAGATCGCCCGGCCTCCCTGCCGCAGGAGGGAGGGAGGAAAGGAGCCCAAATTACTGAAGAACTCCCCAAGCTCCAGTCTCCTCTGTTCAAATTTATATATTCCACTACAGGTGACATCATGATTGCCGGAGTCTGACAGGTGATGCTGTAAAATGCATGAAACCATAAAAATTTCAACAGCAGCAAGCTCCATTGCCGCTACATCTGACAGCACTTAGCTGCCCAGCTAACACAAATATTGTAAAAGCACTCGGGAAAGAAATCCAACCTGCCTGACCTCAGTTTTGGACTAATAAACAGTGCAGCACGACCAGATTTCACCCATGTATAATAAACGGACAGCTTTTAAAGAAACCAAAGGAGGGTGTTGGTAGGTGTAAAGGACTAAGGAAAGAGATGAGTTAAAAGTGGGCAAAGTCATTCCTGAAGGCAGAGGGCTCGGCTCCAGCCCGCTCTGCTTTCTGCCAGTCCGTCTCCCTACCAGTAGGAGATTTGTCTTAGGAATTGCACAACTATACCTGAGAAAAGATGCTGGCCGGTGTCACACAGCCAGACCAGGGGTGGGGAATTGCCTAAACCATGTCAGAGCACCCGACGTTCCTTTCTTCCCTCCCCACAGGGAAAGTGCAAATAATCATAGAATCACAGAATCACTTGGTTGGAAGAGACCTTCAAGATCATCAAGTCCAACCATAAACCTATGCCAAAACCACCCCTAACCCATGTCCCTCAGCACCACGTCTGCCCGGCTTTTAAATATCTCCAGGGACGGCGATTCCACCACCTCCCTGGGCAGCCTGTTCCAATGCTTGAGAACCTTTTCGGTAAAGAAGTTTTTCCTAATATAATCTTGTCTCCGAAAGTTGGACAGTAAAGTGAATCCAAGAGAATTCTTGCCCTTTCTTTCATGACCCCCAGTGCTAAATTTTAAAAGGCAAGGATCTGCTTTCTATTGCTTTCTGTCCCCCCCGGTCTCCCCGGAGGAGGAGAGCACCTTGCCTTGGCTCTGCGCTCTCGGAAGGAGGCGAAGGAGGACACCCTACATGGGCAACAGCCTTCCAAAGCCACCAGGTGAGACAGGCGGAGAGGGGCTGACAGCTCCAGCCGGGGCAGGGATTTTCAAATCAGACATGCTGAAACAGACCTGCAGCTTCTCCAGGGAGAACTGGCTTCCATAGGCTGTTTTGGGATCAGTCAGACAGACGGATGTGCAGAAGGAGCTCGTCACCTTCCCACTGGCCACCCCAAAAGTTTTCCGAGCAGAAGTTCCTTGGGAACCAACACTGGCTGTTCCTAGTCACCTCTCCCAGACTCTCTGCATAACCCACAGGGTCCAATTTCCAACCCACCCTGCACCCACGCACCAGCCACCACCACCCCCAACACAGCTCAGCCCAGGGACTGTCCCAGCACGCCAGGCCACTGGAGACCATGCCCAGCAAACAAATGGGCAACCAACCCGTTTGGCATCTGGGCCAAAAAGTGCACCTGGAATCTGATTTGCTGTTAGAGCACATCAACAGTCTATTGAGACAGGCGAGCAACAGAAGTTGCTATAAATATATATATAGAGAGAGATTCATTAAACCCCCCTTTGAATAAACGAGCTGTGCTTGAGCTCGCTGGATTTCACGGGTGCGTGTGCCCGGGGGGAGTGAGAGTTGCAGCAGGCACCGATGGGGCTGCCCCGCTCTGGAGCCCCGGTACCAGGTAAAACAAACAGCAGCATCAAAATCACATTATTATCCACACAGCTACAGTAATTGGCACTGATGGACAACCTTCTAAGTAGGGCTTTAGATATTAAAGATAGGCGCGTTTAAATGTCACTTTTTTCAAGCAAAGAGAAAATGTTACTGGGAAATTCTGTACAGTGTTTTTAATCACAGGTTTTACCAAGCACTTCAGTGGAAAGCGTGTGATGGTTTTTTCACAAAATCATCGCTGCTTTTCACCGTTACAGATCTCCTTTTTCTACTGAACTAACCAGCGATAGACCCAGCAGATCGTTCAAACAATTTTTAGTTACTGAAAAAATATGCCTAATGAAAAAAACGAGAAGTGCATTCATTGGGCTTTTGCACCTAAATGGTTCCCTATTTTGCAGGCAGGTTTATCAGAATTGACATCAGCTGATGGAATTGTGATGGCTACAGGCAGTGATCAGAAGCACCTGACGCAGACCCAGCCGGGAGAGCAATTCCTCAGCCCCTGCTGTACCAGGGGACAGGGCAAACTGCCACCAAGTAGGACTTCACCTTTCCCACCCCAGTTCTTCCAAGCATCCAGACGACCAGCCAGGTCCAGCTACAAAAAACCCAAATCACATATTTTTATACATACAAGCTGACGTTGAGATGATTTGAGACGAAGCGTGGACTCCGCAGTCACCTTTGTGCAGAGCCAGAAAGATATTTAGGCACCTAATTTCAGCCACAATAATGCGCATGTCCTCATGCCCATGGGAAGCTTCCCGCCTAATCCCTCCCTGGATCACAGCCCACACCTCCCTGCTGCTTCTCTGCTGCAAAATGTGGTGGAAAATGCTAACGGGACTTCCCGGAGTCGTATCACTTCCAGCTTGGGTTGTGCAAGGGCTCAGCTACTCTAATTAAAACAAAGCCGTTATGAGGAACTGAGCTCTCCCCGACCAGCACAGGAGAGCAGCTCTGCATTAAGCGCTCCCGTCTCCTGCTGCTACCAACGCCAACCCCTCTGGATAATTTCCTGACAGAGACAGCAGCCTGAAGAGAGCAGGAGCAACCGGCCCCGGGCTCCCTACGGATGGTGCGGAGCTGCGGGAACCCCAGTTAATTCATATCAAGCCAGGAGATGGCACTCCACAACATGCAGAGTAACGCCTGGGCTTTGCAAGCCCCCCAAAAAACCTCTCTTTTGTGCCTGGCAGGCAGTTTCTGCCATCCACAAGCATCTCCGTGAGTTGTCAGCTGTAGCATGTCCCCAGGGAGGTGACATCCCACAGCCACCAGCCGCTGGCGGGCAGCGGGGCAGCAGCACGGCCCTACACCTGCAGCGGTCCCAAGGCACCACCTGGCTCCCAGCCGTTCCACTTTGCATCCTTGGGGTCTCTTTAATGCAATCCCCCTCTTTTTTTTTTTAATGGAATAGGCCCCCAAAAAAATAGTAATAATAACTGATCATAAAAAAATCAAAAATCGTTTACCTTTCAGGAGGCAACTCAGCGCAGGCTATTACAGGGCAATTTGGTACATCATAAAGTTTCCTATTAGAACAGAAAATAGGGCTGCTCGCATGAGCTGCCAATTGGAAATAAAATAGCAGCGGGGTCGTGATCATTAGCGCTGCTTTCTCTATTAGGTTTGCTTTGCATCGGGGTGGGAAGAGGAGGGAGACTGAGACGCAGGCGAAAGCAGCTGAGACAGGTCTGGAAGACAGGAGAGACCAACAGAAGGCGGCTTGTAATGTTTATGACGGGTCTCTTCTTCCTCCTGTGGCGTTCACAGTGGGGAGCCCCACAGAGCCATGCTGGGTGCAGGATGAGTCCCCGGACCACGGTGGGGTGTCCAGTCTCCCAAGGTACACAGCACCACAGCAAGAGCAGCTCAGAAGAGGGGCACCTCGTTTACACTACTGGCGGAAACGCAGCACGTGTTGTTGCAACGTAAAAAATAAAGAGTGAAATGGAGATAAAAACAGGCCAGAATGAGAGCAAGCTGTCCTGCTGCTGCGACCACCCACTGCTGCCACTAAAGACTGCAAGGTGCTGGCACGCACCTGCAGTTCTCAGCACATTTCCCTCTGCTGTTGGCAATCTCTGACATCAATCCCGCGCCTCTTGCGCTTCTCCAGTTACTAGTTGCATGGAAGTGCATGCCAAGCACCCAGCAAAGCCCAGTCTCCCACAATTTACAATTTACAATTACCAGGAACAACTTCCCTAAGCTTGTCTGTGCGTGGCACACCGAAACACAGATCCCCATCCCGTCGGTGAAGTGCCATGACCAAGACCACAGAGGAGAGCGGTGGCAGAGGCAGGAATGATGTCTGGACTCAAGAGTTTGCACCCCCTGGGACATCCTAAGCTGTCCCGAAAATATCATCCCAGTCCACAGGGCCAGTGGCACAGAAGGAAGGCTGAAGCGTTTTGCTTCAGGAAAGCAGCAACAGAGCTGAAAGCAGCATAAATGATGTTTTTATTTCTGTGAAGGAGGGAAAAAGCCTCTTCCCTCTGTTTGGAGTTTTGTTACGCTGATCCTTACACTAATGGTGTGATGCCCTGGGCGACTGCTCGGGGAGACGGAGGGATCAGCTCACCTCTGCACTGTGGCACAGTGATGGATCCCCATCACGTAAACCACAGACACCATAAAAAAAACTGGTCCAGAAGGCATCAGCTATGAGTTTGGGGCACAAGAGGCCACCAAGGGCTGTGGAGCCCAGGTCTCAAACCAAGAGTAAGCAATAACGACACGATGTGTTCGTTAATATTCATCCCATGGCTCCCATAAAACCCTCACGCCCTCTCGAGAGCTCTATCCTATGGCATTATTCCTCGCAACTTATTAAGACAAATTGTTCCTGCACCACAGTTGGAAAGTAACCGAAACCAGCAGCGCTGTCTCCATCTCGTGGGGGAACTGAAACCTGGCCAACTCCATGTCCCTGCTCGCTAAACAGACCTGTGGTTTTGCTACCTCCCCACTTCTTCCCTTGGCTTTCGGGTGGTTTGTCTCTCAAGTTGCTTGCGAAGTCCAGTTCCCTCCCGTCCCTGTGCTGCAGTCCTCCTGGCCATCATCTCACACCTTTAGGCTCCACTGCTGCAGCAGGGGCTCCTCTGCCGTGGGGACGGCCACCTGCGGCAGGACAAGACGGTGGGCAGGGGGAAGCCACCCAAAGCTGCACGTGGGAAACCTCTTTTCACAGAATCACTGAGGTTGGAAGAGACCTTGAAGATCATGGAGTCCAACCATCACCCCAGCACTGCCCAGCCCACCCCTAACCCGTGCCCCTCAGCCCCATGTCTGCCCGGCTGGGAAACACCTTCAGGGACAGCGCCTCCACCACTGCCCTGGGCAGCCTCTGCCAGTGCTTGATGACCCTTTTGGTGAAGAAATTGTTCCCAATATCCAACCTAAATCTCTCCTGGTGCAACTTGAGGCCATTTCCTCTCCTCACTTGCTCCTTGGGGGAAGAGACCAATTCCCCCCTGACTACATCCTCTTTTCAGGCAGTTGCAGAGAGCGAGAAGGTCTCCTCAGCCTTCTCTTCTCCAGGCTGAACCATCCTAATTCCCTCAGCCGCTCCTCAGGAGACTTGTGCTCCAGACCCTTCCCCAGCTCCCTTGCCCTTCTCTGGACACACTCCAGCCCCCAGTGTCCTTCCTACACTGTGGTGCTCAAAACTGAACACAGCACTCCAGGTGGTGCCTCACCAGTGCTGAGCACAGGGGCACCATCACTGCCCTGCTCCTGCTGGCAGGAGCCCTTGCACACAGGCCAAGATGCCGTTGGCCTTCTTGGCTACCTGAGCACACTGCTGGCTCGAGTTCAGCCGGCTGGCCACCAGGAGCCCCAGCAACGGCAGCATCTGCAGGAGAAGCCCCACTATAGCCATACCCACGGGGCTCTTCCGGCCTTGAAAGCCCCGGACAGACCTGGGGCAACTGCTGTGCCCCTTCAGCGAAGAGCACCATTAGTGCTCTTACAGCAGAAAGAGGGAGAGGGCACACGTGCAGGGGAAGCAGCACGGCTCATGGAGCTGCTGGCTGACCCGGCTTTCAGTTGCCTTCACCTCCCAATGGAAAAGAAGTGCAAGTTGGGTTCCCTGCCAAGGAGCCACAGGGTCTCCTGTGGGCATCACCTCCTCCATCCCCCAGCGCCCTGCAGGGACATCCCGACACCTGCGACTGCTCACACCTGGGAAACACCAGCCGAGCTCACACCAGGCACACACTCGGTGTCTCCAGCAAGCAAAGCACTGTGAAAATAAGCAAGTTGCGTGGCAAGATTTTTGGCAACTTCCTGGCAGAATTAGGTGGAGATTCATCAACAAGGACTCCTGCTGCCTCACAGCTACGCTGCTCCAAGCAGGATGGGTGAAAATCCACCCATGCCAACGATCGAGGTGGGCCAAAGATGGAAAAGCCCCAGGTTCCCATCACATCCACCCTCCCTTGCCTTTGCAAACCCCGTTAGATGACCACAAGAGCAACCTACTGGGAAGCGTTACGGAAAACTGCTCGTCTCGCGGCCACGGCAGCGGAAGGGCTGATGTGCTCCTCCTGCACACATCACGCACAACTCCGCAAGCCGACAGCGGATCCGCTCCCCAAACCCCGGCTGGACGTGACACCCAGACATGATCTGTTGATACTGAAGCCCGAAAGGTCAGCGCAGAGGTTGAGCGCTGAGGTGAGCGCTTGATTGAACCGGTGGGTGAGGGTTTTGCAGGGATCCGTTGGGGATGGAAGTGAAAGCTTTATGGAGTGCTGGAGGGTGCTCCTGACAGCGCTGGAGACGACATGGATTTGGCAGAGGCCGTAGCAGCGTTCTTCCCTCACCATCTGATTTCCAAGCTCCAAAGGCCTTGGGGCGACTGCTGAAACTTTGCTATGCAACATTTTTGGGTTTATGTTCCATTATATCACAACAAGCCCTGAATCTTGTAGCACGCAAGGGGCTGTTCACGTTTATTCTTAACCTTTTCCTAAAAGATTTTGCTCCCCATCAATTCACCTCCACTCTCACAGATTTGGTAGCCCATAACAGAGTTATTAACCAATAGCAGGTACTGCATGATGCAACTTTCAGTCATAGTCATCTTTTATGACCAGGACTTACACCTTTTCTTTTCCTTCTATCTTTCTTCAATTGTGGCTTTTCTTATTAATTAAATGGCAAGTTTCAATAGCCTCAGATTGAATTATAAGGCTTGTTTAGAGCAAGCAGAACGATCAGAGCAAAGGGTGGAAGCTATATATGTAATATATACATATACTTAAGATACAGAACTTTGCTTCCAGACGTTTGGAACAAATTAAATAGAGGATCAAATTAACTAGTGATTGAATTAAGTGGAAAGCATCTCATTACCTAAAAGACGGAAACATGTGTCATTTTAAAACAGCTAAAAATAAAGCAAGAATGGGTCGAAATGAAAAGCAGGAACCTTGCAAATGTCAGCCAAATCTGGGCTCTGGTGAGCCCTCCAAATGCGAAGGCTGTAAATAAGGTGGGTTTTGCTGCATAGTGGGAGCTGCTGGGAAATGATGGGCTTGGAAAACAGATGTTGCAAAAAAGGAGCTGCTCCACATCGTTTCATACGTCCGCAATCAAAGAAATGTGTGGAGGGCGAGAGGGGACTTATCCGCGGGACCCCAGCTTAGCAGGAAGGTTGGGATGCTCAGGACACCGCCTTCACCCACAGCAGGCACCCTGCGCTTTGGATCTCAGCTGAAAACCCAGCGTAACTCATCACCAACTAGATGTCAGTCAACAACTTTAATTTGCTCCTGCTGCTCGCTGCCCAGGGAGTTATTCAGTCAGATTGCATTCCGAGTATTTCACAAAGAGGACCAAACCCAGTGATATAAATGTATGTCTTTAACCCAAGATTAAGACATCTTGTCGCTGTCTTAATTCAGCACCTTTATTCAAGGGCTCACTCTTCTGTTTTCCAGACACTTAATTTCCCTTGAAATAGATGTGAAAACCAGAGAGAGCATTCAGATCTCGTCTTTTGTTTTGCCATGAAAGAACCGGGATCATTTCACACGTTTCTCCCCTCCTGTGATATTGATGCTCATCTTCCTTCCTGCTCATCTGGACCTTACAAATTCCAGTCACTTCTCTTCCTGACACAACGTTTCACTGAGAGATGCATCCGATGGAAAGGGTACTGAGCTGCCACGGAGCACAGGAAATCAGTTTTTCAGTCCACCAAACTCCAGTTCCAAATTCAGGATGAGGAATAAGGCCTTAGCCCTTTCCCATCTAATGTTGTATTTTTTCTTTTTGTTCCTTTATATATCATATTTTGACAAATGCAAGTGGAACATTTCCAAGATAAATAACGTTATCGTTGCAGAACCCTACGGCACCCCATGGCAACTCATTATTTTTCAATTAAATTTACTGTTCATTGGCAGTTGCTCTGCTTTAATTTTCTGCCATTTGTTTACTGAAGAACAAAATGCATAACACAAAGCCCTATAAAAGTCAGACTAAGTTAATTAAATGCGAAACTGGGAAGCCCTAACTTTACCTCCAGAGCAATTTTATCATGAGATCTCCTTACAAATGTCACTTTTTGTAGGAATTTATTTAGACATATGCAACCACTATTAATTAAATGTGCGGTGCCTTCACAACTCTCTCCAAAAGACACTTAGCAGTATTTTGTAACCACTGATCATAGAAACGAGAGTTCACAAGATTCACAAAGCCAGATGAAGAAAACATTTTTCAGCCAGACCAATATTTTTAGACTCCTTACATGTTCCTGAGTTATTTCGGCTGAATGGAGGATACCCAAGTACCAGTCTGAAAGCGAAGCACCACGTTATTTTCCTTCTGTTTTCAAGGAGACTCGATTTCTTTGCAACATTCAATGTTGCATTTGACATTGCAAAGCTGTCAAGCACCCAGGCTTTTATCAGCCATTTTACACACAGACAAAAATACTCTGATTGGGGTCCACCACTAGCTGAACGTCACGCGGATCAAGAAATGACTGCACATTAGATGTCAAAAATTTATCAATACACAAACCTTGGCTGACAACGTTCCTAGACAACGCCAGAAATAATTTTTAAGCAACAGTATCCACTATTTGCACGCCCCTCTCCATCTGAGCTAGACAGCCCAAATAACTCACACCTTACAACTACTTGTTTCTCCATGTGGATGATAGAGACTTTGGTATCTTCTCAGATACGGATGTCTACGCTGTAAATCACTGCACCTGTTCAGGTGAAGTCCAGCCTCACAGTCTCAGAGCGGGGTGTCCAACATAAACCCACGACCCAGACATCTCTGCCAACCATGGAAACATGCACCTTCCTCCAACCGTAAGAGGGGTATGTAAAACAGGTGAGATGAATCACCACTTGGAAGGGCCAGTTTCCCACCACTGTTTGTAGCCACAGCCCATACAATTTCCTTAGGGAAGTCACAAAAGTTGAGGTTGAAAGCTGAAGGCAACTGATTCCAATGTAAGAGTACAATCTGACAGAATCTGACATGTCAGAAATAGCTTTCCAGTGCTGAAAGATTCCCAGCTTGGAATTGGAAACTCCAGATTTATTTCTAAAACTATCAATCGTTCTGACGAGGAAGGGAAAAGAGCACTCATTTCTGAGAGGCACAAATTAGAAACAACATGAATAATTAACACAGGACTATGAAGCTGGATAAAAGTCTCCATGTAGGTACCCAAAATCCAGCTTGAACAAAACTAAAGCCAAGGCTTCAACATTTTGCTGGGACGACTTTACTTCAAAAGGGAGACGTACCGATTGCGCCTATAAAGGTTTGGCCCAGGTTCTTACTGCGGGAATTAGCAAACCAGACTCCAGTTTGGTGGGAAGAAGGTTTGTCCCACTAGGAGCAACACGTAGAGGTCACAGAATGACTTTGGTTGGAAGAGACCTTCAAGATCATCAAGTCCAACCATCAACCCAACACTGCCCAACCCACCCCTAACCCGTGTCCCTCAGCACCACATCTGCCCAGCTGGGAAACACCTCCAGGGATGGCGACTCCACCACTGCCCTCGGCAGCCTGTTCCCATGCTTGATGACTCTTTCAGTGATGAAATTTTTCCTAATATCCAATCTAACCCTCGTCTGGCATAACTTGGGGCCGTTTCCTCTTGTCCTATCGCTTGTTCCTTGGGAGGAGACCGATTCCCCCCTTGCTCCAACCTCCTTTCAGGTAGCTGTAGAGAGTGAGAAGGTCTCCACTCAGCCTCCTTTTTTCCAGGCTGAACAGTCCTAATTCCCTCAGCCGCTCCTCCTAAGACTGGTCTGGCCAGAGCATATCGCACACATCAGAGCGTGCGCTTGATCTCTCTGCTACTGATCTCCTGGGGGGTAGAGAGTGGTGCCTGAGACGGCAGCACCTTGAGTCAGGTGCAAGTGAAAGGCAGTGTGACGGTGTTGAGGTGAGCTTTACATCTTGTGCAAGGTGAGAGAAGCACAGTGTCAGCAGCTAATAAGTTTATAACGGGGTTTCTTCCTCAAGCCAAATTCAGCCCAGATTTATAACTCCCCCATACCACTCTGAACTTTCTGACACTCCTCCTGAAACGTTTCATTATTGCTCAATTACTGTCATGTTCTCTTAAAGACCTAGAGGGGGGAGAAGGTCTCCATTTGGAGACCAGATGCCATTTCCATAGATATTCACAAAACTGTGCTGCACAATAAATAATCCACTCACCCTTCAGAAACAGGCTTTGAGGATATGATAAGTTTAAAAAAAAAAAGTTAAAACTGTGACATGTTCTACGTGTAATGGAAACTAACCAGAAAGTAAGACGTTAAATTGGTGGCGGCGCACCTTTGGCTTGTAGCGGGGCCAGACTGACTGACTGTCTGGCTTGGAGGTAACAAAAAGAGAATTTCTCCACAGCCTCAGCGTAATGCTAATGCTTGTCGCACGGAAAGACACCAAACATCAGGGCTCTCAACCCACCACCAGGAGACATTCCCAAAACAGGCCTACAGCAACAATTGGCAGCCGCTTGTTCCAGGCGCTCATGGAGGGCTGGCCCCAGAACGGGAATGACGCACCATGCAGGAGGTTAATGGGGACAGCACGAAGCCGAGCCCATTCTCCAGGACGCACTTAGCATCTACATACACGCAGGCACTCGGGACCCACCTAAGCTGAGCTCTGGATATTGAGAAACCAAGTGTTTCCCACATCTAAAAGTGGGTTTGACCTCTGGTTCATAAGGTCTGGGTAGACTGGACCTCAGGCACTCCAGCCCACTCCAGCACTGGATGTCTTAAATTCAGTGTTCTTCAGAACCAGAAGCCATGGGGTTCAGAGATCCTACTGGGCTTAAGTACCACCCTTGATCCAGGTCTGTCTCTCAGGATTTGTGAATCAACCCAGGGCTCTCATGCACTCACCGGACAGACACTTCCACAGCACGTTATCATCCAAAACGTTCTTTCTGCTTTGATACTGGTAACAAGTCTCTGTTTGTACATATGGAAACCACATTATATATTCCAGATGGAAATTCATACTCTATTTCAGAGAAGGAAACGAGAGCTATTTCATACTAGATGCATAATTTGTTGTGTGAATATGAAATACGTGACTGCCTCACATGTTATGTTGTGAGCTAATCATAAAAAAAATATAATGAAAAAGGTCCCATCTGTCTCTAAATCCTATAATCCAACTGTTCTCAGCTAACTCCAGCTCTGCCAGTGCCTGGTATGCATACAGCAAGGAGAGTTTTCTGCGCCAGGGAAATACCAAAAACCAGAAAAGCGTGTACAAAGCTGCAGCTAAAGTTTCAGCTGAGGCGGTGAGAAAACGTCTCAGAGAGAATAGAGACCTTATGACACCTCTTCAGCTGACTGAAGTCATTCCCCAACTCTTCAAATTGTTCTTGACCTGCCTTTTTATCCGGGCTACCCTATAATTATCTTCTTAACATAATTTCCCCTCAGTTCCCTGAAGAGCCTTAATGGGATCACTGGGAAAGATCCAGCTGCGCATTAGAAAGCATGAGGGCAAAGTGCTGTCCTCGACAGACGATGAGAATATTGCCACTCGTGTCAGCGAGGCTGCTGTTTCAAAATGGAGCTCTTTGGCTGCAGAAGCAGCTCTGCCATCCTAAGCCAGTAGATCCGCAGCAAACAGCAGTCGCCGGGTCTGCCACGTTCTGCCTCTTCTGTCATGGTCCCATTCCCCTGCAACCCAATTCCTGAGCCTGACCTTACAGTCCTACTGCATTAACACCAAAGGAGCTGCTCCCCTGGCATCT
Organism: Chionis minor; assembly: GCA_013398295.1. Taxonomy (NCBI): domain Eukaryota; kingdom Metazoa; phylum Chordata; class Aves; order Charadriiformes; family Chionidae; genus Chionis; species Chionis minor. Next base: position 96,547 of record VZSF01011169.1, read on the forward strand.
AAGGGACCATTTATGGACAATTCCTCCATAGCAAATAGCAATGTTTGTGGGTTCCTTGTACTTAGCTTTCAGCGCGTTACTGCAACTGCTTCAGCTTGCCCACCTCAAAAAATAAAACGGATATGAAACAGCAGCAGGAGGTGTCACCAAGTTCCCAGGACTGTCAGGACATTTTCATCTGAAGGCGCCAAAAAGAAGCCCCAACTCTCAGCTGGCAGCTCACTGCAATTCTTCCAGCTGTTGGTCTTCCCTATCAACAATTCCAATTTGTTAGGTGGTTTTGGGTCTCGTCTGGACCTAACAATGGGCAGGGGACATAAATGGGATGGCCACCGGCTCTCCTGTACTTAATGTCTATCACACGGTTGCCTGGAGTTAGGTGGTGACAGACCTTTTGACAAACACAGTGGCTTCCACCCCTCTCTACTAACTACATCCCTTCTCCTGCCTATGGGGACCATTGCTACCGCTTCGTCACCTTCTGCACCATCTGAGATGCTGTGCTACAGCCACAGCAGCACGGCTATGCTCAACAGGTCATGGAGGATTTCCATCCCTCTTGGTGCTGGATGGAGACAGTGGGAAGGTGAAGGAAATCTGTCACTCATGAAGGATGGTGGCACTCCACAGCCGCATCACTGGATCTCCATGCCCAGGACCCCCAGGTTTCAACAGCAGATGGTGCAGCTCACTTTGAATGGCTCTTTATTAACCTCAAAGAAACTATTTTCAAACAAGAGCCCTTTTATTGACATGCCAGTTTCAAGCCATGCTGAAGTTCTTAAACATCTGGGCCCGGGCCGTTGCCTTTTAAATTTAACCGGTCCATCAGCGATTGCATTCCTGTGGTATGAGTTGTGTCTGTCTCTCCCCAGGCCTGCACTCCATTTCCCCTTCAAAATAGGCCTTATTTACCATCACCCCCTCACGGCTCTTTTCCTATCTTGCACGTGAAGTCTGGCAGAAATGGTGTGGCAGAGGCTCTCTCCCCTGAGGGCTCCTCCTCAGACCGAGGAAACACACGGAGGGCATTAGCAGGAAATTTGTTAAATATGGCTCTTAGGGGAACATGGGAAGCAGATCTTGTTATTGAGGTGAGCAAAACAAATATGACCAAAAAAATACCATAACTACCAAGCAATCCCCTGCAGCCCTTGCCAAATGAACCAGAATGGAAAATTCCCTCTTGACCCCAGGTCTGGAGACTGCGTGCAAGAGTCAGGCACGGAAAAGAAGATGATGCCACCAGAAGGTCTGAAGTGACCTGCTTACTCCCTGCTGTGCTGCAGGCTACAGGGACCTGGAAGAGCTCCCCAACACACCAGAAACCACATGACAGATCATGGGTTCCTTCAGATCACCTTTCCTTCCTGATCTCAAAGGTGGACAGAAGCAGCCAGGGAACACCAAATTTATATACATACGGCACAAATAAAGAGTGATCTGATCTCTTCTCAAACCCATTGGAGATACCAACAGATTAAGTATGGTTTTCAAGCCCTACGAATTACGCTGCTTTGTCATACAATCCCTTCTGTAAATTTATCAGACCATTTTAAAACAATCCCCCAAACCAATCCATGGGGACCTCGGCCCTTTTAATCACAGCAATTCACTGGAATTCCTACTGGCAGGGAAGTCCACAATATTTCTCTAGTTCTTTCCAATTTCCATGCCTCCAAGCTGGAGAACCAGACTGTCCTCACCAAACAGCAGGCGCATCCCTCATCTCTCTTCATCCAGAGAGAGAGGAAAGGCAGCTACCAAAGCAGCGAGCCCACTAAAATCCAGATCATCTCTGGTCACTCCTCTCTCTCTCTCCACTGTAGAGGGTGATGACCCTCTACCTTAGATGCCACAGTTAAGTCCCCAGGTTTAATGGGATGAATCTTTGCCATCCTACAAGTTTAACCCACTTACAGGATTACATAAAAGCAGTCGCCTGGATTAAGATAATTTTGCTGGCTTGAATCCATTTAACCAAGCAATGCAGATCACTGTGACTTAACTACTTCTCCTTTGGATTTATCACCCCATCACTTGATCCAACCTGCATTTCACCAGCACTTACACCATCCCTTAACAGGGATATTCCAATTTTAACAGTTACTCCAAGGCTTGATTCAGAGCCTACTGCAGTCAACTGAAGACTCAGGTACACTTCAACAGGTTTGAGATCTGATCTTTTAGAACCCTTTTTAGTTACAAACCATGTAAATGTTTTAATCAAGAGGTCACACACTGATGAATTAAAAATTACCCTGCAAGTTTTTTTGCCAAGCAGACCAGATGGACATGTTTCTGCCAGGATCTGTCTTCCATCATACCAGCGACTGATATCCATGAATTTTGCCATCTCTGTTGAAAGGCAAATTAGCAACGATGTTCACTTACATCTCTCACAGCTCCCAGGGATCTCTCCAAGCCTGCTGCCTCGTGCTTCTTGTGCCTCCTCGCCTGGAAATGTCCCTACATTGGGATGTGTCTGCTTCCTGCCAACAACAAAAACGGTGTAAGGAAATACCCAGAACAACATGTAACATGGAAAGGAAGGGGAGAGGGGTGGTGCTGAAGGGGCAGGACTGGCTCAGTGTGTCACACACCTTTGGGAAACTGGTCAGCTCTGGGCTTCAGATTGCTTTAGTTCAGTTTTTGAGATCCACAAGAGGACAGATTCTGCTTTCTACGTGTTTCCAAGTCTCACCCCAGTCGCACCAGTGCCCTGGTTGCTTTCGCCAACAAAGTGAAAGCAGCAACAGCAGTGTTTGCCCAGGTGGGCTTTTCTTGTGGCTCTATCACCTTGTCTCTTGAGCTGGTTGTAAATTCCTCCTGGATCCTTTTTAACATGAGAAGTAGGGAGAAGGAAGAATCCCTCCAAGCTAATGGGCTTGGCTTAAAACAAAGCATCTCATTCAAGACCAGTTGTTTGCCTTAGGAGGCAAACCCCGACTTTTACAAACAGCAGACAATGTCCTGGGGATTTCGGGTGACTGCTGCAATGGTTTCTAGCTGGACAGTAAACAGCCAGATAACCACCAACACCGTCTCGATGCAGGGTTTGAGGTTGCTCCCCTTCTCCCTGAGGACCATAAGCCAAGATCCTACTATAGAAACAAATGATTTATCACAGCAGGGGTGCCTCATTAAGATTTATTACAAACCCTTGTGATAGCCCAGGAAAACTGCTTCCAGGAGTCATCCAATATACCAGAATTAACAAGACAGCCCCTCAGACGGAACCATGCTATCCAAATCCCTTTACACTGACCTGCAGCCCAGAAACGCTGTGACAGCTACGGCAGCTGCCCGACATTAACGGATATCTGCAACTTTTAACAAGAATCAGGCACAGAGCTGTTCTGAGCCCCAGCTATAAAACTGATGAACTGAGAGGAATATCGCAAAGAGAAAGAGGAAAAACACAGCATCATACCATAGCTATTTGATTGTGATTTATGTCCCATTCCACCTTGCCTTATCACAGCTAAGCCCTTCAGGAGAAAAACACTGCACACGCTGTATAGAAACGGCTTTTGGTCCTGGACGTGCAGCTCTGCTGCCTCGTATGCCTGGAACAGGGGCTGTGGACAGTCCTGGCACACAAAGCCAATGCTTGCTCCCCCCAGGAAAGTGCGTATGCAACTGTTGGATGCTTTGATGGCACCTGCTTGGCCACCCAGCACTGCCCACACTCCTGAAGCTTCACTACAGCCTTGAAATGTGTGCAACAGGCACCCTGGCATCGCCTCCCTTTGGAGCATCGCTGCCTCGGCCGCGCCGAGGTCTTCATCAGCAGGCGTAAGCAGACTCCAACGCACAGACAGCTGGGGGAGAGAGAGAGGGTGATACCTGGCACGGAGCTGACAACCAGAGCGTTTTGCCAGCTTTCAGAACCAGACTTTGCACTGTTTTGTTTCAAAGTGACATTTTTGTTTGCTTGTCTAAAAGCCAACCCTGCTTGAAAGAAAAACGGTTGAACACGCAAGTCAGAAATAACCCCAAAATGAAGCAAAACATTAGGGTAAAGTGAAACAATTCAGTTGTCCCAATATTATTTTGGTTTTCGGGCCAAATGTGTCTACATATAGCATCCAACAGAAGTGCTCTGAGCTGTCCTTGACACAGGTAACCAGCTCTCTCCATCTAAGGAGCGCAGACCCAGCCCTCTGCATTGCAATGAAAGTAACTTGAAGAAAGGTGCAGAGCCCAAAGCAGCTACTGCCCTTCAGCAGAGAAATAACTTGTTTTGCAGTGAGCTCAGTCACACAAGGGAAAGCTGCCCAGTGTGTGAAAAGATCCAGGCCACCATTTTTTGGTTTGTTTTTCCCATCAACGTGTAATGCTATCCAGCTCACAGGCGGCTGAACAAGAGCATCCATCCCTTCCAGGAAGATATCCAGGTTCAAGGTGAAGCCTCCAAGCTAGACTGAATTTCCCCCTTGCCTCGGTCAGCTGCTCCACTGGGTAATTACCATGTTGCTCCACGGTTGTCTTATTTCCAACCTAACTTCCTTCAACTTCCGTTCACCACGTCTTCTTATATCTATTACACATCAGAAATCTCCTGGTGGAGGGAATCGCCCACCAAGATCACATCGCTTCCAAACTTTCTTTTCAGCAAGCCAAACGGTTAATCCTGCCTCTCAGTCCAGACCTTGGCTCAACCCATGACAGCTGAGGTATCCTCCAACATGCATCCAAGAAGAGAACAAAAGCCATCGTGCCCTTTGTATGGTCGTACACTCTGTGCTTTGCCAATGAGCATTACCCAGTGAGACTGCTCCAGCTGCAAACACCAACCTGCTAGAAATTGGGTATCCAGTTTTGGTATCCTCCAATGTTGGTATCCTCCAACATGCATCCAAGAAGAGAACAAAAGCTATTGTGCCCTTTGTAGGGTTGTACACACTCTGTGCTTTGCCAATAAGCATTACCCAGTGAAACTGCCCCAGCTGCAAACACCAACCTGGTAGAAATTGGGTTTGTCAGAAGGGAGGGAATCCTAGGCTCCGGAGCTCCTCAAAGGCTTTCATGAGCAGCCAGTTGCGAACGCCTCCTGATGTCAGTTAGCCATTAGATCACAAATACCTGGCAAGCTCCACTCGCTTTGTGAACTTCAAGGTCTGTTCTTTGTGCAACGTCCGTGAGAGCTGTGTGAGGTGTTTGGGATGGTTTCACTCAAAATGGCGCCTGTCCATGGGGAAGACGACAATTTTCCAAACAAACGGCTCATTCTTTCAGCACTCGCAAGGGAGGGGTCCAAGGAACGTTTTTCGTCAACAAAACTCTCTCTGGCTACCATTGACAGCCAGAGCTTCCAGTCAAGGCGTGCTGAGGTGAAAGACCAAGGAATGCCATTCCTTCTTGGAGCCGATTCCTCCGCTGTCAAATCGCCATCCAAAGAAAACACATTAAAATCAATGCCCTTAAAAATGACAAGTCCTGGAAAAAAAACAAACCACTCTCTGCAAGCAGAGATGGTCAATCCAAAGCGGTTCAGGAGGCAACCTCCCGCTGCCAGGCTGCTTGTCACAATATTCACCCACAGTTTTTCCCCAGTGAAATATGGCCCACCTCGCTGGAGCCAGCGGGCTGCGGCTCGTTGGCTCTGGCAACGCTTACAGAAGCGCGGAGCAGGCTGCGCCTCGCCGTATTTGTTCATCCTGGAGAAAGGTAAATCCATCCATGGAGTCGCACAGCGGCTCTGCAGGGAACACGTCCTGACGTAGAGGGGGCTCGATGCTTCCCCAAGGGCTGTGTTGGTGGTCTCCTGAACCAGGAGAACCTGAACTTTGCTGTCTCAGCAGCAGCTGTAATCATGAAGCCCAAGGAAGCAGAAAAACAAGGAGCTGAACAATTTTGCAAGTGAATTTAGGGCTTGTGATAATAAAGAGAGAAAAACACCACAGCCAGGCCGGGCATGGGGGAACACTGTAGTTTTTCATCTAGTTCGACTAAGGTGACCCAGCAGGAACCTGTCGAATGAGCCCTGATGCCGCACACAGCCACCCTGGCAATTCCCCGGGGCCCCATCCAGCTCTGCCGACAACCCTGCAATCCCTCCGGGACAGCAGCGTTGATTCTGGCCTGAGCCCTCACTGAGCCACCAATAAACCCCAGCACTAAGGGCCACCGCTCAAAATATGGTCATTCTCCAGCGAGCTGAACCAACATACCATCCCCTCCACCCAAACCATCTCCCTCCGAACCTCCAGCAACCTTCCAGCCCAGTCCCAGCCTTCCTGTGTGCAGACCACAAACTCCAGGGAACCACGGATCAGGAACATGACAGGAGCAGCAGGGAAAATTGCTGCTTTAAATGAAGAGACCACCTAGCCATTCAAAGAATCTGCTAAGGGAAACGGTGGATTATCCACCACAAGGTCTCTCCAGACCACGAGTTGAAGAGGTGTTTCAGCCAGAAACGAGTTAGCGGGCCCAGTGGTGAGGTTAATGGACAAAATGTTATAGTCTGCTGTTCCTAAGGTCAGGCTAGATAGGGTCTTAGGTGTTTCCAGCACTCCGTATCTCTCAAATGGATGAGGCAATAACAAAGAGTTTCTTTCAGGTTCTTCTACTCGTAAGTTCAATTATGGGAAGTTTCTAAACCAGTATCATTTTCTCCTGTGTTTGGCATGGAGGGAAGCCAGTATTGATCTGTATATTCCACCCACCGCATCACTTTTCAGCACTTGCTGGATCAGGTTATCAGCCCCGACCTTCCAGTCTCATTCACGCCACCGCAAAGAACAAAAGTCTCCAGCAAGTGCATCTTCAATGGCTTCAGCCCAGGCTGTCCTCAGACGGCCCGGGCTGTCCTCAGAAGTCCCAGCATGACCGAAGGAAACGTTGACGGTGGAGAGGGGTTATGTTGGTGTAAGCAAATATCTGCTCCTCGAGCCAGTGACGTCCTTTGGGGTGGACACTCATCCATCACCGGCAGGAGAAGTTTCTGCAGCCGGAACTGAGAGCACACGGTGCTGCAGCTGGTGACTTGAGAAGAATTAACATCTTCCTACACCATCTTCCGGGCACCGAGAGCCCCTGTTTCAGCAACATTTCTCCGATGCCTGCAAAGTAATTAGCAATAGCTCTTACCACTGTCCTCTAATGGAAGATGGCCTCATTAATTACATTACACTGAGTCAGCTTAGCATGCTCAGAGATAATAAAAACACTGTTAGTCCTTCTTCCAAAATAAGCAGCAAAATCACATTTTACAGACACTTAGACAAGGATCTCACAACAAAAGTACAACACCTTGTGTTTAAATATTTTTTGTCATGCTTAGACTATCAAATCTTTAAATATTTCCTCCGAGAATCAGTTCACCCACTCCTGAACTGCCTGAATCAGACAAAACACTACGTGGTATTTTAGGGTATCCAGCAGCAGTAGCAAAATACATCTTGTTAAGAGGATGGAACAACCCTGCTTAGACTTTAATGAAGCATTGGTATTAATACATACCTGCATCACCTTAAAAGCATCGAGAGCCCTTAATAATATTAGCATCTCTCACAGTGTGACCTCTTCTGCTCCCACCCAAGGTCGCTGGTTCCGTGGAGGAACCTCCTCTGCTGGCTCATCAACTTCATCTAAATGAATGTGGGTGTTAATATAGACTAATCTACATATTGTTCAGGATGTTAATGCCTTTCACTTCTAAACCCCACTGTTTCCCAATGCCTCTGCTCTATAACGCAACACATTTGCACCCTAAACATACCAGTGAGCCTGTTTAAGCACTTCCCAATTCACATTGGACATCCACAAGCCCAGCTTCATCCTCTCTGACCTTAAACACATGAAAGAACGTAATTTAGGTGCGTTATCCCTATGGTTATTAGAGAAAGGCAGAAGGGTTGAATCACCATCCAGAGGTTTTGCTTTTTCTTTGCTGATTTTTTAGAGAACCTACATTAAGCAGGGATGGGAACCACTCCATGGCAAGAAAGAGCTCATAACTTCTTTAAGGGAGAAAAAATGGGTATCTTTGGGAAAAGAAAAAAATGTTTCTACTTAGGATTTTGAAGATGTTTTGAAATGTTTAAAGTTTTCCTTCCTAAGTACATTTGTTTCAAAAAAATTATCAGTGTTTAGTTGTTAAAGAGGGAGTTAAATGGTTTCAGAACACGCAGCTGAAGCCAAATGAATCAAACTAAACATTCAGGGTATTCTATTTATTTTGCTGAATAATCTTCCTCTTAGAGGCATCAGAAAGAAATGAAGAAACATTTTTTAGTTTAACAAACAAAAGTAAAAAAAAAAATCAATTATTCAGAGTTCTAGTTCTGAGCTCTTTTGAAAAATCTACCTTTTTGATATGCTTGAGATCATTTAAAGATATTAAGAAATACAGCTACGTGCACCAAATTAAAGTGAGCATCAAAATATTAGAAGCAAAATAAAGGCTCTAAAACAAATCTCCATAAAAATCAGTGAAAACATTTAACAATTATTTATATTTCCAATAAAACAGGTGATTTTTCAATTAAAATGGAGATACAATCTTTCTTAAAAGTAATGAAAATGCAAATACTCACTACTAGATAAATTAGGCTGGGAAACTACATATATACAGAAAATAGGTCATGTTGCACTGACTGAAAGAGGGAGGGAAAAGTGGAAAATTAAAGGCAAAAGGCAAACTGAACTCAAGTTCTTGTTTCTCAACAACATCCTTTTTCAAAAAACACCCTTCAAGTTTTCTCTCCAAACACTGAATCAACAAGGAAAAGGGCACTGGGATCTGACCTTCCTCGAATAATACATTGGCAGTTTTACCTTGGGAGGGAAAAACATTTTGTAAGAAGAAAGACAAATAATCCCAACTAGATTAATAAATCTGTTAACAGAGGGAGCTGAAAAAGGAAGTACCACAAATCAGGACAGGCTCTCTGCTTTTATTTTAGCACCTTTTTTTCTTTTTCTTTTTTTTTTTTTTTAGAAGAGACAGGCATAAAATAATATTTGGAATGCCACGGGGTGTTAGGGAAAACACAACCTACCCTGAGCTGCCAGGAGGAGCTCAGCCCCACTGGGCGGCTGAAGAACGAAGCACTGGAGAGGCAGAGCCACCGTGGGGAGAAAACCCACTCTCCTCTTTCCATTCTTGTTTTCCCTCCCGTCTTGGAGGTCACTGGTTTATTTAATTAACCAAGTGGTGTCTCCCAGGACCGCGAGGCTGATCTTGTTTTCAGTTATCCCACAGGAGAAGAGTTTCAATGACGTTTCCACGGTGTTGAAACCATGGTGCGTTGGCCCAAGCCCTGGGTGGGACCAAGGTAAAGCAGCTCATCAAGCTCATTGGACTCCAGCAAAATCCATCCTGAAATACGCTCCAAGTGAGAGTAAGAGGAGAATCTAACCCTCCAAGTTCAAGGAAAAAGATTTAGACCCCAACATGGGTTATTCTCTTTGAACCAGGCACAAAACTGCAAGGGACAAAGTTACACCCTGGCCCCAGAAGAGCTAATCCTGCCCCGAGCTGGAGGTAGCATCACCCCTGCCTCGACATCACTCTTTCCCTAATCTCATTCCTTGTGTAGCCCTGCTCATCTCGTGCTTTAAAAACAAAAAATCCCCAAACCACCAAAACGCAGCAGTGAATTCTTGCTAAAATTCTTTTCGTGATTACTGCGTAAATAATAACCCAGTAAAAATGAGTGATACCAATCTCCTTTAATGACTCATTCACCAGATTTCTGCCCTTGCCTTTCAGACCTCAGCATCAGTAGTGTAGTGTTTTGTCTTCTACCCATCAATTGATACTTAAATAATGCATAAAACTGTCTTATTAAATGCATGTTGAATATTTATTTGGAAGCTCATCACAAGTTGAAAGATAACCTTCATTTTCAATTCCCTTTGGGATAATGAGCTAATTGGGTATCAGCAGAAGCTCAGCCTCTTCAGTCTGCTGCTCGTCAGCGTTACAGCCCTTCCTAACGATGCCTTCAACACTCACCGAGAGGCTCAGCCCCTCAAGCTGCTTTGTCCAACTCAAGCTAATCCACAAGATGGCCAGGAAAAGGAAAGATAATAAAAGTGGTCGCAGTCACCCACTTCTTCTTCAGTCTCGTTTGTGCTTTTGGATTTAGGCCAGACGCAGGCAGGAAAGAGGTGACCACTTCCTTGAGATAACTAAGTCCTGGCAGCTGTGGTTTTTGCAGAAACTCAGGAGCTATAAAGGACCTCCTGGCAGCAGTGCAGCAAGATCTCTGGCTTGCTTGATCCTAATATATTTTGCATTAAAGCATCTTGTGATAAATGCAGTTCTTAGAATTACAGCGGCTGTGATACGGTCTGGACCGTATCTGACTCCGACCCGCGGAGTTGTTTTCTGTTCGTCACAATCAGGTAGTTATTAATGAAATTAGTAAAGTAATCATGCCGCAAAGACAGAGACCAACTCTACTTTCTGTTGAAGAATCCTTTCTCCTATTTTAAGAGCACACTGGCTCAGTTTCAGGGGGCTGCTCCAGACCCCAGGCTCAACATTGGAAGCCTGCTGGTAAAATGCCATTTATTCAGCACTGCTGATTATTTTCTTTTATTTTCTTTGTGAAGAAACACAACAGTGTCAATGAGTTAGGGAAAGGGAGGTATATTACAGGAACCTGGTAAAAAAATAGGAAGGACTGGTTGAATGAGTGGCCAGCCCAGACACACCTCATGTCTGGCAGCACTACATTAAAAGCCCGCTGCCAGCACAGGAGCCACCAAACCCTTTGGCAGATGGGCAGTTGCCACCAACCGATGTGTTCTGTAGTACAAGACCTGACAAATCAGCACATGGAAGAAATTTTCCCGTGCCCAGAGCTCGTCCGGTCTTTGTCAGCTGCTGCAAATAGCCGCGCAGGGAGCAAACAGAAGCACTTGTGTGTAATACTGTCTTCCAGGCTTGTCAAACTCACTTTCACAGGAAATTCAGTCAAACAACGCTTGCACGGCAAACGCCTACTAATTTTCATGCACTTGATTATTGCAGGCTAATGTTGCTTCCCTCCTTCTTCTCCCATCACTGTTCGCACAGAGGAGTGCTCCACCAGGACAGGGCAAGGCATCCCGTGGGATACAGGAACCGTGCTGCTTGGCATGAACCCCTTCTACCTTTGTGCTTGGGAAGGATTTTCAATCACATCCCTTTTCTCCCCGAACACCTGCATGAGTTTCAGCTAGATAATTCCTACCTGGGATCGGCAAGGAAACGCAGGAAGAGCTCCAGAATCTCCTAATAAACGTAGCCTCAGGTTTTCACCAGCTATGGGATTCCTCTTGCGTAGAAAACAGTAACGTGCATGAAAATCCCAACGCGCATTCCCCAGCCTCACCAGGTTGTAAAGCACCGCGTGGATTTTCTAAGAATCTAAAGTAAAGTGACAAACTGCTTTGTGATTTAAAACTATCTGGCAACCAGGTCCTGTAAGAAAGATCTAATCTGTGGCATTTTTGTCCAAATTAAGTCTAATAATGACAAATGAGAGGCTTTACATACTTCTGGAATGAGCCCCGAGCAGCATGCAGAGAGCAGCCAAGGACTCGGCCTGCCCTGAAATCGAACCTCGTGGCATGACGTGTGGAGGAGAAAATCAACACACAGGGTAACTCACCACAGACACAGCCTGGAAGGAGAGAGGAGACGTGAAACAGAGAAAAATAGGCACTTTCAGGGCTAATATCTGCTTACGGCTTCCTTAGGAGGTGAGAAAACACATCGGGGGCTGGTCTCTGTCCACAGGGAGCTGGAGCCCATTTGTTCATCTGGTGGCATTTACATTTGGGCAGAAGAGTCTCACCTTGGTGAGTGAGGAAAGACCCTTTCAGCTCTCATCAGCTACCTCTTACTCCACTCTCCACATGTCATTTCACAGCAGGATTCCCCCATCCCAAATTAAAAGGCAGTCTCTTCTGCCAACCCGCCGGGCTGCCCAGTGACGAGGCGAAGGGACCGCACGTGTCTGGCCACCGGGACCCAAATCAGAGAGATCCACATGAAGGGAGAGGAGCTGCCTCTCTCCGCACAGCAGCTCTTGCCTCCTCCTCCCCACAAGGACACAGGAATCCAGCGAGATGGATAAACCATGCCACAGAGCCAAAGGTCCCTTCTTACCCCTCTTGTATGGATGAATAAAGGCTCTCACTGGAACCTTAGCTATTTTCACCATCAATCATCTATATATTAACTTCCGACGCATGCAGGCGACAGACCAACTATGTTTTCTTCTGAGAAAGCCAACATTACATCTGGCTGCCTCCCATCAAAAGGCAACGAAGAAACACAAGCGTCTCCGAGGTGCATCCGATAGCCGAGTCGGGCTCCATCCTGTTAATCAGGTCTCTCCACCACATCCACTGCTGGGAAAGCACAGGTTCTCCGGGCTTGCTGGGATTCGGCCTGGAAACGCTGCACACAAAGAAGTCCTTAGTTTCCAGATGTTTTGAATTTTCTGTATATTTGGAAAAAATAAAATGACTCTTTAATACTGAGAATAGTTAAGAGATATTGGATTTGGAGAGCGCGTGGGGGGAGCCAGCCAAACTGAAACGCGTGGTGGATCTTTCACCGCTGTTTTACACATGCAGAGAGAGAATAAAAAAATGTAGCAATTGCTATTTTGTGGGATATTTAATTCCTCCAACTAATTTTCCACGAAACTGGCTTTAGTTTTCATTCCCCCCTTCTTTTCAGTTTTGTTTTGTTCTTTCAAGTCTTCCTCATCTTCCTTTCCTTCTTGGAAGACGAGAAATGAAAAACTCACCCTTCCCAACACATTAACTTTTTTTCAATCTGCTCTGTCGATTCGTAACCAACCTTTTCTCCAGGTAGGCCCCAGGTAGCCTCTGGCATGTTTTAAAAACTCAATGCCTACAGGAAGGTTCCCAATTCTACACTTCCAGCAACAAAAGTGTGAGCTGGTTGAAAAAAAAATAAAATGCTGAGCGTGCAGCAGCTCCCAATAAATTTCACACCCCAGCAAAAGCCCTGTTGTCGGGAACTGTTTTCATCTTTTCATTTGCCGGTTGCCTTCATTACTTCCTTCCCTTGGGTCACGAAAAGGCTGTTAGTGACATCTTCCATTTACCAGGTGCGGTAGTATAAACTCAGAGTAACTCCACTAAACTTAATGTGCTTAATGTAGATACTCTGGATTTGCAGTGCCGCAAATGAGATCAGAATTCGTCCCAGCCACAGGAGCCAGGAGGAGGTCAAATGCTTTACATACATTACCTCCTCTTTGGCATGCTAATGATGTGCAATTTTCAAACGCTTTTCCCCAGACACTGCAGTTCCAGGAACAGCACTAAAAGCACTAAAAGGACAGACGGCAGACGGCCCCGCTGGAGCAGGTGGAGGGCCAGCCAAGCTGCCAGCCCGGCTGTGGCAAACCGGAATTTTGCGAGTTGAGAGAGGAAAAAATTTGGCCGCATCCAAAAGCTATCAACAAACTCCCCCTTGCTCAGGCGGCTCATCATAGAATCGTAGTTTGGGTTGGAGAGGACCTTTAAAGGCCACCTAATCCTGCCCTGAGCAGGGAGAGCTTCAACTAGAGCAGGTTGCTCAGAGCCCCCTCCAACCTGACCTGGAATATTCCCAGGGACAGGGCATCTACAACCTCCCTGGACTATCCCGCTTACCCACCACTGTAACGCCTTTCCCCATTTCCAGAAAAATCAGTGCGGGCCACTCTGGCAGTCAGAAGCCACGTTGACCACCAGCACCTTCCTCCACCAGCACCTTCCTCCACCAGCCAAGGACTGGAGCATGGCGAGAGGTGGGACACACTCCCCGCTTCCTGGGGCACCGGCATACCGCGTCACCGTCACGCAGCCCCAAATCACAACCGCTGCTCCAGCTTCTGCTTTCCTTAAAGCAGACAAACGTCTTGCCTGATTTTCAGTTCAGCCATGTCCTGCCATCTGTTCCTGGTTTTCCTGAGGTTACCTGCGCAGCGCCAGCGTTTGAACGCAGGCTGAAGCACATGTGGTTTTAAGCTGGATGTTAATGAGAAACATTTAGTGCGTCAAACTTATGATTAATGCAGAGTTTCAACTGAAACAACCCAGAGTCCCCTAGATCTGCGCTCCTTCCCTACTGGCAAGACTTTGTGGGGGGAAAAAGGGCTTTCTTGAAGAAAAACAAGGTCAGAAGCTCAGCCTAAAGCAGCCTATTTGTATTGGAGGCAATGAAAGCTCGTTGGTCCATCTTAAAATCTGGCCTGAAAACTGTACACTACATTAAAAATATTATGAAAAAATGTCACAAGACTACTCTACTCTGCTTTCTTATTAATAAATGTAGCTGCAAGGCATGGTTAAGGGTGCTCATCATTCCTATTGTAATTACAAGGTATTATTTGTAATACCATTTTAAATTTGCCTCCGAGTAATCCACTGAAGAAAATCTGATTTCCGTTCACTTCATTATTATGTTTTTGGTGTCAGAATAATACAGAACTGTTTTGTTTTGCCCAGTGGAACAGACCCAGTTTTCATGGGGCAAAAAAAGATTGCGATAACTGCAAAAAAACCCAAACAAACAAACAAAAAAAGAGCAAGAGGCAATGAATTATTTGGGAATTCATCAGGTTGAATATTAATTTCACCATTTGCCTTTTTCCAAAAGGCACAGACCATTTAGCAGATGAAAGCTGCCTCTCACCTCTGCTATTCTGAACTTCCAGGACCCACCAAAATGCTCAAGAAGTTTCTTCAGGTCAATTTTGGGACAGCTTTGCTTTGGCAGTGAATCGCAGAGCTCCAGATCTCAGAGGTCCAAACCAAATATGTTTTGAATTTTGCCATATATCTGGCTTATTACATTCCTGATAAAGAGTCCCAAGATATGACTGTCAGTGAACTATAGAGTGTTTCTCAGGAGCAGCATAAACATCCGATAGCACATCCTTTACCCAGGCTATTCACCTCTTACCATTGAACGCTTGACAATACTCTGATAGGGTATCTGAAAAAAATAGTGAGTGACCATGACATGAAAGGCAATCGTATCTACATTTACACAAGGCAGCGACTTTAATTCTCCCCTATTCCAACCATAAATTTTCTTAGTATTCTTTAAAACTTGCCATTTTAATGTAATTGAATATTTGCAATACGCTATCAAGTTTTAAGGCTGCTGAACGCTTGTCGCCCTCACTTGTTTACACAATTTTGCCAAACTTTAATGATTTGAGAAGAGATTTTACAGGTGAACAATCTGCCTCCAGCAATATTTTCTCTTTAATTTATATCTAAAATGACCCGCCCCTTTCTGGGATGAGGAGAGAAGCAAAAAACAACATTCTTCACCTAAGTTAAACAGTTCAAGCAATTTTTTCCTTAAAAATGCCTCACCGCCTTTCCCATTTTGGAGCAGCCATTTTATTGGGGGTATCGTTGTGGTTGTCCTTGAGAAAATGTGGGGAATTTACAAGCTTTTGTAAGGCTGGAGTTTGCACAAGCTCAGAAAAAAACTAGATTTGCAGAAACCTCAACCCATCCGGGTCACGTTCCAGCTCGGAGCACAGACTGGAGTTGGCCTTTCCCCAGCTGCAGCTCTGGCAACCGCTGCAGACCCAAACAGGTCGGGGGACTGAAGGAGGGTGGACAGGGTCTCCTGTTATGAATCACAGAATCCCCGGGGTTGGAAGGGAGCTCTGGAGATCACGCCGTCCAATGCCCTGCGAGAGCAGGGACACCCAGAGCAGGTTGCACAGGGTGGCGTCCAGGCAGGTTGGGAATGTCTCCAGAGTGGGAGACTCCACCACCTCTCTGGGCAGCCTCTTCCAGTGCTCTGCCACCCTCAAAGGAAAGAAGTTCCTCCTCATGTTCAGATGGAATTTCCCATGTTCCAGTTTGTGCCTGTTACCTCTTGTCCTATCCCTGGGCACCGCTGAAAACAGACTGGTCCCATCCTCCCGGCACCCTCCCTTGAAGCATTGATTAGCATTGGTGAGATGCCCCCTCAGTCTTCTCTTCTCCAGACTAAAGAGACCCAACTCCCTCAGCCTTTCCTCATGAGAAAGATGCTCCAGTCCCCGAATCATCTCCTGCCAATCCACACTGAACTCTGCACTAACAAGGATTTTCGATAAGTAGAATTCAGAGATTTTGAGAGGCACTAAGTCCTTTGCTCTTTTCCCACCTCAACCTTTCCTTGTAAGATGTTCCCATCCCCTAATCAGCTTCGTAGCATTGTTTGTTCTTAACTCGCTGTCCCTCAGGGCAGCATTAAAAAATATCTTTGTATCCTGCTACCACAGGACTGCGGAGTGGGAAACGTGAGAGAGGGTTTTGTGAGTCGGTCCTACTCTGAACGGCACCAAAATCAAGTCAACGCTGCACATCGCCGTTTGGACACGTGGAGGAAAGGTGCTTAGTCCTCAGGAATAAACCCCTATCAAACTAATCACAGGACCACGGGGGTTGGCAGGGACCTCTGGAGACCATCTGGTCCAACCCCCCTGCCAGAGCAGGTCCACCTACAGCAGGTTGCACAGGATGGCGTCCAGGCGGGTTGGGAATGTCTCCAGAGTGGGAGACTCCACCACCTCTCTGGGCAGCCTGTTCCAGTGCTCTGCCACCCTCAAAGGAAAGAAGTTCCTCCTTGTGTTCAGATGGAACTTCCTCCTTGCTAATGCTAATGAGAAATCCCATGGCACGTTCTCCGTTGGACCGGAACAAGGACCCACAGCACGGAGGTTCCAGGCTGAGCAGACAGGAGCACCCGGGCACAGCACCCCCAGCCACAGGTCTGCCAAAGCGACTGGCAATGTCCCCACTTTGAGTGACCCATCTGAAGCAGTGGGAGGCAGGGATCAAAGAGCTTCAAGCCAGGCAAGGCCAAGCGCTTCCCAAAAGTCAGTCCCGCTGACTATATCTGGAGTCTGGCACTAAAAAAGCCAGAGCGCCTGGCTCAGAAACACAGGGTTCAGCAAAGCCAAAAAGAACAGACTGACCCATTAAATCTTCTACAAACAGCGCTGTGAGAGCCTTTATATTCTCTGAACCTTCGGCAACCTTGAGCAAGCATTCAACGCGGGCTGGTTTCTAGGAGCTGGCAAAATTGTGGTGCCGCTTTTCCGCTTTAAGCGGGCCTGTTTCCTCCAACTGTGCACACACACTTTAAAGGATTTCTCATGGTATGGGAGACTGTGTCCTTAAAAATAAAGCAGGTAACAGGAGCTAATGGACAAGCTGTTTCTAGGTTGCAAGCAAAGGTACTGACGCATTTTTCCTTTCTTCCTCTGCTTTCCTTCTGCTTCTTCCTTCCCCAATTCCCTCTTTTCCTAACCCAAATCCCTTAATCTAATGCTGATAATTGTAATCACTCTAATATGTAGCCATCTGAGCAGCTCAGAAATGTCCATTTTGGGCCAGTCCCTCTCATGGTGAGGAAGAATAAATATGAAAAGCGTGTGGCCTCCTCCAGAATTGTAATTTAAAACAAGTATGGAGTCAAGTGAGGATTAATCCCATTTCCACGGGAGGCTGGCTTTTGTTGGGGGTTTCAGAATCCGCGTTGCTCTTTAATCAAAGGAAGAAAACGATGATGGGGGGTGGCAGTTGGAAGAGCTGATGGAGACGGGCTGGATTTTCTCCAGGCTCTACCGTTCTGACCCACGACCAGAGTTGTGGTTAATGTATCAGGGAGATGGTTCCCTCCTTTGGCTGCTGGATTTTGGCAGACAACCCAAGGATCGTAGGGGGTCAGCACAGAAATAGGCTGCACGGCAAGTGCTGCTTCCAGGGAGAAATGGCACAGGAAGGGGCAGGCTGACCGCACTGCCGGGCAAAAGGGGATGGTGAGGGCAGGGGCTGTGGTGTGGGAACTCCTGCCCCAGTGCAGGAGAAACCTATTTTACAAGCAGGAGAGCGACGATGGACCGTGGGGAGAGCTGACGAGCTCATTAACACGTGCAGCGGGGCAAAACTTTGGAAGTCTTTGAGGGGGAGTCTGGGCTGGGAATTCGAAAGCAGTGACTGCAATCTGAATTTGTACTACTCAGGTACATAGGACGTTGGGCTTTCCAGTCATGTACCCAATTAGAGAGTATAATTTTTAATTAACATCCTTAGCAGGTCTTGAAGGACCACAAATTTCTCTAACGAGACAACCCACTTATTATACAGCCCAGGATGCTTTCCACGTCACAAATATTCAGGGCTGGCTCCCTTTGCCTGTCTCCACAGTGGTGCCTCCCAGACCACGAACCATAGAACAGGTGAGAAATGTTTAACCAGAAATGTCAAACTCGCAAGGGAACCTGGTCCATGATGTAGCTGATTTTCTTTCGGGTAAGTATATCAAGCCAGGAAAGCAGCATCAGTGATATCTCACAACAGCCAAGACCAGCAGTGGGCTGCCGTACGCCAGAGCACCTGTGCCTCCCCCGGCAGGCGCTTCTGCACCCCTCCTACAAACAAATCCTCTCATCTGAAAATCCAAAGCATAAGAAAATCTCCAGCCTAGGATGAGAGGTGACCCAATCCAAGTACAAGGTGACCTGGTTTTCCCCGTTTCTGATGGTTCTGATCCTCCTAGTCCCCATGCAGCCGCACCGTGAAATCCATTTGAAACATCAGAGGGAGATTGTGCATCAAACTGAAATAAATTCTTCCATCCCCCCCAGCCCCCTTGTAGACCAACAAAAGGCTTCCCCTTTCTCTACACCCATTTCACCACCCTTTGGCTCAAGTGCTTCATGGAAATCAAGCATGCATTTGATTCCCTTGAAAATCCAAATTGAGATGCTTGAGTTTATTTTATTGTATTTTCTTAAGCCCAAATAGAAAAATAGGTTTATACATATAAATAAAAAAATAATAACCTGCCATTTAAATCCTGTTCAGGCAATTAGCTCAGTGCCTAGCTCTGTGCTAATGCGATCGCCTTTCTTTGTTTGTTCCTATTTATACTGCTCTTTAAAGTTCATTAAAATCACTGCTGCTATCTCACACAGAACAACTGTTCAAAACATCAGTGTCACGCAGTCGGGAAATTTATGCTTTGAAGTTCCCTCCTTTATTCATTTTTATCAGGTTTTATTCTCCTTTTCTTTTTTCCCTTTCTTTTTCTATTTTTTTTTCTTTCTTAATGACTAAACCAGTTTTATGCTCTTCACAGTTATTCCAAAATCTGTTCCTCCTGACACAGAGCTGATACATCATTCCTCGCTCATAACCCTTTTTCTCATTTTCATCATTTCTCTCCCCGCTTGCTTTGGCTCTCTGCTAAGTCCATCACAGCTTTGTTTTTATATCCTCATCGCCGTATTTTATAGCCCAGTAAAACCTAGAAAGCCGTGCAGAAAACACACACGCCAGCCCTTTGATGTTGGTGTTTGTGTGGCAGCTTGCTGGAACGCGGCAGTGCCCGCACAGAGACAAAGCCCGGAGAACCCTCCAGCTGCTGTCAGCAGCCTGGCAAAAGCAGGGATGATCGATAAAAGGGGAACAGGTGAACTCTCTCCTCGCCAACCCCCATCGAGATAAATGGCATTTTTTATCTGCAGCTTTCCCAAACAGGTTCGCCCCAGTCTCCCATGCCACGGCGAATTGCCGCTGCTCCTCCAGCATTAAAAGCTCCATGGGATGGAAGAGGCGTCTCCCCCCAGGGGGTCACTGTGAAAATGCCTCTTTCCTTGGCTTTGAGCTCTGTCCGCTGCCGAAAAGGAAAAGGCAACACCTATGGATGGACATCATTGCTCAGCGACGGAGGAGAACCCATGCAGGTCCTTGGCAAGGTCAGAGTCAGGCCCAGGAGCAGGTGGAAGATGTTTGTAAAAATAATGGGGATTTGGCTGTGAGCTGGCTGGAGAAGGAAGAGAGGCCAGCTTCACATTTGCACGTCCTAAGGATGGTGTTTGGCAGCTTGGCACCTTTCTTGTCCAGGGAGCCATGGGAGCCATGTCTCCAGCCACGGGAGAACATCCTGCCCCTTTCCACCACATCTGCAGGAAACCACGGGGCAGTATCTCCAACAGCACCTACAGATTGTCTCCACTGTGGCCAAGGACAACATATTAAGTTGCCATAAATCCAAACTAATGGATTGGATTTATTGGAGACTAAGGGAGCCCAGCCCAATTACAAACCTTGCCTCAGCTTGGAGCAGGGTCCCCCCGTGCCAGACATGGGACAGGGATGCTGCGCCAAACGCTTTGGTGTCTCGGCAGCCAGCTCAGAGGGTGCAAGCAGGAATGGCACCGCAGGGGAGTGACTGGTCTAGGGTCCAAAAATAGACCAATTTTAATGAACGTTTAAATAAAGAGTGCTTTTCAGAGCGGTGCTGTATCTGCCAGGTAACACTGCCTCTCCTGGGTACCTGCACAAAGCCCAGTTTGCAGAGGACTGGGAGGAGAAATGTGGATTGATCCTGGATGCGTCCATCAATGAAGTCCAGGCCACTGACTATCACCTACTTCAACCAGCAGCCTGCTCTCTTCTGCTGGCCTTCAACAGATTTTGGGTTAGACATGGAGGCTCATAAAGACCAAATTACCCCTCTGATTATTCAGAAACAGATTTGTAGATCATAAAATCATAGGGGTTGGAAGGGACCTCTGGAGATCATCTAGTCCAACTCCCCTCCCAGAGCAGGTCCACCTGCAGCATTTTAGTTGCATACACTAAAATTTCCTTTTTTGAATAAAACAGTCAAAAATACCCTTCAAGCTGAATACAGGTTACATCACTGCGTAATTCTGTACCTACGCCCTTCAGAAAGTGATATTTCCCTCTTACCCAGAAGAACTGGAGAAACTTATATGCTGAGAATGAGCAGAAGACCTCTGCCGGGAGCCAGAACTGTTTTGCAGCCTGCAGTAATTAACGAGTGCTGTAGACCATCACTTAATATGATACAAAGAGCACTGCCAAATCTCAGGATTATATCTGGAGCTTTACTCTCAAGTCCCCTGCGTCTGAAAACATGTGATTTTACGAAAATCTCAGCTTTACTTTTTTTTAAACGCTCTTCTAAATTCTATGGTTGCAGAGGAAAGCTTGGAAACATGAAGAGAAAAGGCTATCAAAAGTAGAACAAAGACTACGGTATTAATTTTTTTAAAAAAAAAAAAATTTCTTCTAAGCTGTCTCTTGAGTTGAGGGACCTGATTCATGGTATTTTGGCTACCAGCAGTTGGCTCAATCTGTCACAGTAAATAATGGACGCTGTGAGCCATCCCTTCGCAGTTTTAAAAACAGTTCTGGCTCCCAGACAAGAAGGGTCAGTCGATGGCTGGGACACGTTACCACCAACACGTTAGCACCTTGCATGGAGAGACGCCACCCCGTCTCTTCCAAGACTTTTGAAAGAGGGAAAACATTTTTTTCTCCACTAAAACACGAGTGATACTAGCTGTGAGGTTATCTCCCTTGGCTTAGTCGAACGTGGCAGAGTTAAGTGGTTTCTAGTTCCCGGTTTCAGTCCGCCGCTCTTTCGGCTCATCCACAACAAATCAAATGAGAATCCGAAGGGCAAACCTCCCTATCTGGAAAGCTAAAGAAACCCTGCCCAGCGTCGGCACGGGCAGGCACATAACAGCAATGCCACGCACAGCTCTCCCCGTGGATTGCCGCGGACTTTCTCTTCTGATGACAGCTCGGGAGCAGTAGAGAAATCTAATTTCTCGGCATCAGATTTACGGCTGAAGTGGGCCTATCTGACAAGGGAAGGCATTGTGCTTACTGGAGCTGATCAAGAACCTGAGAGCAATTTCTATGGAAAAAGATCTGCTTTAATAGGCAGATATTGAAAGCGAACTCACAAATCGCTTAGGGCTTCAGATGAACAAAACACAAGAAGGATTTGATTTTCAGCTGCTTTCCTTTCTCCTTTCCCCAAATCCACACCGGCCTCCACAGTGATGCGGTGCCTAAAAAGCCCCTAAGCACCCCCGAGGCTTTGCCCGGACCTCTGTGCCCCTCATTTGCCCCCATCAGGGAGAGCTGACAACAACCATCTGCAGCTTGATTTAGCTTGCGCGCCCTCCAGGGAACGGCAAGGGTCTCCCAATGCAACGCCCAAACCAAACTCAACGTCATCTACAACGCTGCTACTACAACACATCAGCAGGGACCCACATCTCCAGGAGCCCACACGGGCCAGCGCAATCGACAGGACCCATCTTACCAGCGTCAGAGGCCAAAGGCTTTTGGAAAACCCTACAGCACGTGGTGTGTTAAGCACGTGGAGTTTGCCCCCAGTACAGCGCACCAAAGGTTAACGTCAGAGTGCAACAAATGCACCGCCAATTTAGTCTGGTTTTTACAAGGCTAATCCATCTGCCTTTTCAACATATTCTCCACCAGAGTCTTGAACACGAGCCTGAAGTAGGGGGAGGATGGAGACTGAGCGCATGCACAGGGTTTTATGGGGTGAAGTGCAGGGCCACAAGCAGCCACCACCCCCCTAATAACTCTGGAGAGAAATTCTGGGTTGAAATGCCTAAACCAGGCCTGACCTGCAACAGGACGGAAAGGTTTCTGCTCTGGTTATTGTCATCCCGGGTTTGGGTCCTAAATGTTTACCTCTCTGGTTGGAAGCACCGAGGTTCAGACTCCCCAACGGTGCAGGTGCTGATGGACGTGCGGAGAATTTCCAGACGGCGCTGGAATCCCGGCCACAGCGCAGCCCTCATCTGATTTACTGAGCTGTACAACGGGCAAGGACACATGCCATCCCTCCCTCTGCTCGCGGCGTTACCCCTTGCCTGCCTCCAATAACGCTGCCCCTCGCCCAGAGGCGCTGCCCACCAAACACGGGGACAAACCCCAAGTTAACAGCACTGCTGTCAAGAGGTCTCCAATCCCAGTTCCCTGCTCCCTCCTCACCAGCACAGGGCAAGGTCTTCTCTGCGCTAACTCCACACTGACCTTGGCCATGCTCACCAGCTGCAACCTGGTCCTTGGTGGACCTTCACAGGCTCTCCTACGTCCTTCAAACTCTTCTGAAGGCCCCCCACAGTGACATTGCTCTCATGCAAGCCCATACTCTGGGACACAGAGGGTTGCACCCCATTGCATCCAGGATTTTGGGGTGTCCCATCACACAGAATAGACCCAGGCAGGCCACCAGCCCAGGAGTCTTTGGTAAGGAGCCTGCACATGAGCTGGGCAACGGAAAAGGAGTAACCGGAGCTACCACTGTGATAACATCTCTGAGAATAATCACGCACTGAGCTCCTACCATGTTGTTTATAAAGCCAAAGCAGGCAGCAATCCAGACGGAGCCACACGGGAACGGCGCAGGAATGAGTGCACGAGGCCCCTCGCTTGCACAGACAGGACATAAAACAGAAATGGGGAATTTATTCCACTCTCTACTGGGCTGGACTGAAGCTTCTCCTCCCTCCGCTCGGTGGATCAGCAGCCACTAACAATGCCTCTCACGGCAACTCTCAGTTTTGTTTCCAAAAAAATTATTCTGTTTGTAATTTCTCATACCTGCTAATCTCTCCTGGACGTCCTCAGCTGCTCCAGACCAAGGGTCAGGCTGAGGCACGTGCCACGAGGCTCGCCCGGTCTGTTTTCACCTTGCCACCTGGCTGTCATCCCTGCTGCTGCTCACGGAGGCGACAGGAAGACAATGGATGGGTTTTGGATGCTCAGCTCCAGTGCTTCTTTCTGTGGGAAGGAAAATCAGTGGGAATTTTAAGAACATGTTGAATGCAAGTTCAGATGGTAAATCAGCATCGGTTTGTCCCGAGGACTCACGTGTGGCTACAGCCCTTCCTCAGGCACTTCCCAAGGCCCCACCTGCAGGTCTTGGCACCTTGAAAGACCTTTCAAAGTCACTTCTGCAATCTCACACGTGCTTATCCAGCCCATATGCTCCTTCTTCCAAGCATAAATCTCCAATGACCCTTTTAAACAACACACCCAGCAAGGTACCACTCTGAAGCAACCTACAAAAACTAACAAGCCACTCGGCAACCACAGGAGACTTTCTGGGAAGAAGGCAGGGTACAAGGGCTGCATCAAAAGAAGCACAGCCAGCAGGTCAAGGGAGGTGATTTCCTCGACTCCTGAGCCCTCTTTCAGTAGACACGGTGCCTTTTCCATAAGAAACTCAACCCACCTTGTACTTCAGGCTGCTCCTCAGCCACAGACCCAAAGTGACAGACACCTGTGTGGTTTCTGATGGCAAAAACGGGTGCTCTGGCGCAGAGCATGGCTTTCCACTTCTTACAGCAATCTGGAGTAGAAGAGCCTCCAAACACTACTTGTAAAAGGAACATGACAAACAGCTTTTCAACGTGTTTCTCCTATTTTTTCCCCCCCCTCCCTTTTTACATGCCAAAGGGTGCATGACTTTGGCTCTGGTGGAAAAAGGGAGAGAAGTACACCAGGAGTTATTTGCTTATTGCTGCCCTTTTTTCATCACGTTTTCCTCCCTTTAGGACCTGGCCCTGGCTGGTTTCCCAAGCAAGAACCAAGAGAGTTGACGGTTCATCCATTTCTATTTAAATTACTTTTGTACTGCATTGAATAATTGTGCCTCCATTTTACTCCAGGGCTAAAGGTGACTGACTTAAAGGTGATTATCTTTTGTTAATAGCCTGCATTACTGCACAAGATTTCAGAATTACCTTTGTAATCCTTCCCCACATTTTAATGTTGCTATTATTATTAATATTGCTCTTTAAAACATACTTTTCTCCTGTCATGTGGAGGCAGCGACTGCTGCTTCTCACAGGGATGGTGAAAAGGCTGCCTGATTCCTCAAGCAGGAAGAATCTGGTGCATTTTTTTCCTTAAAAGTGGTGGGGGTTTGAGTCCAGCCATGAACAAGAGGCATTTGATTAAATCGATACAGGATGGCTGCAGCCAGGCTTCCACAGTCAATAGGGACACCACAGATTTGGGAGGATATTTAACCATTTTGTAGGATTTAGAAAACACATTTTATCTTTTACATAAACCCTTTTCTACCCTACTGTTCCACTGCAAGCCTTGGGCTTGGTGGCCTTTCTTTCCCCAGCTCCAGACTGGGATATCATCCCAAATCCAGTGGACACACGTCCAACTTCAGAGGCAGCATCAGCGACTTCAGATTTTTTTCACCCTTCTCAGGATTTAGCGGAGGCTCATCAACGCCGCTTCGCAGAAGGTCTTTAACCAAGCCATCTCACACAACGCTCCTGAAATACTCCATCAGGAAATCCCAGCACACCATAAATAATCGGCATTAGACTTATATTTCTCATGGCCCAGATTTTCTGCAGCTTCTGCTCTGACAAATCCTGTTTGCCAAGCTTTCCCCGCATTGTCCGCTCAACACCGAGCGCCAGCACTGGCTGACGGGCGTTTGCCGAGCGCTCAAAGGACGGGCTCAAAGGACTCTACAGCTTGAATATACAGCATTTCACACATACTTGCACACTGGGTGTTGCTTCCCATGTCTTCTATCTGTTCTTCCTCCTCTTCCTCCTGGTATTTATATTACTGTCTGCCACCTCCGACACAGAGGAAACTCGCTGGAGGCTTGTGGAGAAATGTATAATTTAGTTCAAGCCAGGCTAGCATTTTCTAACATCATCAGCGTCACGCTCAGGTATGTAACGTGCAAATTTAGCAACGGATTGCAGGCAACAGGTAAATGTCTTACTATTAAAGGCAGAATGTTATGAACTTTTAATGCTAACTATTATTATTAAACAGTTAAACATCCAGAGGTGGAGAGAAGAAATACCTTTCCCATACTGAACTGTAAGCTGTGAGGTGCATAAACAAATAACATGTTTCCTTCACATAAAATGCGCACTAGAATGCTGTCATTAAGGCGTTCAAAAGTAAGGAAAAAGCCATGCCAACTCATCAATTAATGCCATACTATTTTTCCTGCCACATTTGGTGCCAACTGCTGCCTTCGTGACCCTGGAGGTTTAACCCAGCCTCGGAGCCTGTGCCGCACTCACCAGCTCCCCCAAACTCACCTCTTTTGCTAGAATCCCTGCCAGGTCACCTTGGTAGGCAAGGTGAGCAAGACCTGTTTTGTCAAAGACATCAAAACAGCATATTTGGTAGAAATCTGAGGCTCATATTCAGCCTCACACGAGACGTAGGGCATACAATTGAATATGGTGGTAAAGGGGACCAAGCCAGGAACCGTCACCCACCAAACCCCACGGTAATTTCCTCAGACCAAGCACTTTTCCGTGCTTGGATTAATTAAACCAAGCCCTCCTGCGGTGGCAGCGGGCTCTCCATGGACAGGCCACAGGTGACACGATGCAGGAGAGCGCGGAGGGACGGCACCTCTTGGAGCGCAGGCTGCGATGCTGTTCAGAGGAGGATGGGGCTGATCCAGACCCACCTTCCCGGTCAGGCAGAAACCTGCCGCTTTGTCCAGGTCAGGCTGGGAGATGAGATTGTGTGAGGCTCCTGAAATCACCTGGAAATTTGGTTTTACTCCCTGCTCTCTCCTGGATCCGGGTTGGAAGCTCAACTCACGTGTGAGAAGTACAAGAGGCCGGATGCGGGGCGCAAATCCCCCACACAGGTGTGCAGCCCGGTTCTGCCAGTTCCCCTTCCGCCTTTCTTCCAGTGCACAAGACACCAGCCTGAGTTTCTGCCAAAAAAAGAAATTTAAAAAAGGCCCCATGAGCAGCAGCTGCAAAGGGAAAGGAGCCGCGAGCAGCAGGGACAGACCCCCAGCCTGCAGAGAGCAAATACGGCAGCGCTTTGCAGCACAAAATCACACAATTTCCGGAGAGTGGCGCATGTCCCCGGCCCACTGGGGCTCTCCAGGGAAGGGAAAGCCACGCTTCAGGCTGGAAGCACCTTCCCGCGCCTGTGGAGTCATGCAGTTATTTAAGAACTCATTGTCAGTCATTACTTAGAGCTTTACACATAACCAGAACTTCCCAACTGGCTGCCCACATCACAGCCCCCAGCAAACAAACGCTGGTGGCTGATGCCCTTATTTCCATGAAGAAATTCCACCTGCCCTCATTTCCATAAAGAAATTCCACCACCGGACTGAATGCAAAATAGTTAAGGTTAATCATTGCACTTGTCAGATGATTAAATCCACTCAGCGTTTGGTCTCTCATCTTGTCATGCCCATTTAGATTAAAATCACCCAGGCTTGCCCTGCCCACAGCACCTTATCACTCAGCGGCGGAGCCTTGGCTCAGGTGGATAAAGTATTGGTATATATTTCAGGCCTGAAAATAACCTTTCAAACAGCTTCTGCTGCGAAACCTACATTTTTTGTGGCTGCAATCTGTCCAGGGTGTTATCCAGGATGGGCGTTTAGCTGGCCCAGAACAGCAAGCCATGCAACAGAGTCTGTAACATAAAGCCCCATTTCTCATACTGGTTTTCAAGTAGAGTTAAACAAGTCAAGGGAAATGGTCTGAGCAGCAAAAGGGAAAAAAAAGATAAGAGACAAAGAAAACGTACAAATGTCTGTTTAAGAAAACACTACTTGGCTTCTGAGAATAAAAAGCTTACTAGTCAGAACAGCCCTTCCCCAAAGCAGAATTTTTCCAGTCTTCCCATGAAAATGAAAGCCATAAAAAAGGATTTTCAATTCTAAAACATGCACATTTTCAACGGAAAAGCTTTCAAACGTAAATAGTTTTGTTCAGCCATGATGTTCTGGCTTTACGTTACTGGTAAAGTGCGGACGCTTTAGAAAACAGCAGACACATTCCACAGAAATTTGTATTTCATTAAAATTCTTTTTTGTTTTTCCCTTTTTTTTTTTCTTGTTTGTTTTTTTTTTTTTTAACCAAAGAAAGGTTTTGGCAGGGGAGTGACAACAGGCTTAGCTATACTGAGGACTTTTGAATGTGCCCAGGACCGACCTAACTTCGCCTCTGAATGACATCTGCCCTCTGGCTTCAACAGTACATTGCCCTGGGCAGGAGCTGAGACAGGGGGGTTCTGACCCACAAAAACCCTGAGCAGTCCCAAGTATGATGCCCAAATATACTATTAGTGACAGGTAATCTTCAAGAAAGCTCACTAATTCAGTTCAGCATCTACATTTTCATAACTTGCCTAAAGCTGCAAGATCTGGAAAACAAGCCTGAGAAATCCCCCAAAGCCAGGCCCTCGAGAAATATTCTGCAAGTCTGAAGCATGTAGAAAAGCCACAAAAATAGCCTTTCCTCAAGGTATTGAAACCTCAGCTCCTGGTTGGATCGGAGAAGGGCAGAGGCAAGTGGAAATTAAAATCACCTGGGGAACTGTTCACAAGGCTGCTTAAGACCTTACGGAAGCCTCTGGATTTGGATAAAAGATGGAGACAAGGGCAGCTTCAGGGAACAAAGGACGTTAGAGGCAAGGAGGCTGTTTGCATTTTTGCAGGAAACTTCAGCAATCTTGAATTTTGAAATGGCTGAGAAAGGCAAAATTAGACCAGACACTGTCCCACCAGCAGCTGTGATGGTCTGAACTGGGAACTTAGAGGTGGATGAAGAATGAGACCCCACTCTAGTCTTCAGTCTCACACCTGGTCTTCAACCCCCAGCGCCATGAACATGTTCTCGTCCACCTGCTTTCAAACTGAACAACTGAGCGAAATTCACTCTGAACAGGGTGAAAGAGGAGATCTGAGAGTTTTTGCTTTTAAACAAGCCTCTCAAACGACTGCATGCATGCAAATGACATGTAAAGGAGGCCTGACCTATCTCACCAACCCTTTCCCTGACAGCAGGAAGCTGGTTGCCCAACATCCACGTGGTGTTTCTGAGGGGTCTGGCAGCTCCTCTCCATACCACGGATGGGTACCAACACCACCCCCAAGCTTCCAGGGCCTCGTACTTGGCTTCCCAGCAGCACGTTGGCTGAAGATAACATGAACTATGGGCCAAACATACAGCAAATGGTTTGATTTACAGAGTTGACCGGGAGCAAAAGTGCCTGTGCAGGTGGGGAGGAAGCAGTCTGCAAGGGGGGGTTTCCTTCCTCAGCTCCTTCCATCTGGCAAAAGGCTGTGGAAGTCATTCGAGGCCGGGGGGCAGAGCGAAATGAGAAGGACCCCATGTCACCAGGAACAGCCGTGGCTTTGTACGGCTCTCCGTGTTTTTCTCCACAGCTGAACCATGAACTCACGAGAGGAACCTCTGAGACTTTGGCTCAGTCTCCTACTCACGGGCTGTCAGTAGTGAGAACAGCTCTGGATCTCACCAAATACTTCAAAATGACCATCCCCATCGGAAGAAGGAGACCAGCACCGTTACTCATACTTCCCAGCGATGACAGGAGGCAGCGCGTTGCCCTCAGAAAAGCTGATAGACCATGAGCTCCCATAGAATGACACCAGTTTACATTGGGGCAGATCTTACTCTGCTCCTGCACAAGACAGAGTAGAAAAATAGTAAAGCCTTGTCCATAAATCACTGTCGGTCTGTGACAAGGGCTGTCCAAGCTACAACTAGATGAATGGCTCAAGTCGTGATTCCCTCCCCATTCCCCTCCCTGCCCACTCCAGAAGTTGTAGGATCTGGAAACCATAAGCCAACAAACGTGGCT
Organism: Chionis minor; assembly: GCA_013398295.1. Taxonomy (NCBI): domain Eukaryota; kingdom Metazoa; phylum Chordata; class Aves; order Charadriiformes; family Chionidae; genus Chionis; species Chionis minor. The sequence continues at coordinate 126,040 of VZSF01011169.1, forward strand.
TTTCTTTTCCTTTAACCTAATGGGATTTCAGAAGGATCAGCTGCAAAAACACTTCAAACCCATCGCAATCTTTCAGGAAAAAAAAGGAAAGAGCTGCGGGGCTGCCCAGGCAAACAAGTGCCTAATTATGCAGGCAAAGATGTCATAAAATGCTATCAGTAACTAGCTGTTATGTGGCAGATGCCCCTCACAAATCACTCCTGTTTATATTTGTATTTTTCTCTGTCTAGTCACCATGTGCAGCCTAAAACAGATCAGTGTGTAAAAAACCTCACTGCTCTGGAGCAGCGCTGAGAACAGCTTTCCTTCTCATCGGGGCAGGAACTCACACCGAAAACGGAGAAAATACAGGAGAGCACATCAAGAGCAAAATCACCCCACTATGATTATTATTTGGCTTTAAATTACTGAAAATACACCTTAATATTCTAAAACCACATCCAGTTGTTGCAATAAGAAGGGAAGGGCCAAGACTTCACCTGTGTATAGCAGCACAGCTGCTTTTACTGCTCTCCAAGAAGACAAGCAACATGCACTGAACTGCATCTGGGAATACCTTAAAACAAGGCATAAGAGACTAGAAAAGAGGACAGATGAGGTCCCTCACTGCTTGCACGTACAGCACAAAGCACAACGGGTCTCTCCTCTTGCTTGGAAACATTCTGCAGGTGATGCCACCGCAGAATTTATTACCAATATTGCTCGAGCTTCCTCATTCTCAGCTGTCACTGCTTTTTCTAAGCTTTCAGCTCTTCCCGAGACAGGAGGCGGCAGCAGGTCAGTGTGGTTCAGCTTTCCTTCCTATTGACCTCCCCATCTGCTGTGAACAGAAAACCTCTCCCACCTCCAACGCCTACCGGAGCCTTGCGCTCTGCGACCCGAGCCCCTTCTGCAGGCCGACAGCTCAGCCTTTACCGCTCTCAGTAGGAACCAGATAGCCTCCATTAATCATCTTTTCTCCAAGTCTCCGCTTTTCCGCTCGTCCTCCCTCCCAGCACTCCAGCATCCTGTCCTCCACACCGCTCCTGGGCTGCGTCCAGGCTGGCCCCACACTCACACCCGACTTCTTTGCACCACGCACATCTGACACCGGTTATGAAGCAACACCGTTTACTAAGCCGTAACATGCTGGGCTGCACCACAGCTCTTTTCCTATTCGGATCTAATTCTAGGAGCAATCTGGATGAGATCATATGGAGAGGAAACAACACTTCTTGCCTGCACTGAGGACCAAATGGCAGCATTATACGGCGAAGTGTCACAGACCTTTGATATGGGTGTATTTAGGGCCAGAAAGATAAATGGGGGGCTGGAGCATCTTTCTTATGAGGAAAGGCTGAGGGAGTTGGGTCTTTTTAGTCTGGAGAAGAGCAGACTGAGGGGGGACCTCATCAATGTCTACAAATACTTCAAGGGAGGGGGCCAGGAGGATGGGACCAGTCTTTTTTCAGTGGTGCCCAGTGGTAGGACAAGGGGCAATGGGTATAAAATCGAATATAGGAAGTTCCCTCTGAACATGAGGAGGAACTTCTTTCCTTTGAGGGTGGCAGACACTGGAAGAGGCTGCCCAGAGAGGCCGTGGAGTCTCCCACTCTGGAGACATTCCCAACCCGTCTGGACGCCATCCTGTGCCACCTGCTGTAGGTGGACCTGCTCTGGCAGGGGGGTTGGACCAGATGATCTCTAGAGGCCCCTTCCGACCCTTAACTTTCTGTGATTCTGAGACACTCACAAATCACTGAGCCCCTTCCCAAATCAAAAAGCACAGGAGGGGGGTTTCTCGGTGATTTTTGCAATACAATGTCTGCCATACCGCAGGTGGAAACATCTTCTCATGAAACCAAGGTTTGGAAAGCCCAGGTACGGACCAGCACGATTGGTTTGAACGGTCGCATCAACTGCATCGGCATCGTTCACCATCCTCCTGGCAAACACAGGAGACACCAACAACTTCTCTCCATTCGGGAACGAGCCTTCATCTCCTCCCAGGCTCCAGGTTTGCGACCGGTGCTTCACAGCTCCCCTGCATTTTCCACAGCCACGCAAAACTGCAGCAGGCAGGCAGACAAAACACCGAACCCAACAGAAAACATGATCCTCTCTGGGGAAAATTTCAACTTTTCAGCCAGAAAGAACAAATTGCATCCCAGAGTGCTTTGAACTTAATGAAGCATGTTATTTTTAGCTTTTATGGATGAAAATGTCATTAAAAGCAAACATATTTTGGGGGAAAAAATCTAAATTCCCTGCAGTTTGGCCTCTTTTGAAGGCCACCTCTACTTTCAACAGAAGATGATGGGTTAGAAAAATAATAAAGATAAATACACTGGGCACCTTTTTGCTTTCCACACAGGGCAATGCAGTGTTGCTTCCAAATAGATAACAATATAATTTCCTTCCATTTAAAAATCCATTTGTTACTACCATGTAACTGAGAGCCCGGCCTTCTCCTGCCAGAATGGCCATCTGAAGTCTGGCTGAAGAGGCAGCGCATGGAAACCTACCACAAGGCAGATGGCTCCGTACCCAGTCAGGCACAATAATAATCAGTCAAAATCCATACTCATAAATCGGACGGAACGGAAAGCTCTGTATGGGCAGGGAAGTTAGTTCATTTGGAGGTTAGTTTTATTTGTCCTAAGGGCTACCGGCACAGATGAAAAGTAGGAGGGGAACTCGAAATCAATCTCGCTAGAAAGCTTTCATCCCAGTGAAAACATCCACGAGCAAAGTCGTTCGCAGAAAACGATCATCTGGTGCCTGGGTCTGAATCATCAGGGCCCAAATTTGGGCTCCGGCTCCGGGAATTCAGACACCCGCACCAGAACTGCACTCGCAATTCAAAGATGTGTTTTTTCAGCGCCTGTAGAAATCAGGCTTCTTTTCATAGAGGACCTAAAGCTGGATTTAGGAACGATACTGGGAGCAATGTTGTGAACATTTCTGCTGAAACGCCCTGTCCATCTGATAATCTCCCACCACTCTTCAAGAAGTATCTGCCAAAGTAGCAATTTAATGACTTTATCCACGTGGATCTCGCCACCTCCCTGCTCTCCCCAGCCCCTCGCACTGGTAAATGGGGCTCCTCCGAACTCACGGTGTGAGGAATGCGGAACTTTCTCCAGGAAAAACACATCCATCTTCCAGGTCAGGGAAATCTGACTCAGTTGTAACATTAACGGAGCCTCTCTTGGACAGATGTGAAGAAGGGGGACATAATCAACATTCTTCCGTAGGCCTAATCTGCTGCTGCACTGATGCCAATCCCAGAATCCATCCAAGCAACATCATTACAGGGTCTCCAAAGAGGTGTAGCTGGAGGAGGGTGGGAGACTCTAACTCGGCTTTACAAACCTTTCACTACAGAGGCAAACACCCAGACCGAAACTTTACACTTCCAAAAGCTTCCAAATATTGCTTCCCCTCAGCCCCCACATCAGTGGGGTCACAGGGGTATCATTCAGGGTTTTATTTACCGAAGGATTAAAAACATCACTGGGAAATGTTTAAAGGGAGCACGCGTTGCATTCACAGATGTTTACAGGGAGGACTCCGCGATCTGTTTTGTGTTTGCACCCTTTCCCCAAGAGCAATCTGTAACCGTGTCTGTGCTATCGCCCTGGCAGCTGGAGGACACAGCAAGAGTCAGAGCATAGGTGGGAAAAAAGCAAAGGACTTAGTGCTACTTTTGAAAATACGGACCTCTCAAAACCTCTGAATTCTACCTATCGAAAATCCTTGTAAACAGAGAGTTCAATGTAGATGGGTGGAAGATGATTAGGGGGCTGGAGCATCTTTCTTACGAGGAAAGGCTGAGGGAGTTGGGTCTTTTCAGTCTGGAGAAGAGCAGACTGAGGGGGGATCTCATCAATGCTTATCAATACTTCAAGGGAGGGTGGCAGGAGGATGGGACCAGTCTTTTTCCAGTGGTGCCCAGGGATAGGACAAGAGGGAACGGGCACAAACTGGAACATGGGAAATTTCATCTGAACACGAGGAGGAACTTCTTCACTTTGAGGGTGGCAGAGCACTGGAAGAGGCTGCCCAGAGAGGCCGTGGAGTCTCCCACTCTGGAGACATTCCAAATCCACCTGGACGCCATCCTGTGCCACCTGCTGTAGGTGGACCTGCTCTGGCAGGGGGGTTGGATCAGATGATCTCCAGAGGAGCCTTCCAACCCCAGGGATTCTGTGATTCTGTGACTTGGATAAGAGCACATCCAGGGTCTGGCAGCATCCTCTACCTGTATGCGGGACAGTGAGGACCATCCTGCAGAAAGGAGATGCCACTGGAACACTTGGCCACCAGTCAACCAGTAACCAGAACAAGATTCTCAGTTCCTGGAGTCTCCAGGGTCCAAACAGGATAAGACAAATGGGAGGGCTGGAGGAAGCAGCAATTCCAAAATTGCGTATTAAACACAGCACCTGTACCCACGTGTGCTTAGGGAGCACAGAAGGCCTCAGGACATTTTTGGCTTTCTTCTGAAAAAGACATGCAATGAAGTCTTGCTCAATAGTAGCTCAGGAAAATGTAATTTCTGACATGGGTGGGCTCCAAACCAGAGCTTAAACACTATTGACTTTAATCTCTGCCTCTCTGGAGTAAGTCTTGATGGATTTATTCTAAACACCAGGTTAGATTCCCAAACGGTGCCAACCAGCTTTTCGCGGAGGCCAGTGGAGCTCTGCCAATCGACACTAAACTCTGTATTTACAGGGATTTTCAATAGGTAGAGTTCAGAGATTTTGAGAGGTCCAGATTATAAGCAGCAGCACTAAATCAAGGAGGGTGAAAATGGGGGCGATGGGCAGAGAGATTTCAAGAGACCATTCATGAGCCTTCACCTTAGAAGAACATGAGCCACAGCCAGAGCAAAAACCACACATATGGCCCCACAGCCCAATTCCAGGAAACCAGAGAGTGAAGTGATATCTACTTTATCACTGTCATAAGTAGATGAAAATCCAGTGAATGCCTCAAGAGGAAACACCCCCCCCGATGTTAAGAGGGAAAATGCTTTCAACTTCTACCCACTTTGGATCAGGCTTAAAAACCAAAAAAGGGTCAATTTTTCAAAAGTACTGAGATGAGTAAGGAGCAAAGCGGTTGTCAGTTCAAGCAGCTTTGTGTCCGCAGGTTTGGTGGGCAGCTGTGAAAATCCCCTCCCTTCCCAATATGTTCCCAATCAGCCAGTTCAGCCAGCACGGAGCCCCAGAGCACCCAGCCATGCCCCTGCTGTAACTCAAGTCCTTTACAAACCAGCGCCTCCACCACAGCAAAGGGAGAGCCAGCTCTGCTCTTGGGCAGCCCTTTTTGGCCATACAAATATGATATGAGAAATTTCAGTCCCAAACTACCTTGCTAAAGAGGATGTAATATGTAGAAACAGCTCACCACGCTTTTCGGTCAGCTTTCAGGGCAGATTAACTCACCAATTCCGTCTCTGAGCATCCCGGTGCATACGAAGCTTTACTCCAGGCAGAAGTGACATCAGCGCTTGCTCTTTGTGTTTTTCTAGAAGGGGAGAGAAATTTAAAAAAAAAAAAAAAAAGACATTTGAAGGGTGGCATTCTTTTTAAAAAGGGGTCAACAATAGGTCAACAATACAAGAAAATAGGTCATGTCATCTTAATTGGGAAATCGTGAATTTTGGGGCTGTCCCCATCCTGGTAACACAGCAAGGATCTTTGTTCCAAGCGGCAGGCAAAAGCCAGCACTGTTAGCCAAAATAACTTTTCAAGCAAACTCTCATTGAATAAATCTTTTACACTGAAGGGAACATTTTTCAGTACTCTGTTTTGTAACACCATTAACTTTAACTGTCAAGCCTGACAAGTACGGAAAACTGTTTTCTTACAAAAGTTAACATAAAAAACATTTTCCACTAAAAGGAGTTTCGCTCACTACGCATTAACTCTCCATTTTGCCATTTAACTCTAATTGCTATTTTTCTCCATTCCAAATCTTTTTTCTTCTCCAAGACCTGGACTTTAAAGAGTGTGAGTAGACAGACGTTAACTCTTGTTTATAGAAGTTCTGTAACATGGATGTATCGTAATGAACTAATTACATTTAAGAGATGGATCTGGGAATAACCATGACCCGTTAATCATACTCATTCACATGCTCCTGTGCTTTTTCCCTACTGTTTCCAAGCGTCTAGGTGAATTCTTTAAAATATTCAGGAGTCTAAAAACACGCTGGGACTTTCTGAGTCAAATCACAACATGAATTAGCAGCCACGTGGGGTTGGAAAGGGAAAAGGAGAGCTGGGCCATTAGGACACCAGTTACGAGGGGGGACATGCTGGCTCACGTGTCCTGGGAGGGGTTTGTCCCTCCTGACTTTACCTTCTGAACATTGCATCTAGTCTCAGGTGTCTCCTCACTCGGTGAAAAGCATCGGTACCTCCCGGTGATGGCGTGGGTTGAGAGGGGACAAATTTGGGCTGCGCAGATGGACATTAACTGCCCAGGCGGGTGTGCTGTGGGAGTCCCTGCTGCCCCCAGCGCGCTGCGGGGACTGGCTAGGTTACAAAAGGATAAAGCCTGAAGTGATTTAAGAACATATAACTTGATTTTCCAACAGCCACGCTAGTGAGATTTGTGTTGATTTACCTCCGTACGTTTCTAAACCGAGTTAAGTGGCTGCACAAATGGTCCGGAGATGTCCCCTAAAAGGGGCTCCCAGGAGACGCAGCGATGCGAGCAGCCTGTCGAGCCGCTCGTCCGCGTGGATGCGCTTCTCATCTCCAAGCAGGTGAAGGAATCAATATGAAGCTAAGTGAATTAATCTGTGTCTGGAATGCTTTAATAAATAACAAGGTTTTCAGAAAATGCAGTCCCCGGTTCATTGGTTCTTTTGGAAATCCTCCTCTAAGCCAGTAAGAATCAAATAAAACTCCTAATTCACTTCTAGATCAGCCTATTTTTGTGAAACCACCTCTTGTGTTACACTGCGACACACAGGCAGCTGAGCTGGAAGCACACATCGTGTCAGGGGTTGCTGGATTAATCGATGACAAAACCAGACGAGACCACTGTGGTTTTCACTTGTGACCCCCTGGATAACCCAAGCCATAAGACTTCCCAGAACCGGTTCCTTCTAAAACTAGAGCAGATATTTTAGGAAAAGAAAAACATGTAAAAATTTCCAATGAAACAGAAAGCTTCACGTTTCTCAGTGCGCTGTTGTGACTGGTTAATCGCTCTCACTGCTGAAAATGTGTTTTATGGCTAGTCTGAGTTCACCTGCCTTCAGTATCTTTCTACTGGTTTTTATTACGTGTTTGTTTGCTGGACTGAAGTCAGGCTTTTTATCATATTTACGTTGCTCTCCACGAGAGTGTTCAAGTCTCCCCATCACCTTCTTCTTTGTGAGACAACGCAAACCGTCTCCTTCAGGCTCCGGTGGGCAGATGAGCTTTCCGATCATTTAACAATTCTTAAAACCTTTTTCTCAATTCTCTCCAGTTGTCAAGAACAACATCTTCCTTGAACTACCAAAGTCACAACTGGAAACTGCAGGAGGAGCAGCTTCCTCCTTGTCTCTAATACTCCTCTTTTTACATACCCAAAGATGATGTTTCCCCTCTTTGCCATGCTCCCATGTAGGTTCTGGACTTAGCCAATGGTCCCCACAGCTTCCACATCTTTTCTGGAGTCAAAAGCTCCCAGGATACAGCCCAGTTCTTCATGAGTCCTATTAAAACACGTTGCTTGTTTTCATCTGGGTTACTAATGGGATCTAAATCATCCCACACTGGTGATCTGTCTTATTTCAGTTATCCCTTCTTCAGATTTTGACCCCATCTCAAAGATAGATCCATGCTAACCCCAGGACTCCATTAGAAGCATGTCTACTCACTGATGAATTCCCATTTAAAACTGGAGACTACAGCAGTTTCTTACCCATTTCAGAGGTGCCTAATTGGTTTTCTATCATTCCAGTCCTGTGTAAGAAGTTAATTCATAGCCAAGGCAGAGCTTTCACAGGACCACGAGGTGATTCAGCTTGGAGAGGGCCTCAGGAGGTCACCTAGTCCAACCTGCTCCTCAAAGCAGGGTCAGCCATGAGATCCAACCAGGATACTCAGGTCTTTCCAGAAGTTTATCACATCAGTAACATTACATTTATCAACACAATTTGTAATCTTCCTTAGAAAAAAAAAAACTAATTAGACAAGAACCATATTCTATAAGTCTGTGTTGACTGACACTACTTACATTAATCCCTCTAATTCTTTACTAATTACATGCCCTATCAGCAATTCCATTATTTTGTCTAGGATTAATGTCAGGCAGAAAAATCCATAGTTATGTGAGCCACCTTGTTTATCCCTTAAAAAAATAATGGCACAAAACTAAACTTCTTCCACATAGCTGTAACTTGCTGGTATTTATTATCTCTAATTAAGAGCTGCTATACAACATTCTTTCAATATAAAAGGTGTTTTATTGTTAAAGGATGGGCATGATCACACGATCTCCCTTTTCCCTGTAAGAAGCAGAAGTATTTATTGAACTCTTCAAAATCCTGTACAACATTACTAACAATGCTATCATTTTCATGTAGCACTGATCTATTGTAAACATAATTATATCACTCAAGAAAGAGAGCTGCATTTCTATGGGGATTTCATTTTGAAAGCCATATGTTGGAGCCTTGCACTGCAAATACTAAAAATGTGCTCAGAATTCCTAAAATTACACTTGAAAATATCCAGACACAAAAACAATTGTATCTAACATAGAAGAAATTCTATATTAGGCCTCATTTTTACAGATCAAGGGGAACTGATGACAGAATGTAAAAATATAGTAGCAGCTTAGGTACAAGAGACTGATTTGATTACATTTGTTATGTGCAAATAGAATAAAGTCCAAACGAGTAATGTATCTACTTGATGATTTAAAATGCCAGCTTAACAAAGCTGAAAATAATTACAAAGCAAAACAATTGGGAGAAAGAATTTGAGCAGGAATCTGTGAATGATAACTGGGAACAGTTCAAGCCCATTTTACTGCCTACGCAGAGGAACCACAATCCCACGGAAAAGAAGGAAGGCTGTGCTGGCTAAAAACTGCTCTGGTTTGGAGGGCAAGTGAAAGCCAAATCAGAAAGTAATAAATAAAGGGGAAATTCTTCCCCACGGAAGACAAGAAACATTAATGGCAATAAATATAAGTCAGCAGCCAGGAATTCCACAAAATTGATAAGGGATGTCATGCATGGATTGAAGGAAAGTAGAGATATTGAGGACAAAAGAGGAAATGAAGGTTTTGTCTTTTGTGTGCAGAAGGTCAAAGATTGAGAGCAGCAAGCGGCAAACACGCTGCAACAAGCAACACAAACGAAGCCTTCTGCTGGCATGCTCAGTTCCAGGTAGGTCAGCAATCCTCTCCCATGCTGGAGCCATCCCTGTCTGTGACACAGACATTACCTAAAAATGCAAAAGGGGTGGCGAGTTGCCCCAAATGGGGTTTCCTCAGCTGGCCACTCTCCTGGGCTGTAGTGGCACAGAGAAGGCGACAGGCTGGCAGGAACAGGACCATAAGCAGAGGCAGAACTGAAGGAGGAATCAGAGAATGGTTTAGGTTGGAAGGAACCTTAAAGATCATCTAATTCCAACCCTCTGCCCTGGGCAGGGACACCTCCCACTAGACCAGGTTGCTCCAAGCCCCGTCCAACCTGGCCTTGAACCTCCAGGGATGGGGCAGCCACAGCTTCTGCTTCTCTGGGCAACCCCGGCCAGGGGCTCACTGCCCTCAGGGGGAAAAATTCCTTCCTGAGATCTCATCTAAATCACCCCTCTTGGAGATGGGACTAAGGAATGAGCCATCACAGGATGCTCTCTCAGACAGGCCACTCGTGGTGGCTGTGGCACACACTGGGTGGGGACAGCAGTGGGACACTGGGGTAGGGTTTTGCCCAGCCAAAGACTGCGAAACATCTTCTAGAGTTAAAAAACACCATCGCTGTCTTCAGCTCTTTCCAGCTAACCTTTGACCTATGTCTGCACAAGTTCTGGATAATAACACACAAGTCACAGCATCAGCATTGTGCTGTACTATGTTTCTCCATCCAACCCTTCTCCAGAAAAAAAAAAAAAAGGACCAAGCAGGAGTGCCATGGAGCTAGTCCAAGGCTTAAGGACAACAGCATATAGAGCCGTCAGAGCCATTCCCAAAACAATCATTCCAGGCAGCAAACACTCCACAGCAGGCAGCGTGTGAGTGCTGCAAAGCCTCCCCAACCACCATGTCTGCCAGGTTTCCCCTACCCAAATACCAAAATACACGATGACGATGAGATCTCGATATTGAGTATGTTGGGTGGCAGGGACACAGTAAAGACCTCTTTGAGAATAAAGGCAGTTACGAATGCTAGGAGTCAGTAAACAGTCCTGGAGAGACCCAGAATGTCCAAAGGTCCAACACAAAACACTTACGTGCATGTCTGCATTCATTAAGTGTCTCCCAGTGTCAATGTGTGGAGTCTGAGCCAGCTCAAACTCCACATGTTGGAGTCAGGGAGGTCAGGAGAACGATTTCTGGGGCAGGCTGTCCCACTATGGTTGCTCTGGGGTCTCTTCTGCCTTGTTCACGGCACAGAAGACACTGGCTTAACCAAACCCTAAAGGCTTGTCCAACAAGGGTACCATCAAAAATCTTAAAAAAAAAAAAAAAAAAAGAGGGGCCATGGTGCTAGTGAAGCAAACCCAAATGCTATGTGAATCTTCTGTCAGATGCTCCTCCAAAGGTAAGGGGACTTCTGAGCATTGCAATAAGCAGATGATACACAACAAAACAGCTGTTGGGCGGCTCAGGTTTGTACGACCGAGTCTAGAGAGGCCATGCAAAGGCTTTCCTCTACCTTCTCCCTCCAGCCCAGAATGCCCAGTGATCTGCTTTAATATGGGGGAAAGAGGAGAGACACAAAGAGCTCTTCCCCAAAAGCACGCCAGCTGCTCCCTACAGACACAGCGAATGACTCGCTGGTGGCTGAGGAGCTGCTGCTGGGGCGATGACTTCTTTGCAAAGCAAGGTTTTCAAGGGAAGGCCCTTATGGGTTAAATTCCCTCCCTGTCTCCTCCTCTTCTCCACCCACCTCCTCCTCCTCCCCAGGCCAGCAAAGGATCCTTGTGAACGAATCTGTATTCGATATGCACCAAGAGAGACTCTGGTCTGAGCTTTTTAATAAAGAGCAATTCCTTTGCATTCTCAGGTGTCCCTTAAAATCAAGGTCTGATATTTCTGCTGCATTATTACCATGGTCTGTAGATGTCTTCAGGCTCAGAAAAGCCATTTGCTCTGCAGGTATGCTTTGCCCCTGCAGTGCCGAACAGTTCCTCTCTGTTAAGAAAAGCCCCTCTAGAGAAATTGGTACTTGGAGCCAATTAATGGACTTCTTCCACCTCCTGTCTTGCCAGTTTTTCTTGGCAACAGCATCCAATCCCTGTGGCCGAGACACCAGTCGTTACAACGTGCCATTAAAAAGCGAAACTGGGGAAATAGCGTGTGTAACCTCAGCAAGAAGCAAGAACCTGAAGCATCGCCGGCCTCACTTTTTTCTAACCTGTGCACCATTCCTAATTATGCACTTCGTGATTCAGCTTTTGCAGCGCCACTAATTAACTCTGAAGAGCAGAAGAGCTGCATGGCACAGAGATAAATTTAACTCTAAAGATAAGCAAAATCCCCGTAATTACAAGCAGGGAAGAAGAAGGTGTTCCTGGAACCACGAGGAAGTGGGAGTGAATACCTGGCTCCCAAAGGTGCAGCTGCGGAGCTCTGCCCATGGGGCCAGCCCCAGAGAGACACATCCAATTCAGAATTTTAACAGCCACCTGAGATCCGGGCTGAGAAAGAGCCCTTCTCTACAGCCCAATGTGGAGGTTCAACCTCTTCAGCGTCTCAGCCAAAATCCCCATAGACCTTCCCAGGCTGAGAAGAAAAGACCGCATTAAACTCTCCAAATTACTGCCTTAGAAAATCCCCTCTATTTCTCCAAGCAGATGGAATGAAGGGGGCTGGAATTTAGGTCCGGATTAAGTTTAAATGCAGGGCTTGGAATCAAGGGATCATGTTTGGGTTCAGATTCACAGATTATTATCTCTCCCGATATGATAGGCTGACCTCCTGCATCATCCAGGTCACACAATTGCAATTTGGGAAAAAAAAAACAACCACCAAACTGTATTGAGCGCCTTAACTTCTGTTTGAGCTGCAGAATGTTTCTGAGGAAGACACGCATTCTTGATTTGAAGAGATCAGACCATGGAGAATCCATCACATACCCTGCTAAACTGTTCCAGAGGTTAATTAATCTCACTGTTAAAAATTTGTACCTTATTTCCAATTTGAATTTTTCTGGCTTCAGTTTCCAGCCACTGGACCCTGTCATGCCTTTGAGTGCTCAATTAAAGAACGCTACAGCATTAGATACCATTTCCATCTGTCGGTGCTTAAACACAGAAATCTCAGTAGCTGGTTCTCATAGGGTTTTTGGCAGGATCTGAACTACCGAGAGTAACTTTTATGTCTGTCTTCAGATCTGACTTGGAAGCCAAGCTGAAAGGGTGAATGTAATTAATTTTTAATAATTAGCGATTCTTGAGAGAGCTGGGCAATAAATAGACCTGACTGGGAAAACTCTAATGAATCTCAGTTTTGTTCAGAACCATTTTCTCCCCAGTGAAGTGTTTCACTGGAAGAGCTCAGCTTCAGAGGACAACAGCGAAGGCTTCCTAGTACCCTGAATCTGCAGGTTCTGCCCCAGAGGGTGTCCTGGAGTCTGGACCACCGTGGCACCGGCGCTCAGCACCTCGCCACGAGCCGGCCGCGCGATGCTGCTGAGACAGTGCAGGGTCACGGCAAAATGAATCTGCAGCTCCCCTGGGAGTGGGATCACAGCCAAAACGACCATCCCTACCATGACAGCAGTGGAAATGAACCTCAACGCATCCCCACACACCCCATGAGAGTGTTGGAGGGTCTTCCTCCTCCCACCTTCCTCCTTTCTCTCCCATGGAGCAAATCAAGTCTTTGACAAGCACCCGGCAAAAACAATCCACACGTTCAAACAAGGATCAAGTGACAGGCACCCTCCTTGGTAACTGTCCCATACCTGATCCGTACCTGCCCAAATGAAGGTACGGTGATTCTTCCACTAACAGGACTTCTTTCTCTGAAGAGCCACAAACAGCTTTTAGACAACAAAAATCGGTGTCAAAGGAGACCTGGACAAGACTCACAAATTCAGCCTGCCTGAAGCTGCATGGATGGAGCAGTCGGTGACTACTTCCAAGCGAACTTCGGATGGACGGGTGGGCAAACGGGGACCTGTGACAGAACCAGACTTGCAATCTCATTTCTGGAGCTGCCATGCCTCCCGCATGCAAGACGTTACCTCATTGCTACTCCGACACGCTGCTCACGAGCCAGCTATCAGGATGAACTATGCTTCCTGCAGAATGGCACTTGCCTGCTTGAGGCAATGGTGCCATATTCTGCCATTGAATTAATTTGCCATATGACAGGCAGACAGAGTACCCAAATACGCCTGGAGCCCAGTAATTTTGGCTCGCTTTCACAAGGGATATTTCCTCTGTGCGCGTAGCCTCCATTATGATCAGGGGGAAAAGGAACCAGGTTTACCTCTTAGACAAATATTTATTTGCTGGCCTATCAGCAAAGGGTCACCTTGGGTTTTTATTGCTTCAGCTTAGACTATTACTTCCCCCACTGCTTTCCTTATTCACCCCAAAAATACAAGATCCAAACTCACAGGTGAGACTATATGCAAGTCCTCACAGCCAAGAGCCATACGGACTGGGATAAATATTGCAGCAAATCCTCAAGCTCCATCCAGTTCAGCTATGGGCACTTTTTGTCCCAGTAAGCGTTCAGAAAATGAAAACACATCACAAAAGGTCTATTCTCTCCTAGAAAACACTAAATGCTCAGCTGAGGGAGGCCGATTCCTGCACCTGACATCTGCTTCTCTAAAGCCAGACCCAAAATGTCGCAGGGAAAAGGCTTGCGCAGGAACTGAGAAGCATTTCGGCATATGATATTATTAATTAAGAGTCCTTACGCAAAACCAGAGACACCCGTAAGTGGAAGAGGCCTCAGAGCTCCCCCTGCCTTTCCTCTGGCCACCACAGGATTGTTCCCCAACCTTCAGCTGTCCACAACAGCTTAAAATGCCCTCGGGTGGGGAAACCCACCCTACAAAAGGCAGTTCTGTGAACCCCGGGAACCTGAACGCTCCCTTCCCTGGCCACCTTTGCCCGCTGCGCAGCGGTACCTCTCCCAAAGTCAGATTTTCCAAGCCCATGGGCAAGAAACCAGGCAGCAGGAGATGGGGCTCATTTCTCACATTCTTCGGGTCACCTTTCCCAAAGATTCCTGTTGCTGAGCCTACTTTCGACCCCGTAACCTTCGCCAACTTAATCTTCTATTATCAGGAGGAAAGAGTGATGGTTTTTATTGTATCTACCTGTCTCAGATTTATTATACCCAGAGGGATGACTCTGGGCTGTGTTTCCTATTAAGAAGTATCTTTATTTTATCGCATCAGTAAAAGAGGTATGCAGGTCCTGAAGGCTGTTCAGCCCAACCATCAGACACGTAATATTTTTCTTTGCTAAAGAAAACTGCAGGAGTTACTAGGGCCTTAAATTAGCAAAACTTTTAAGTATAAACATAGCTTAAAAATGCATGCTTAATTCCCATTTAGATCATGGGAAATTACAGCTCAATTCCGGAAGGCACCTACAGTTTTCTATACATACATTTATAAATATATAACTACATGTTAGCTGTGTAAGTACACGTCAAAGCACGTGCTTGAATATATTGCTGAATCAAAGCTCAAACACCCTCCATGCCAAGCCTGCGGCACAACACGATAGCGCTATTGGAAATACTATTAGCAGTGACCACGTCTTAATAAAATGCAGTTTTAATGCTGGGAAATGTCCCGTGTTATCTAACCTCACCAAAACACCACTGGCTGCTAAATGACAAGACCTGCATTTGATCTCGCCTTTATACAGCAAATGCGGGAACACAAGCTCATAAACAAGTGAGGAAACACATTTAACCAACAACCCACAACTTACTTTCAACAAGCTTACCGATGTCAGCACATGCGATAAAATTAGCCCGTTGGAGTCTGCGATTTTGGCATGATTATCTGCTAATTACATGCTGTAAGCTGAGAGGGGTGGGCTTAGCAGCTCGCCGGGGGCTGCTGGCTGCTTGTCTTCCCACAAAACTTGCTCAGAAGGCATCTAAAAATAACTTTATAAGCAAATCTTCTGAAGGGAGAGGCAGGGCAAAACAAAAGAGTGTAGACAGCTTAACCTCTTCGTGCCCAAGAAGCCACGCTTCCAGCAAGGTATCCGCCATTCACATCAGCGGATCGAGTCCTTTGGCTCCTTTTCAGCAAAAAGCCATGGCCTAAACCATATTTTTTTTTCCTCATTTCCTCCAAATTGAGCTTTCTACATCTTACCCTCTGCCCTCACCCATTAGTATCTAGCATGTGACCACTGCCTCTGTTCCACAAGTCGGATGCTTTCAATCCCGCATGGAGCTTCCAGGCCTGATGCTTCCATTGCCCCAGCAGCAGCTGCTGATTTCTGCCCAGCTCTGGCTTTATGCAGAGGACATATTCATCCTGGATCTTTTCAAAGGAGGCAAGTTACCCATGTCCCAGAGTATGGGTGGGAAAATACGACGATGTTCATTGTCACGGGCATACGGCAGCAGCAGGATCATTTTCAGCAGTTCTGTTGATGGAGCAAAGCTATCAAAAGAGTGAAATAAGCTAAGTGGATGAAACACAAGCAAAGTTTTATCCATTAAGCAATTCTATTAGGTTACAGACCAAAGGGGGTTATTGATCCAAGGAGCACAGCGTGAGCGACTAAATACTTACGAGCATCAAAGACCCACCGCGGTCAATTACTGCTCCCAGTCAGTGACTGGAGCTTCACGGTAGGAAAGGATGTGGTTTTCCACCATCAGTGATTTGGTGAAAAACTGGTGGTGGTGCTAAATATGACAGAGCATATATTAGGACTACAGACAAGTGATCATACAGGGAATATTTAAGCTTCTCAACAACCTAATTAGATGGTTAATGATATGCAAACCAGGAAGAAGCACATAAACTCCAATACAGACTGCATTCAAGACTGGCTCTTACGTGAAGGTTGAACTCCTACTTTTTAATACAAAATTCAAAAGAGACCAAGCTTACCCATTTCTTGGATAATCAGTCATGGTTTTCACTACAAGTTCCTACTCCATCTGATGGGTTAGACTAAAGGCAAGCAACAATGTTAGCACTTGGTACAGTGGAAGTCTCCCCGAGACAGCAGACGGGTGACATCTACAAACAATACACAGGTAAAAGCGTGATTACAAGGAGTAACAAAATGGCAACTTCCAAAAAATAACAGCAAACTCCTACGAGCAGCAGCAGAGAAACAGTGTTGGAGGCAAACGCTATAGCTAAACCTCATTAATGATCTGAAACTTCCCAAATGACTTCATATTGCTGTGCAGACAAGAGGGACTTTTTTAAAGGCTTAATTTTTAAAGGTTGCGGAAAAGGAGAGGGAGACACACATCTCGTGCATCTCTTCTGTCTTTCATCCAGAATGAAGACATGAGCCAGGCCTATTATGTATTAAACTGAAAAACAACCACACTTGCAAGTCTCCTGATGCTTGCCCATCATTATGCTTCCACTTGTAGAAGAGGCTAAGCTCGCTTCCCCAGACAAAACTCAGCATCTGCTGAGGGAAAAGTAGAATATTGCTGGCAGAAGGGAGGCATTTTGCATGACCGTTTCCCTTTTTTCCACATTAAATCCCCTTGCCTGTACAGCTCCTATGTGGATAGAATTGAATTATTTTTAAAGCTAGTTTTTCTTCCAATCGTATCACCGTGGTTTTTCACTAGAGGCAAATGCACATAAACACGAGTTCCACAAGTTCAAGCTGATTTAACAAATCTCCCTGTCCTCTGATCCGGCTGTTCCTTGGCGGGGCTGGCTAATGTCAGCTTGCATGAGGCAGAAGAAGCAGCCCCCCTCCCCACAGTGTTGGATCCACTGGGAGTTTTGGCTTCAAAGTGTGTGTTTTGTATTCCTCTTAATTCTCAAATGCTAAAAATGAATTGGGGAACCAAGACAGCTGCTGGAGGCTGTTGCGAGGTGGTAATTTAGCAGGGTTTATGAAGCCAGGCACCCTGCCTTTTACGGAAAGCGCTGTATTCCCCAGAGACATTTTAAAATAATAGGATAGGACATAGTTCTACTATTTGCCCATGTAAATTGTTTTTCTACACCCTTTTTTTATTCTGTTGGCTGATACAAAGGATTAAAAGTATCAGCATGTGGAAATGATGCAGACAAACCCTCAATAATCCATTTTTTACCCAACCTCCGTATCATCAGACCAAAACTGATGGGTGTTCTGCAACCTGAACTAATTGCAACATAAAAATGCCCCAAAAAAGGAGCCAGTTTCTACATTTTATTCTCTGATTGATATTAGGATTGATATGACAAATACTGGGGTCTTCTTCCCTAGCCAGTTTGCGGCATGCTGCGTGCGGACAGTCCATCCGCGGATCTGCATGTGCAACCGTGAAAAGCCAGCCTGGATCCTCCGGAGCTCCTTCAGGCACGGATCCAGCCCGCTGACACGCGCCCGCAGCTCCACGCGCATGTTTGCGCAGGTGAGCAGGGACACAGCTCATGCTATCGCTTCCGCGCCTCCCGCATGGCTGCACGTAACACGTATCCGCCGTGGGAGGCTGAAGGGGAGTTAATTTTCTGTGCAAACATCTTACTGGAAGAGGAAAAACCCCTGGTGTATACAGTTCAGCTGCACTTCCAACTTCACCTCCCACAGCCCTGCCAAGCTACCTCCGTCCGTGCCGCTGCCTGCTGGGTCCCAGCAGACCCGGTTCCTGCTCCGTACCCCAGCGGCAAGTGAGGACAGGCTGGTCCCAGCACCACCACCTCGCTGCTGGGTGTTCTGCTGTTGGAGCGGCAGCACTGCCGGTTTTGTAGTGGCCAAAATCGCGCAATTCGCCTTAAAAAAAAAAAAAAAAGCTTAAAAGCCAAGGGTGTATAAGCTCTGGCTTCTCCTAGGGCACAAAACACGTGAGGCTACGGTGATTTTTATGCACTCCATCTTCTGCCCAGTGGAGAGGCATGAGAGTGCTGACTCGGAGGCACAGCAGATTAGAAAAACCGTATTTTGTTGAGAGCAAAATGTTTAATCTGAATGCTTGATCTGAACTGAAGATTTGCCACAGTCTAGGCAGGGCTCCCACATTCTTCCACAAGCTCTAGGTTTGGAGCAAAGCTATCCAGCAGTATACCAGGGGCCGATTGCTTCCCATACTCTTACCTCCGACTAAGACCCACAAAAGCAACAGACTGAAGACTTGTCCAAGCCCAGGCCGCCACCAGTCACGCTCTGGGGCTTTCAAGGCTGCCCATGAAGCAGGCAGCCCTGCAGCTGTGCCTCCAGGAGCAGCTCCAGACCTCAGACTGCCAGCCAAAGAGTCCCTGGAACTGACTTTGCCGCAGACACTGCGACTACTATCAAGAAGGTATCTCCCCGAGAACCTCCAAGATCCAAGATTAATTTTGAGTCATACATGCTTTCTCCGTACGTCCAGAACAGATCAAATCTGGATTGAAACCGAGTGTTTAAGCAACTCCACACACACTCTTCCCACAGGAGCTGGGTGATCATCAAGGAGACAACTTGTACCGTCCTTCATTAGCTTCCTAACACAGCTGTTGGTCCCAATGGGTTTGATACCACCCCTTTTCATGAAAGCACATGCTTTCCTGCCACAACCCGACTGTGTACAATGTGCACAACACATCCCATCATCACCAAATCATTCTTCATCTGCATGGCTTTTCAGAAGTCTGCCACATGCCAAATCAATTGTCCATCTGTTGGCAATTTCACAACATGTAGGGCATGGACTGTACTTTATTTTCTTCACTACATCACTCACCTATCAATATCCCAAGTACCTCTTCCCTCAAAACAAGTGTTTCATTTTATTAAAAAAGACCAAGCCAACCTATTGATGGTTTGGTACCAGTTCCACAGAACAATTCAATACATGTACAAATTTATACTTCCATTAATCAATACTTACTCAGGGACGAAATGAAAGAGCAGCCTTCTGGGCACATATGTTTAACGTCAATTCATGACTACAAGCTAAGTATACCTCCCATGGCTCCAAAAACCTTAAACAAAGAGCTCCTGTTCACTTGAGATGCACAGCCAGGGTCAGGCAAAGGTTGTGAGTTATCCCTATCTCAAGGTTACTTACACAGTACATAAACTCCAGGATCAAGTTGCGGAGTCTGCGGCAATTGCTCACTCAAAGTCAATCATCTTCAGAGGAGACCAAGCAGAAGCAGAGGCCTTTGGGTCTGCCTGGCTTCCAGGAGTGAGTTTGGCTGTCCTATCAGCTTTCCCTCTCTAGGGAACCTCCTTCCACGTCAGGACTTCTACAGCCAGCCCTGCGAACCAGATTTGAAAAAAAACCACCATGGTTACAATTTCTCCATCTATTTTAGAGCGACTTCAAATTCAACAGAGCAGGAGAAGTGAGGCGAGGTCAGGAAGGGAGGTGTGAGAGGGCCCTGGGAAGGTCTGACTGACCAGACGTGAAAGGAGCTGTTATTTCACCTTGAGATGCAGCTCTGCCCGAAGGCGCTGTACAGCACCAGGACCACAGGTCCCAGGACCTCCCTGTGGTGGGCTATCATCTCATTTAAATACCGGCAAGGAGCAAAGCCTGCTCAGCTCCTTCACGCCAAAGGCTCAGTGTGTGACGAACATCGTCTTATGGAACAACTGGGAGAACCAAGAGCCCAAACTCTCCATGAGTTTCACCTGTATTTAAAAAAAAAAAAAAAAAAGGCATTTACCCTAAAAGAATACATAAGAATACATAGCCTACATAGCCTAATCATCAGGAAGGATAAAAGACCTGAACAACTATCACACCTTAAATCTGTGCACTCAGTGAGGCAAATACTGAGACTTCAACTTGCAACCACATTTTCCAAACACAAGGGTTCCCCTCTTAGGAACGTCCACCAAGATATCTCACTTGCTTTAAAGGGATTTCTTCCGAAGAACAGGCACGATTGCACCGCCTGGATTCACAGTCCGAGCGTCTGATGAGCCGATCAGTATTTTGAAGATGATGATCAGCTTTTACATTTAAAAAATTACCTGCTCACTCCCCTGCCAGAGAGCAAAGCACATGCCTGGAAGCAGCCCTGTTCCCTTCCTGCTGCGGAATTCTCCTAGCAGTGCTAAGTCCTGCGGAATTTCTAGCCTGTCTCCCAGGGGAATTGAAAGGTTCAGGTCCGCATTATTTGCAAAGCGTTTTGAAACCATTCTATGAAACCTTCATATAAATGCAAAGCATTATTATTGTATCACTTTTCCTAAGCTTTCACCCAGACTGCAGAGCCCTCCGCTTCTCACAGGCGCGTGTCAGAGGGAGGAACCTTTTCTCCCTTACTAAATTGCTTTAATTTTCTTGCTTGACCAAACACTCATCAGCTTTTGTGTGGCCGTAGGAATTGCCCAGCAATATCCCTGCTGCTACGGGCGGCCTGGAGCCCCCCCAGCTGCCCCCAAAATCCCTTGTGATGCCGGGGAGCCGAGCAGACACTGAGTTCCTGCTAACGCAGCGTTTCGTCCCACGGCAGAAAACAAAAGTGCGGAGTCCCCGTGCCCAAGGCTCCACCTGCCGAAACGCTTTGTGTCCCCAGGAAAGGCTGGAGGAGCCACCGCAGGGAAGGGATCAGCTGGCGCTTTCGCCTGCCCCATGGTAACACGTTTCCCTTTTATTCTTTCCCTCTCCCTTTCCACTGGTAGGTGGGAAAACAGAAGAGCAATCTCGCACCGACATCAGAAGCCATCAATCATCCTCTAAAAACAGCTGAATAATAGAACAAAAAAGAGAAAGAGAGAGAGAGAAAAGGGTCGGAGCGGGTCCTTGGGTATGGAAATGCCTGTCTGGGTGAAATATACTGTAAATTAGTCTGAGATTGGGGAATTCGGAGCCAGCAGGGTCCCCAAAGCTCACTTAATACGAACTCCAGAAACATTACACTAATGTATTTTTAAATATGATTTACAGGACGCTCTATCTGAGAGCATCAAGTGGAGGGAGGGAAATGAAGAGCCGGCCTGGGATGAGTAATGTGGGTCGGGAAGGCAGCCGGCCGTCTCTCTGCTGCAGGATGCAGAGCCGGGTGGGAAAGAAGGAAAAGCATTTGAAGGGCGGCACAGCTTGGAGGTGGGCAGCCGCCTCTGCGCTTTGGAAATGCCTCTAACAGTGCCCCATTTCCCTTGCAAGTCAGAGCGGTGGGGATTTAGGCACATGCTTCCCATCACCAAAAGCAATGGGAACGTTTGGAAACCTTCATCCCACGGAGTTTAGATGGTTTGGACCCCCCCAGGCACAGCCTCACATTAAGTCCCAAACCTCTTTGGGGGTGCATGAGGCTGAACCACAGCCACCTCTGGGTAGGGATGCAATTGCCCACGTGTGTTTGCGCTCCATGAAGAAAACAACTTCTCTCCAGGACAAGTCCTCCTAAATACATTAAATGACGCCAGTCGGATGAATCTCAGGTGGTTCAAATGGGGAAGACAAAGCCCATTCACAGGGACCCTTTGGTTGTACAGAGTCCTTTGGGAACGCCTCTGCGATGGGCTGAACTCCACGCATCGGGATGGAGGAGAAATCCCCTCCTCGCAGCACAAGGTGCTCCTTCCTTCCACCAGCGGGAGCAGAGATTTTTGCAGGGCAAGCAAACAAGCTGCGCCCCGCGATAAGAGTCCGGCCGACTGCGATACAGGACTCACCAGCAGAACAGCGTGGAGCCAGGGCGTCCAGCCCGCTGTCCCCCCCACGCTAAGGACAAACTGATGCTTCCAACTGCGGAGGGACAGGCTCGGCAAAGCACTTAAGCACACACTTCGCTTTCAGCATCCCCCAGCCAACAAAGCACTCGTGCCCAGGAAGCAAAAGGAGACTATGGCAAGGGCTTGGAATTAAGCATGGTTTGGTGAACTTGGCCGTGATGCTGTCATTCCAGTAATTTTCACCTGCCTAAGCTGCTTTTTTGTTTTTTTAATGGCTCATTTTTAATAAAAATGTCCTTCAAGAAAGAAAATAAATACTTGCTCAGCTTAATGCTCTGTTTCTAATCTTGGTCGATTAGAGGATAACTGGATAAAACAAACACAAATAACTCCACTGTAACAATCTCCTCTAGCATCACCATGTGATTCTGACAATGTATTTCAAATTATTAACACTCGCTGCAGCTCTATTCATCATCATCTTCAGTGTCAAGATACTTCAAGAGGCAAGTGAGCTTTTAATGAGCTCTCGGACCGAACCAGGAAAGGAAAAATATATCCAGTGCATACTACCTTAATGATCACCTAATTCATTTTATTGTATCTGCTGTTATGATTTATGAATTAGGCAGAAAGATCAGAGACATTAGAAAAACACTCATGTACACAATATCCAAAATAAGGCAAATATGCGTTTATATATACTGAATATAAACACCTGGATTTTATACATAACATTGCATCTTCACACCGGCGTTTGTTTTTACTTATAAGCCCGTGATGTTGTCAGTGCACAAGTCGCCATGTAATTATGGATTTGTCATATTGATTTAAACTCCTACAGCCCAGGGGTCCGCCTGCTCGCCTTTGTGTTTTACACCAACACAAAGAAACCAGCTCCGGAAGGTGGTTCTTTGGCCCCGGGGCATTAACGAGTTGCTCCTTACGGGCTCTGCCTCTCCCCCTCGCTGACCCCAGGCTCACACCCCTCAGCTGAAATGATTTCCATCTGTCAGCCGCGTGGGGGACAAGAGGCACTGGACGTTTCACAAATGCGTGTGACCACTTTAACCCTCCCCATGTAAGCACTTAAAACTTGCTCTCACTTTTTATTTATCCCGCAGACATCTCCCATGAATAAAGGGGAACAATATTCTTCCCACAGCAATTCCCACTACCTTTGGTTAGGTGGATATTCCCGGCAGGTGACTGTTGCAGGGTGCAAGAAGTGGTTGGCCATTTCTCAGTGTCCTTCTGGAAGACCCTGCAAAGAGCCTGGAGCTGCAGCAGGACACCCCACCGGGCTCTTTGTACCACCACAGCTCAGGAATCCATCACAGGGAACAAAACAGTGAGCCAACGTCTTAGCCCGGCACACATCTGAAATAAAATCTTCCCTTTTTAAGAAAGGAAAAAATAAAAAAAAAAAAAGACAGAAGCTTCATGGAGGTGCTGGGATGGAAAGGGTGGAAGTGGCGTGTTATAGCCTATATGTGCATGGGGCAGGAGCTGGGTGGAAGGGCATGGAGCAGACCGTAGGATGAGAGGAAATGGGTTCAAGTTGTGCCCAGGGAGGTTTAGGCTGGACATTAGGAAAAATTTTTTCACTGAAAGAGATATTGAGCATGGGAACAGGCTGCCCAGGGAGGGGGTTGAGTCGCCACCCCTGGCTGTGTTTAAAAGTCGTGTAGATGTGGGGCTCAGAGACATGGTTTAGTGGCAGACCTGGTAGAGTAGGGTCAATGGTTGGACTAGGTGATCTTAAAGGTCTTTTCCAACCTGAGTGATTCTATGATTCAGACCGGGGGCGCGTGCTGCAGGCAGCACTAGCCCAGAAAGCTGATTGCCCGTGCGGGGAAATCTGCCCCTGCGTCCTCACCACTCGTGGAGAGCAAAGACAGAGGAACGGACACCCCCGAGCTCCCTCTCGAGAGACCTTCCTCAACAAACGACTTTCTGCGACTCCTCAAAGCCGACAGTCAAATTTATCACGCCAAATACCCACGCGGGCTCCCTGCACCTTCAGCCACTCACACTCAGCGTCACCCCAGCCATCACACGGGGAAGGGAGTGTCATCTCTTTCCAGGCATCAGCAGGGATAACGGGCATCATCTGCGGCTTGTTTCAGAGCTCTCACTCTCCCGGCTGTGCGCAGGGGTTAGTGCTCCTACAGGGATGGGAAGGGGGAGACAGGGACCCCGAGGCCACCACCCCCCTGCAAATTCTCAGAAGTAGCTGCTGATGGGGAGCGCTGCTCTGGAGAGAAACACGGCTGTTTGCACACAGAGGGATTTATGGCTCCGGGCTGCCCCAGTGCACCTTCCCGCACTCACCTCTACATCCTGCCCCCTCCCAGCACTCCTCCTTATGCTTGGCTTCTTCAACAACCATTCCAGTCACCTTGGTGCAACCTAAAGCCGACAACGTGAACAGGTGAAATTGAGGAACGCTTCCATTTGGGAGTACAATTGACGAGCACGCCCAGCTCTGGGCAGCACAGCACAAGCCTTGGGCAGTGGCCTTGGCCTCCTGAGCTGCTCGTTTGAGGGCTGAATTCAGGAAAACCACAACCTCCACTTCGGAAAGCCTTCAGCCACCAAGCACTCGGCCTGCAGAGCACAGTCAGCTTAGCTGGCTGTTATGGTTTGAGAAACCCACAGCAATTTCTTGTCATTTAGACAATTGTTCTCTCACCCGATGACTCCTCCCCACCCAGGAAGGGGAATCAGGAAGAAAACAAGGAAATCCAGGGATCGAAAGATAAACAGATTTAATAGGATAGAACTAGATAATTAACAGTACTAAAGAACCCATATTGATCCCAATACCCATATACACTATACAAGGGTTACATTCAGCCAACTATATCCATAGGAAGCCGTGCATTCCCAGCAGGGGACAGTAAATGTCCAACACTGTGAGCGCTGCGGCTTGGGAGGAAGGGTTCAGGGATCCGGCACCGGGGCCAGAAGTCCTCTGGATCGCCGCCACCAAGGGAGAGAGAGCTTCGCATCAAACTTTCTAATTTCTATTGAATGTGAAGTTCATGGTGTGAAATAATCCTGTTGGCAGCTTGGGGCAAGTGCCCCGGTTTCACTCCTCCTCATCCCTGCACCTGTACCATTGAGATCTCGAAACCTACACACCATAGGTGGCTATGAAGTAAATATTTTCACAAATTCAGACACTGGAGTCTTCTAAAAGTTCAGTTTTCACAAGCATTAGAAAAGAAATTAGTCCTGTGTCGTTCAAACCAGGACATTAGCTCAGTCCTTCGTCATACCATCAACATGTTAAAGACCTGAGTGTTCAGAGCAAGCATGTGAACACAGCAGCCAAGAAAGCCTACAAAGCCCATTTCTCGCATTTTAT
The DNA here is from genome assembly GCA_013398295.1 of Chionis minor. Taxonomy (NCBI): domain Eukaryota; kingdom Metazoa; phylum Chordata; class Aves; order Charadriiformes; family Chionidae; genus Chionis; species Chionis minor. The sequence continues at coordinate 151,371 of VZSF01011169.1, forward strand.
AAAACAGACTATTGTTTGCCGTTACCTTTTTAAGAGAGCTTTCCCTTCCAGCTCTAACATTAATTCTCCCAATTAGAAAAACTGCTGGACAATTTCATTAACAAATACCTCTTCATGTCACTGAAGGCCTGTTGACCACCTGCCACCAGCTGCTACCAGAGGGGCACAAGACCTTTACGATCACCACAGGGACTGGAGTTCCTCCAAGGCAGATTGCAGTGATTCTCCCGCAGGCTGGATTCTCCCCGGGTGCTCTCTGATGTCAGTTTGCAGATGACAAATGACGCTTTCTCTCATCCCAAGTATCCAGCTCCTGCCACCACAAATCGAACCCGATTCTTCCATTACTACACAAGCCACATACATCTGTCATACGCTCCTCCAATGGGCTGGACGTAACAGCCAGCATCCCTTCATCTTTACTTTCCAAATGCCAGCTCCAGCCAGCTCCACTGAAAGCTTCAAATTGCTCGTTCCTTTCTCACCAAGCACTATAATTCCCCCAAAATTCAGTCCAGCACCATCATAAATGCAATTATACTCTTCTTACCCAGAAGGACCTGCCCACCACTATACTTTGTTGAACCTTCCGGCCTAAAAGTCCAGTGCAAAGTGCTTTATGTGGGTAATTTTTGACTGTGCCGGGCTGCAGTACTTTTGTTGTGCTTTACTAGGTGTTTTTTTCGCAGCTCTCGGACTCCTTGCCGCAAATATTCTGCTCCGACTGAGAGCAGTAAAAGATCAATAAAAACAGGAACTTTGCTGAGGGTGCAGGAATCAAACACCACCTGAAATACCCCTGAAATAATAGTGTCCTGGTTTCGGCTGGGATTGAGTTAATTTTCTTACTAGCAGCTGGCAGAGTGCTGTGGTTTGGGTTCAGGATGAGAATAATGTTGATAACACACCAGTGTTTTAACTGTTGCTCAGCAGTCAAGGACTTCTCAGCTTCTCATACTGCCCAACAAGAAGGTGGGGGACACCCAAGAAGCTGGGAGGGGACACAGCTGGGACCCCAACCGACCAAAGGGATATTCCAGACCATACAACATCATGCTTTGTATATACATCTGGGGAAGAAGGAGGAAGGGGGGACATTCGGAGCGATGACGTTTGTCTTCCCAAGTCACTGTAATGCGTGATGCAGCCCGGCTTTCCTGGAGATGGCTGAACAGCTGCTGGCCCCATGGGAAGCAGGGAATGAATTCCTTGCTCTGCTTTGCTTGTGTCTGCGGCTTTTGCTCTACCTGTTCAACTGTCTCTATCTCAACCCAAGAGTTTTGTCACTTTTACTCTCCTGAGTCTCTCCCTCATCGCACTGAGGGGGAGTGAGCGAGCAGCAGCGGGATCCTAGTTGCTGGCTGGCATTAGACTACAACAAATAGGTCCATCCAGCAGTCCCAACCCAAAACAGAGATCTCCAAGACAGATACATCAGCTGAATGGAGGAAACTGTGTGTGCCAGTTTGAACGTGAACCCTGGGAAAGCACCACGGCAAATCAGCAGAACTGTTCGAAGCAATCAGCGAGCACGCTATTGCTCTCAAGTGAAAAATTTGTAAAGATATATCGATGCCTGGAAATCAGCCAGCCAATTCAACAAAAGGAATCTGTTCAAGAGAAGGGGCACGTGAAGTATTGTAACTATCACAGCATCCCTCTGATGGTCAAGCGTGGCACGGCATAATTCAAGACATGTGAAGTAAATGATAGAAGCAGAACTAATGCCACCATCAGCTGGCTCCTGAGATGGAAAAGGCACCTATGGGGAAATTAAAAACATCCTTCATGTCACTGAAAAAATAGAGTTTCAGCAGCCATTGGTTGTGCATTTCATAGGCTGCTCAAGATATCCAATACAGCCCTCTCTGCCATCAGATAAAGGAATTCCAGAGCATCTCACCAAATTCACTGTGATTTTCTTACGGTATACAGAAACCATCACCATGAACAACAGCAGTGAACAAGTGGCTTTGCACCAGGAAGAAGTGACACACACATCCTGCCACCAAGCCTCTGCAGTATGTACATTGAATTTATCCTACCACAACCCTGGCTACAGCGGAAGCAGCTGGGAATTGCACTGACACACACCTCTTAACCTACATCATATGTGACAGTGACAGACATGGCTCATTGCTACAACCCCCAGAATTGCCAGCGTTAGTGTCAAAAAAAAAAAAAAAAATAAAAAAAATAAGGCTATGGATGAGTATGGGATACCCTCAAGCATGGTGAAAGCAACGTGTGGGTGCGTGTGGGTGCAAGCTGTCAATATATTAAAAGAACTGTTGACTTTGATTACATGGGACCACAGACACCAGACAAAAGAGGCATTTCCCAAAAAACCCACAGATCACCAGGAACAGCTTCCTTGGCCGCAGTCTCCCTCCTGAAAGTGTGGAAGAACTGTGGAGTCGCAAAACATTTAAGGGTTTCATGAAAAGCTTAATTTTTACTATAGCAATTTATGGATATGAATCATGGGGAAAGAATGCTGCTGACAGGGAGAAAAAACTGAAGCCTTAGTGATGTGGTACTGACATATCTTTTAGATTGAAAGGAAGATGAATGCTGATGCTAGAAATATTAGTGGAGAATAAGCAGACTCTGCTGTCAGAAATCAATACATACAGACTTATGTACTTTGGTCACATCAGGCACCGAGATGAAAATAAACCTCAAGAAAGGAATTATGGAAGGGAAAGTGGAGGATCATCATTGCAGAAGAAAATGAGCAGCGAGGAGACGGAGAGGACAGCCACTGCCAGGCGGGCTGTCGACCGCTCGGTGCTGGTGGGAGCTCCCGGTGGAGTTGCTGCCACAACATCACCCACATGTGGAAAAAAGGATTGTGCTTTGCTCAGGTAGCACAGTACAGCGATGCGACAGCCAGGGAAAGAGGCAGCAGGGGCTGAGCAGGGAGGAAGGGAGAGTAGAGAGAGCAAGAAGGCGAAAAGAGGAAAGGTTGCGGCATGCTCTGTGTCCACTTAGAGCATGATTTTGGGGGCTTCGTCTCAGGCAAATTTGTTTTTTGACCTTTTTCAGAGGTCTGTCACAACCCCTTCTTTTCTGTAGCTTTGCAAGAGGGAAAAAAAATCAAAAGATGTTATTTAGTAAGAGTGGCCCTTCCCCACAGCCTTCCCATCCTCCCATCACCACCACGCACTGCTGCCACGTACCCAAGGTGACCACTGCGCACAGGAGGGACTGACCAGCCTACGTAGGATGCCCAAACCTGGGCTGGCCTCCAAAGAACGGCTTCGAGAGCCTTTACCCAATGCTCAGGCAGGGCAACACCACACCTGGTCATCCTCCAGCAGCTTCGCACTCTGGGACCTGAAAAGAAAAAGCTACGGCTTCAACTGAAGAAGTTTTATGTGCCCGTGTGTGTTTATATGCACGTGCTTGTCCATGTGTGTGTGTGGAACCACCTGAGATGTATGACCAGCGTGTGCACGCGCTCACGCACAAGCGGAGTGACACACAGCACCCTAACGTCTCCCCGCTGCGAACACGTCACCTGCTTTTCTTTCCCGTCCCTTCCCCTGCCTGCTGGCCTCTCAGGTCTCTTCACCTTCCTTTGAACCTGTCCCTGCTTTTTTCCAGCTGAGCAGCCGCTGCTCTCCTCCCGCATTCTCTGCGGCCGTGGGGACGCGGCAGACCCTGGGGACGGTGCTCTGCGGCGGGGCCATTGCAAAATCATGCCTGCAGAAAAGGCAGCAGCTCCTCCTAAATTTCCAGAGATGAAATCTCTGACACAAGCTCTTAAAACTGTGATTTAAAAGCACGGTCAAAAGCAGAAGTGGCAGAGATAGGGATCTAATTCATCCGAGTCAACTGTCGCTTTCAGGAGCTGCTGCTGGCAAAGGAAAAGGAGCCCATGAACCCCAACAGCACTCCCAGACCTCCACCGCTCCGAGACCCCTGCTAGGACCAGGTTTCTGGGAAGCACCAAGTACCTGCTTGCCTAAAATCTACCCTCTTTGGGAGCTCTCAAGCACCAAAATGCTTTGACAAGAATCCAAATCCGTTTCATGACAAAGGAAAATAACAAGCAATCTGCAAGGCTTAGAGTGTCTAATTAGAAGGCGAACACACTGCAGACTGTTCAAGCTGGTCCCAGAGCTGATGTGTCTTAAGCAGAAGGTGATTTCTGGAGCTCCCGTGATCTGCCCGTGAGAAGCTGAAGATTACTGATAAGAGAAAGTATCTGATATAAATTTTTTTACAACAGCTACTCATCCCAGACAAGTCTGAAGAAGTCAACTGTAAAATTCACGTAGTCAAGGTCTATTTTGCTCTTTCCAAATACTTGAGTATTTGGCACTTTGCAAGCACCAAGAATAGCTCTAATCACTGATGACTTCTCAAAGACACGAGCTGAGCCTTAACATTCCTCTTCTGCACCAAAACCCAGACAACACTGTCTCTGGGCTCTGCACGCTGTTTTGCCTACAGAAACCACCCTAAAACGGTACTCAAAACCTAATCAAATGGGAGACAATGCCTCAGAATTCACTAGGATTAATTCCTCTGGCTAGAATGTGTGCAAATAATACCAGTTTCTTAAATTAAGAAAATAATTCAAGGTAAGACCGAGCCCTCTCCCAAGCCAGCGGGTCAGGGAGGGGACACCTCCTTCCACTGGGCCTTTGATCTTTACTGCTTGACCTTGCTTTTGGCAACCTTGGGAGGTCAGGGAAATTGTTTTCGGAGCCCCGGAGCCTATCGATTTCTTTCCAAGGGGAAGGCCATCAGCATTGTCATGGTAATGGCAGACCCCAGTAGGCTTGTTAGGTCTACCACCCCTCCAAGAGGTGCGCGGTGGAGGGCATGCCTGGCTTCTTCCGAGGCCAACAATCTGCCAATCAGTTCCACCCCGTGAAAGCTAAGGTGAACGTGGGGAGACCTCACCACCTGTATTATAATCTGCAGCTGTATTGAAATTTTCCTGGCAGAGCCCAAATTTTAATGTTTAATTTTCTTGAACTAATGCGTCGCAAAATTCCCATCTACACCGAAAATTCTAATGAACCTCTGGGTGGACAGAGAGACCTCCAAGCTTTGATCCTTTTCATTGCTGTATTTTAAAACAAGCAGTTCCTTAAGAAGGTTAAGGAAGCAATAATAAAGAATTTTTAGTGTGTGTACATGATCATTCCATACTGATGCACTTCAGCTTTAATAATATTGTATTAAATTTTATTGTAACCTTGCTGACATTTACTGCAAGGGAAAGTGCGTAAGCTTAACAGCCTTATAAAATACAGCCCAGTAATGTACCTATAAAGCATAATATTTCTATACCAATGATGAGCTATTGCAATTGCATCCAATTTAGTGGCTCATTATTAACGAGCGCAATCACCTTCTCAGTCACATGCTCTGAAACGCAGCATAGTATATTGATGCCATTTCACATTTTACAAGGCAGCTGCTCCAATTTTGCTCAGCGGTACAATGATCTGACAGTGGAAATTCTCTTCTCATTATGAATTAGCTGTAAAATGCACCTGATGATGAAGAGGGAAGTCCTCATGCACATCTCCATGGCTCCAGTATATTCAAAGGAGGGAAATTAGTTTACACTAGCTGAGATCAGGCCCATTAAAGCCAACTCGCCTCCCTCGGCTCCTGAAGAAAGCCTTTCCCTAAGAAGTAATACTGTTTAGTAAAATTCTGACAAAAGAGACAATTACTGAAGTCCTTTTATGGCCTAAAATGGCTCAACAAAATTGGGTCTCCATATAACCTGTGCAAGTGTCCACAGGCTGCTGCAAAAGCCCTTGGCCACCTTTGGAGTCCAGCTTCCCAAGATGCTTTTAGGAATCCCACCTGGTACCCAGCTGCACTGTCAAGTACCTAAATCTTGGTAAATCCGAGCTCAGCAGTGCATGTGGGAAAGCCTCATATGGTACCAAAAATTGTACTTTTGTGGAATTTAAGAACCTCCTTTCACAAAAGCACATTTGGAAGTCCCTGCATCCACAACCACTTACTCCTAGAAGCCCTTAAAACTCTCAAGTGACCTCTCTGTGGCCTGCACATTTCCTAACAGAAGTTCCCAGAGCATTCTGGTGGGCCAAAGACCTGCTGGATCCAAAGATCTGGCAAAGAAATAGCTAAACTGTGCTTATAATCCCAAAAGAGGTCTCCTAAGCGAGTTCTCGGGATCCTTCTCAAAGGCGCCAAGGACAAGGTGATGCCTGAAGTAAGAACAACCTTTCTTATTAAAGAAGAGAAGGACAAGGATACAAATTCCAGCACAAGCAACAGGCTCAGTTGCCACCTCCAAAAACAGAACTTGTCTTTTCCTCAAGCCTTACTCAACACCACTTCCGAAGCTTAGCTCAACACGATGCTTCCACCGTCACAGCTGCAGATTAGCATCATTCGAAGATGAAATCCTGGCGTTTCTTGAAGGACACAACTTTAAAGCAGGCAGAAGGGGAACTCATCCACACTGGAAAACACCTACAAGCTTTATGACCCTGGATTCCACATCTCCTTCAGCTGCACCGAGACAAGGCACAACAAAAAGACAATGGGACAAGACGCTACAAGACACGAGGGGTGCCCCTGAACCAAAGTTCAGGATGTCTGAGGACCTGTATCACTTGACAAAAACCCAATGCAATGAAGTCCTCGAGAGCAGCTGGGGATTTTCTGAGCTGTCAAGGTGACACAGCCTCAAAGCGATCGGTGCTGCTCAGCAGGACGAGACAAACACAGCTGGTACCTGGAGGAGATTAATTCAAAGAGTCATCTTGGCTGGAAGACAGGGAAAGATTTTGAGACACTGTGTATGTGGGGTAAAGAAAATAAGTAGTTCATTTTCTTAGAGCATTAAGCTGTAATGGCTGTCAAGGGGGATTACTGATATTGTTATGCCAGTGTCAGCACATGTTGTAGAACAGCTATATTTTGAATTTCCATACTTGCTTAATTTAATGTTCGGATAATCTGGCAAATGAAACAGGAGCCTCAAAGACTCCTTTTCCCCCCCTCTTCCTTTTTAAAAAAAATCATTCTATTAAGAATGTTAAATTCTTGGGAGCAAGAGCTGGCGTACATGGAGGGCACATACTAATCTCATTTATGCTGAGATTTGCTTTCTGTTAAGCAACAGAAAAACAGCTAATCAAGCATAATTCAATAATACATCATCTGCAGATGCAAAGACTCAGAAGATTGGTATGGAGCTTTGCCTATTTACATGAACTGATGATCTAGGCCAGGTGCATTTAATTGCACATGGGGTGTGGGTGCACACCTAAATAACTCCTCTGATGGCTCCTCCCCAGCTTTGGGCTAGCTGAAATCTGGGACAGCTTCCAGCACACGACTGAACAGCCTCCATCCTCCTCTACGTGTGTCATCGCTCTGTGGCAGCCAAGACAGCCCACTTCACTGGGTAGGGAGCACTGTCCTACCTGCCACCGTCCCGTCCCTTTCGCCTGGCGTTGCCAGAGGCACGGACCACTGCTTGAGGACAACGTCAGGTGGAAGCTCAGATCAGCTGGTGACACTGCCACGCTCTCCGCGTCACACCACAGAGCATTTCCAGACCTTCTCAGAATAACATTATGCTCCTCACAGAAAAACACGGATGGAAAAAAACACGGTCTGCTCAGATACTGCATCGCCGTGGCTGGATCTGCGTGGTCTTCCTATTTTCCACGCTCACATTCACCACACGGTAGGGGATTGGGAGGGGAACTGACCTATTCATTCTCAACGTGGGTCATGCCATCAGAAAAAAGGCTGCCTGTGTCAACGTCCCAGCCTACCTGCCACTGCAACACGCCTGGCTCCCACGTGCCCGGGAGCTGCTGCCGACTCCGTGCGCGGCAGAGCAGAGTCTCGGCTCTGCCGCAGCTGACGCAAGGGCTGCATTTCACACCGACGGCAAATCTCGCATCACGTTTTGCACTTGGCAGAACCATCTGGAGAAAAGCAACTTCATTCTGTGGAAGGTTGTGATACTCCTCTTCTTTGTTTCATTCAGATTCAAGCCAAAATTTAAGGTGTTTGAAATCCCTTACCTAAAAGAACAGCGACGTGGCCCAGGGAGAGCTGCTGGGGGCTGCAGCCATGGTCCCAACAGCCCTGGGCTCCTCGTCAGAGACACTGTGCCAAGGACCAACAAAGAGGTTCCTTCAAACCTCTGAAATCAAAAACATGCTACTAAACAGACTATTGGGCAAAGCGGCAAATTCTATCCCCTAAATATTTTTTGCAGCGTTACTATTCTGCAACTCCATAGATCATAATGTCATACCATAGGGTAAAAAAGCCTTATGTTTCAGACTAGAAGAATCCAGGTACCACCTCCTGCCATCACTTCCTCTGGCTAATATCTGATACGTAAGAAAAAAGCCATTTTGGGAGGTTGGAGGGTTTGGGCAGCAAAAGTTACCACTAATAATAAACAGACTAGCAGCGAGATAAGCGCTATGCACGAGGACGCGTAGACAGGCACAGGGACCGATATGCACATAAACGGGAGAGAGGCCGAGAGATATTTCCCTTTGTTCTCCATCCCCTGTTTTGTTGTTAAGGCTCTATGCTAATTTCCATGGAATTACTACAGCACATTTGTAAACACACATGAAATGCAGACAGCTCGCTGCAATCACTGCTGTCTTGGGCTGTTAAGTATAATATTTAGCTCAGCCAGATGCCGCCAGAAGTTCGCCAAGCCCATAAAACAAGCTCAATCACATATTTTCGAAAACAAGAACATGAAGCTATTTTGGAAGAGTTTACGTATGTTTGTGTATTTGTTTCCATCTGGCAAATTCCCTCCCAAGACAGAGCTGAAGCCCAAGGGAGGAAGTTTTTGCATTCAGTCACCCCCCAGCAACACCCCCCCGAAACAGGATTGCCATCGGTCCCCTTAGCTACGGCACACGCCGCTTTCAATGGCACAGATTAGAGAGGATGCTGTCGCTTTTCACGGCACACAAGGGAAAAGAGGAGCCTCTGGTGTCTGCTGGGTGCAAACCTCCGGGGTGGCTGGTCCCAGGACGCTGTGGAGGCAGCTCTGCAGCTTTGCACGGTGCTAAAACCCCGACGTCCAGCCACGACACGTTTCAAGCCTTTCTCTCCCCTTAAGGCTGCTTGTGAAGGGGCTCTGCCAGAGGAAGGGTAACGCCACAGGCTCCAGACCTAGACTGGGGTGTCATCAGAGGGACCTGGACAGGCTGGAGAGGTGAGCCCGTGCCAACCTCATGGAGTTCAACAAAGCCAAGTTCAAGGTCCTGCACGTGGGTCAGGGCAATCCCATGCACAAATCCAGGCTGGGTGGAGAATTGTTGGAGAGCAGCCCTGAGGAAGGGACTTGGGGGTGTTAGAGGATGAGAAACTCAACATGAGCCGGCAACGTGCGCTGGCAGCACAGAACCCCCCCACCCCCTGGGCTGCATCCCCACAGCGTGGGCAGCAGGGCCAGGGGGGGATTCTGCCCCTCTGCTCGTCTCTCATGAAACCCCACCTGTGTCCAGCTCTAGAGTCCCCAGCAAAGGAAGGACACGGACCTATTGGAGCAGGGCCAGAGGAGACCACAGAGATGATCCGAGGGTTAGAGCCCCTCTACTGTGAGGACAGGCTGGGAGAGTTGGGGGGGTTCACCCTGGAGAAGAGAAGGCTCTGGGGAGACCTTAGAGCCCCTTCCAATATCTGAAAGGGGCTACAGGAAAGCTGGGGAGGGACTTTTTACAAGGGCATGTAGGGATAGGACAAGGGGTGATGGCTTCAAACTGGAAGAGGGCAGATTAGAACTCAGGAAGAAATTTTTCAGTCTGAGGGTGGTGAGCCCCTGGCCGGGGTTGCCCAGAGAAGCTGTGGCTGCCCCATCCGTGGAGGTTCAAGGCCAGGTTGGACAGGGCTTGGAGCAACGTGGTCTGGTGGGAGGTGTCCCTGCCCAGGGTAGGGAGGTGGAACTAGGTAGTCTTTAAGACTCCTTCCAGCCTAAACCACTCTATGATTCCATACCTGCAGACAGGCACCATTCCAGACCTGTACACCTCAGCAAGATGCCTTATGGGACAGAGCCATCACATGTGCTGAGCTCGAGCTGTCAGAAAGGCATGCTGGATGTGCTTTTCTGACTGCATTTGCTTTGAGGCTCAGGACACCTTCAGCCCCGTGCTGTTGCTTTTTATGTTGAACTGAACCTAAGAGCTTGCACCATCAGTTATCCCACAGCAAAACAGCAGGAACAGGAAGGGAAAGGACACCAAATTATTAAACCTCTTGAACTACAGCCCTAGAGCATATTTAATTGTATCCTCATGCAGAAAGCATTGCAAAGACCAGAATCCAGGGAAATGACAGGACGCACGCAAGAACAGCTACACCAGGAGCAGCCAAACGGGCTGGTGGCCAGGGCACAGTCTAGCCCAGGTACCAGCTCCAGTAATGGCCACCATCAGCACAGAGAGCAAGAAACCCACAAGAGAGAGGTGTGAAACAATCAGCATTTCAACGGAAAAGGTCCTGAGCCCCCCAGTGTCTGAGCTTGTCACCTGCTCTGACGTTACCCACCCCCTCCAGCATTCCCACCCCAGCACTGAGTGCAGCGATGCTTGTTACCTGCACGACTCCAATCCGGGATCTCACCTACAGGAAGTTTCTGTCAGGTTTCACAAATATTTAATGAAAGTACTTACAATTCATCCACCTCTGAGCCGCACAAGCCCCTGCTGCAGCCACACGCGTGCTTCAGCTTCACACTCAGTGTGTGCGCAAAGTGCGTCCGCACCCCACGTCCTGCTCAAGGTCCTGATGGGAGACAACATCTTTTCCCCACGCGTTGGACCCTGCCAGGTACAACAAAAGGCACCTCAGGTGATATCATGACACAAATAATAAAAGTAATGCCTGTAAGAACACAAATAATAAGGATATAAGTCCGGCAATAGCAGATACAAATAATCCAGACAGATGAGCGGCTTTAAAGTTAACACAGCCCTAAAGAAAATTACAATTTTTTGTCACCCAGAGAGGTTCCTTTCCCTGACAGAATCCCTGGGGTTGGCAGGAACCTCTGGAGATCACCCAGTCCAACCCCCTGCTAGCGCAGGTCCACCTACAGCAGGCTGCACAGGATGGCATCCAGGTGGGTTGGGAATGTCTCCAGAGTGGGAGACTCCACCACCTCTCTGGGCAGCCTCTTCCAGTGCTCTGCCACCCTCAAAGGAAAGAAGTTCCTCCTCGTGTTCCGATGGAACTTCCAGTGCCTGTTCCCTCTTGTCCTCTCGCTGGCAGTCAACCAGTGGCTCCAATATCAAACTAGACCAGCTGAACATGCAAAAACCCAAGCCCTTGGCGGGTGGGTCACACCAAAGTCCTACCCGCTCCTTCCGCGGCTCTCCCTCACCCCAGCCCCCTTGTTTCCCCCGGATTCCACCCCAGGCGAGGGACGCGGCAGAGCGCACCCCTTCCCGCAGGCTCCTTGTCCCACGGCCAGCCATTGTGCGGAGGAGCACGGGGGGGGTGGACCTGGCCGGGAGCCAGCGCCGCGCACACGTGCTCCTCTCGCAAACTAACCAGAGATTTGGTTGCTAGGTCTCAAGTTTATCCACAAGGCTGTAAGTGGGGAGATGCTTGGCCCTGCCCGGAGCCAGAACACATGTTTGTGGGATATACAAACCGCTTGAAATAGAGGCCACAGAGGACCCATTAGAAATTCAATATTAGCTTTGTAAAATTGCTAATAATTAGCTACAGCTCTTTTCTCCATCACAGCAGCTGGTGACATGAAAGTGATTAAGTTTCTAATGAATAGATTAGGGTTACTGAATATATTAAATAACAAGGTTTTTAATCAACTGTTTATTGATTCCAGCAAGACAGTTCTGACGGCAAAAAAAACACTGGGTAGCAGTGGAATTTATTTATGGGCTAATGTTCTACATCAGAAATAATTAAAAATAGATTATTTTTCACCAAATCTAGAGATTTTTTCTCTTTGAGGCAGCTCAATATGGATTAAATTAACTGCAAATAATAAATAAAGGGGGAATTGAAAGCTAAATTCAGAGTGGAGAGGTGCTCACAGCTTAGCCGTCAATCTTTGTTCTCAGTTGTTGTGGCAAAACAAGCCACGTATTTATTGTCTGGTTTTAGCCAGGAGACACAAAAGGTTGGACGCCTTGGGCAAACAGTTTCTGAGACACCACCCCTGTTGTCCACCCTCATGAGAAGGACCTGTAAGGACCCCATCCCAAAACCAGGTTAGGGATAGGACAGTGTTAATTAACCAGAAGGTAAATTTTTATTCACACAAGCTCCTTTATATGGGAAAAACTAAAAGTATTTTCCACCAAGGTGTAGTATGCAGCTATTAACAACACAGGCTCTCCAAGGGTAGCTGAGGTCTGCAACCCAGTGTCACATTCTGTGCCCAGTGCCACCAGGACCCACCTGCATGTGGCTGGGAGCGTGGAGGGGCGGTCTTGGCTAGTGTTGGGGCAGGACACAAACACAGGTTTTCTCTGAGCAGGGTTCCATGAGAACACTCACAATGCAGCATCTCCCCCTCCCTGTGACCCTCTGTGCCACATCATAGAATGGTTACAACAGGGAAAAGGGACCTGAAAGACCTTCCAGTCCCAGCCCCCTGCCCTGGGCAGGGACACCTCCCACTAGACCAGGTTGCTCCAAAGCCCTGTCCAACCTGGCCTTGAACCTCCAGGGATGGGGCAGCCACAGCTTCTCTGGGCAACCCTGGCCAGGGGCTCACCACCCTATCAATATCTTCCTGAGATCTCATCTAAATCTCCCCTCTTCCAGTTTAAAACCATTCCCCCTTGTCCTATAGCTCCGCTACCTGATCCAGAGTCCCTCCCCAGCTTCCCTGTAGCCCCTTCAGATGCTGAAAGGGGCTCTAAGGTCTCCCTGGAGCCTTCTCTTCTCCAGGCTGAACACTCCCAACTCTCCCAGCCTGTCCTCCCAGCAGAGGGGCTCCAGCCCTCGCATCATCTCCGGGGCCTCCTCTGGCCCCACTCCAACAGCTCCGTGTTCTTCTTATGTTGGGTGCCCCAGAGCTGGACACAGAATTCCAGGTGGGGCCTCCCCCGAGCGGAGCAGAGGGGCAGAATCCCCTCCCTGGCCCTGCTGCCCACGCTGTCGGGATGCAGCCCAGGATGCAGGGGGGTTCTGGGCTGCCAGCAGAAGGTGCTGGCTCACAGTGAGCTACTCACCCACCAACACCCCCAAGTCCTCCAGATGCAGCTGGGGAGCGGGGCTGTGGTCCCCACACCCTCCAGGTGCAGGGTAACGGCCGTGAGGTGGGTCTCTGGAGTGCCTGCACCCGCCGAGCCACACCACTACTGCCCCGCAGCCAGGAGGGAGAGCTCTCCCCATCCCTGCGCCAGGGGTATCTCCGCATCACTCAACCCATTAACTGGTGGTTACGTGCATTTTCTCCCCTGCTCTTCCCCTTCTTCCTCAGTTCAGTGGGTGCCACCAGGAGCAGGGTGAACGTGCTCACAGAGCATTCCTCTTCCCCTAGGAAATTCCTGCGGCGACAAGCCACAGACTGGAGCTCTGACACACACCCCCCCCCCCCCCTCCTTTTCAGATTAAGGCAACAGTCCCACCTCACAGCCTGGTGCTCAGGTTATAGCCAACAAACTCTTGTTGAAAAACAACTTTTTTTGCTTGGCTGCATCCAGCACCCTCGCTGGGTGTCAAGGGTTACGTTTTGCAAAGCAAAGGATCAGCCAGGGGGTCATTCCCACAGCTGGGAAGACCTCTCTGACCAGCTACAACAGCTTCACACCAAAAAGCTGCGAACCCACCAGTGACATCTCCTGTTCCAGCCCTTGTAAACAAAGCTAAGAAACAATTTCTCTCTGCTCATCGGAGATCTCTCCAGTGCCGCTCATCGATCTCCCAGGCCAGCCAGGAGACAAGCAGCACACTTCACATTCTCCTTAACCAGTTTCCATTTCTGCTCCTGTCAGGTTCAGAGGACCACGACCGCATCCCTTCATGCAACAGGATCCAGGATGTTCTGCGGTTTTAATTACCCACAGTGGAAACCAGCCGGAGGAAAAAGAAGAAATGTTTAGGAGCGCTAACTTTTTCCATGGCTCCGAAGGGCCGAACAACTTTCTGCCAGTATATATAGCTACCTAGGGGTCTATTATTTTATTAAGGGATATTTGAAGTGCTCCATGACATAAGCAGATCCATAATATATATATACAGTGCATATGCGTACGGAGCCCTTTATAGAGCAAAACTTTCTAGCCCTGATAGTTTATAATGTAGAGGACCTTTAGTCTGGCATTGAACCAAAGCCAAACGCCGCATGTGCTCTTTAAATCAATGTAATGCAGAGAAGACGTTTTCCTTTGGAGCCCTGGTGGAAGCAGGATTCTGTGGAAGGTTTTGCTCTCAAAATGGCAGCTCTTTGAAGCTGCCGTACGGGTTTGGATCAGAATAAGCGGTGCCTGTGAAAAAGGTCTTGGCGTGCAGAAGGCTACTGAGGTAAGGGCAGAGCCACGATAAATGAGATTATTGTGTTTGTCCAGGGTGGGCTATAGGGTTACCACTGCTGCACGCGGGATGTGGGCTGGCATACAGGGACAGAGCGTGTGGAAACAGGCTGGATCCACATGTCTTTCACGAGCAACACAACCACGTGAGTGCTGCAGTCCCCCTCGTCCCTCTGGTTTGTGTGTCTTCTTTCCCTCAAGAAAGTTAACATACAGAGAAAAGTGAAAACCAGATCACTGACAACTGCTTACCACACTCTCCTTGCACTAATGTCACAGTTTGAAGGTCAGACACCGAGATGTGATCTGTAACATTAATATCTATATATGACACCAACACTGCAATTACACATTTACGCCATGTAAAGTGGCAGGTAATCATGTATTTAGTCCTAGACAGTTAGATACAAATATCATCTACATCTCAAAGCCCACACACAACTTGATCGAGCTTTTCCTTTTTTTCATGCTGCTGAGTCTCCGTACCTCGGGATGACACCACCAAGCGCCAGCCACATCCCAGTTCAGGTGAACACACCCACAGTGCCTGCACACTTGGGACAGCCTTACACACTCAGCTCCCCTCGCTGCAGCTCTCCATCTCAGTGCTCCTTCCAAGGCTGGTTTGTGCACCTGTAAAAATACGTAAGAACCATAATTCTCCAAGGACTGGTTATTTTAGCTCTGGTCACTTAAGTCAATATTCACCTGCTAAAGATACATCTCTTATTTTGTGGTTGGTGACGCTGGTTAATTTCCAGGAAAAGTCCCACTACAGATGAGATCAACTGCACCAAGAACTTTCTTTTTCTACACATGCAAGATTTAATGTCATTTGGAGTTTTCCTAGGTTTTTGTTGATCAAGCCCTTCTGAGGAGGATACCTGGGGAAGAAGCAGCTCAATCTTTTGCCCCAACCCCAGCCAGCTGCCATGCAAGCCCTCAAGCCTTGTAAGCATCAAATGCAGCTTTTAGTTTGATTTTCCAGACAATTAACACCAAGACACCTGACCCTCGGATGGTGGAGATACCCCACAGAGATATGATGGGGTCTGACATCTAGGAGTTCACAGCCACGTATCAAACCGAAATCAGATCTTTAAAGCTGTTTGCATTTACCACCACCCAACAGGGTCTGCTCCAGGCTGGCTTCTCATTTAAAGGGACGTGACTCCCCATGCACCAGTACAGGTTGGGGGTGACCTGCTGGAAAGCAGCTCTGCAGAGAGGGACCTGGGAGTCCTGGTGGACAACCGGGTGACCATGAGCCAGCAGTGTGCCCTTGTGGCCAAGAAGGCCAATGGCATCCTGGGGTGCATCAAGAGGAGTGTGGCCAGCAGGTGGAGGGAGGTCATCCTGCCCCTCTGCTCTGCCCTGGTGAGGCCACATCTGGAGTTCTGGTCTCCCTGGGTTCAAGAAGGACAGGGACCTGCTGGAGAGGGGACAGCAAAGGGCCACAAAGATGATTGGGGTGCTGGAGAGTCTTTCTTATGAGGAAAGGCTGAGGGAGTTGGGTCTCTTTAGTCTGGAGAAGACTGAGAGGGGCATCTCACCAATGCTTTTAAATACTGAAAGGGAGATGCTGGGAGGATGGGACCAGTCTGTTTTCAGCAGTGCCCAGGGATAGGACAAGAGATGATGGGCACAAACTTGAACACAGCAAGTTCCATCTGAACATGAGGAGGAACTTCTTTCCTTTGAGGGTGGCAGAGCACTGGAAGAGGCTGCCCAGAGAGGTGGTGGAGTCTCCCACTCTGGAGACATTCCCGACCCGCCTGGACGCCATCCTGTGCAACCTGCTGTACGTGGACCTGCTCTGACAGGGGGGTTGGACTGGGTGATCTCCAGAGGTTCCTGCCAACCCCAGTGATTCTATGACTCGGTTGTGTGGTTGTATGTTTTCCTTAACTTTTTTATTTAACTTACACACTAACTGCAGCTCAGTTGAGCATGCTGCCTCACTGTGTCTGCATGGTGATTTTCCTTAGTCTCCTGGTACAACCCAGCAGTCTCCACACCACACCTCATCAGGACAGAATCACATTTACTTGTCCCTGAGGCTCTAATTCAGCAAAGCCTTTGGGCTTTGATGACACTAAAAGTTTCAAGCAGGCTACCCCAGCCCTTCCCAGTTTGGATGCTTTGGGAGGATGGGGGAAAGTCTGGAGCATGATCCTGCCAACAGGGATTCCCTGGGGGCTCCAGGGACGCCTCTGGCTTGCGCTCCAACCTCAGAGGGACCTCCCAGGACAGAGGGAGCTGGAGAGATGACTTAGAGTATGCTTTCCACACCGCAACTGAAGAGCACTCTGAGCTGAACTGCAGTTACCGTTGAAGTGTGGAGAGCAGAAAAACTTCAACTGAAAATAGAACAAACCCCAGAGGAGGCAGCAGCATCTCCCCCGTGTACCAGCACTGCTGCGGGAAGCAAGTCCCAGCTGGCATCAGCAGCACCATGTAATAAATGAAGGTGCCTTCAAGGCATCCTTTTCCATCACAGCATCAGCCTTTTTTTTCCCCCCCTGCTCTCAATCCCAGGGACAATCCAGCTAAACGGCACCACAGTGAAAGCAGAAG
The DNA here is from genome assembly GCA_013398295.1 of Chionis minor. NCBI lineage: Eukaryota > Metazoa > Chordata > Aves > Charadriiformes > Chionidae > Chionis > Chionis minor. The sequence continues at coordinate 168,461 of VZSF01011169.1, forward strand.
CAGTATTTCATTCACACTTCCCTCCCAAGCCCTGAAAGTTGGTGTTTTTAAGACAAAATTAAGAACACTTCCTTGGAGTCACTACCCCTATTGTTTGCACTTCTCCCAGTGTGTAGAAAGTATTACAGGTAAAGAAACATCTTCCTAGTCTTTAAATATGTTTTTAACTTACTCCCTATGCTGAATTGTCCAGGGGAAAGCCAGGCAAACAGGCACAACCAACTCATGAGATAAATTGTCGAAGCATAGAAACAGCGTCAGAACGTTTCATGGGGAAGCAGAACATGGTCAAGAGCAGTCAAAGAGGGGGCCCGGACTCTCCTGGGGTTGCATCCCAAAGACAACAGTCCCTTCTCCTTCAATCCTCACAAGACCAGATAACAAGACCCGTGACATTCTCAAGATACACGCGTCAACCGAAAGCGCATCATTAGTCCCCAGGCTTCTCAGCTAAAACATGCTGCGTGAGGGCAAGTCTTTGCCCTTGAGTCACGCTGATCATCTTGAAAACACACCTGCACACACCCTGCTCGCTCAGCACTGCGGTTCCAGAGCTGGGAGGCAGCAGGGTGGGCTGAGGGAAGCCGCGTGCCCCCAGGTGCTCAGCTCACCAGCTGCTCCTGCAAAAATCCTCCCCGCCCCTTCTCATCATCTGCCACCTCATGCGCCAAGCTTAGTTTATCTCTGCTAGAGGGGCTGGTATCCAGAACGTGCTTGGCAGGAGCACACAGCTTCTCGAGCTAAGCGGCCATATGGGAGAGCCTTGTTTCCAAGTGGCAACTGGAAAATCATCAGTGTGGATGGAGCACCAGGAGAGGTATGTGGGCACCACACACACAAGTCTGGAAAGAGTCCCCAGCATGTTCCAGCAAGACCCAACCACGCTGGCAGCTGACAACACCTTCCTGTTGAGTACCTAAGCTCCTAGGTGTATGGGGATCATGCCATAGGAGATGGTGTGCATCCTGACATGAGTGCACAAGAGCTACAGATTCAGCTTCTGAGGTGGTGGGGTCACGCCTAAAAGCCACTAAGCATCCAGTTGAGCTCAGCAGGACTAGGTTAGATGTCAAAGGTACACCACAGGAATCATCATAAAACCCTCTCCAAGTCATCAGCCCCTCTTCCTTTCTTTCACCACTCCCATTTGATGAGTCCCTGGAAAGAGCGAGGTCAAAGATGAAGAAAATAGTAAATTTTTTCAGGGAGACACTGCAGAAAGGCTACATGGCAGAAAGACCACTAAGACCAAATCCATCCTGGGCATTTTCACCATCTGGAGTGGCATTCACTCAAGTATGCTCCTTGCAGGGATTACTCCATCACCTTCCAGCTCAAGTTACAATTTATAACGCCAAAACGACAGGAAAATACAGTGCCAAAGCTCTTCAGAGAAGGCAAGCATCACTAGGTCGCTCCAGGATAACCTCCCACTTTGCTTTTTCCTCCCTTCTCTGCAGTAACCCCAAGGTACCAGCCGTGCATCCACAGGCACATCCTACCACCGCTCCACCCAGGTGCCCCTCCTCACTCCAAGGAGATGCAATTGCACGGAGCCAAGGAGGGGATGCTCAGGGCTGCCCTTATTGTACCTCATCTGCACGAATTCCAGAGAGCCTCTGGGAATTTGAGATTTGTCGGCATTTCCCATCTCACATTTCCTACTGGAAATCCCTCCAGCTGGTGAGATGCTGTAATAGGTACCATTTAGGGAACTAATGAAATCCTTATGTAATTGTCAGAAAGATAATTGACACATTAGGACTCGGAGATTTGCATTTGGCCTTTTGCAGCTTACGTCTCACGGCACGGCAGCTGCAGGGATGGCAAACGGGTAGCGTTTAACAGCACCTCATACGTGTGATCTTTTCTCCCCAGATTAAAAGTTCTACCTGCCCAAAAGGCTGATTTCATGTGGCGCAAAGGAGGCCACTCATCTCTCCTCCCTTAATATTACACTGTTGGTTTGTGTCTCCCTTTCTGGAAGATTACCAGTAGGAAAACACCTGCCAGGAGCAAACTACCAACACGCTGTACTACTACACGGAGAGGAGTTAAACTGAAGGGAGGGTGGACAGACAGACAGACTGACAAACGGACTCAACTGTTCAAGTCATCATTGAACATAGCCCACCCTGCCTGTTGTTTGCTTAGCCTTGGGTAAACAGCACAGAGTTAGACCTCAAACTTGAGTATTTATAAAGCTGGGTAGAAGCAGACCCCCTTCTTCCTTATCTTTTCTACCTGCAACTTAAGTTTTGATTATCCTAAATACTTTCATCACTTGCAACATTTGTCACTTCACCATACACTTTGGCTGTAGGGGAATCCATCACTGACATTTTCCACCGGGAAAACTGCCCGTTTATTCATATCCTTTAGCCAGCTATAAGCCCATGGAAGGACATGCCTTCATCTCCCACCGTAACTGAGCCTGAGAGCCTTTAACGAGAAAACTTGACAAAAGCTTTTTGGAAATCCAAGTACACTCCACAGTCTGGATCAAGCTCGTGGTGGAAAATGGCCAAAAACGCAAATTCTATGCAATCACCTAAAGTATGTTTTCCATAGGTTGAGCATATACATCCCTTGGTAGATGGGAAGCCAAACCTACCACGTGGATCTTAACATTCAAGGCTCTTGGTTGAGGCCAAGGTATGACTTTCAAGGAGATCCTCTGATTTTCTGTAGAAGCTTCGCAATGTGTGAACGCATATCCAGACAACCACAACACTTTGGGGCTAGGATGCCATCTGGAAATCATTACAAAGTGCAGACTTGCTCATGGGATTTCATACACTTCCCGTCCGACATGGGAACAGCCTGTTCCTCATTGTTTGGCTGCTCCTGTTCCTCGACATACCAACTACAGACAGGAGAGACAGAGCAAGTGTCTCCATGCTGTGAGCTGCCCTTTTAAATCTCTCCTTTGTCCCCAGTTTCCAGGACAGTAATTCCCCCCTTTGGCGTTTTGCAAGGACCATCCCTCCTGCCAGCACAGGGCGATGCTCGGCACTCGAGCACGCACAGCCCTCCGGGACCAGGGCAGTCTGCAAAGCTCTTGGCTGAGGCCTGAAGCCAACTGGAATGGGGAGTTCTGGGGTTTTACTTCTTTTCACTGTTTTGGTTTTTTTTTTTTTTTCTTTTAAACATATTTTGCTAAGTGCAGAACAATGCAGGAACAGCACAGAATATAAACTGCTTTCCTTTTCTAATTAATTTTGCAAACTAAACAGGATCCATAGCTTTCCTGAGCTATTTCAGGGACCCTCTGGAGTGTCTTGTATGTTCATATTTCAACCTCCTCTCTGTCTGCATTTTATGCATTCTTCTTCCAGAAATTTTGAACTCTCTCTTCTCTGCTTTTAGGGAGTCTTTTATGGGCATATAGAGGTCTCACAGAAAACACAAAGACCCCAACTCTCCATAGCCACAGGATTTTTGCAGTGACTTCCACTACTGAAAAGCAAAATAAAACGTCACGGAGAACATTTCTGATCCATATTGACTTTCTGCTAACTAAAGCAGACCCAAAAATGCTACTCTACCACATATTCTGACCAGTTCTCCTGATTTGATCACATATCTTGGGAGTGGAGAAGGAGGAGGTAATACATGTTCAAACAGCTTTGATAACTATCAGAAGACCTCCCAGTCTTGTACTGCAGAAGGAAAGTCTGACAAAGCAGGAACATCTGGATGTAGCCAGAGCAGTTTCTACATATTTACTGAACAAGCTTATTTACCATCTGATTGTTTCCAAACAGTTTCATCGTGTTGCTAATGTTGTGTCAAGAGCAAAGGCAGAGCACTCAACACGTTTAATGACCAACTTAAAGCCCCAGTGCAAGGAGTCACGGAACAGTGTGAGAAGTAACGCTGCTCTCTTAGGATTTCAGCCCAGCAGAAAATATCTCCAAAGGACTTTCTGCAAAAGGGTGGATGGATAAGAAGCTTGGAAACAGAATCAGAAACCCCAGGGTTGGAAGGGAGCTTCAGAGATCCTCTAGTCCAACCCCCCTGTCAGAGCAGGGGCACCCAGAGCAGGTTGCACAGGATGGCATCTAGGTGGGTTGGAAATGTCCCCAGAGTGGGAGACTCCGCCACCTCTCTGGGCAGCCTCTTCCAGTGCTCTGCCACCCTCAAAGGAAAGAAGTTCCTCCTCATGTTTAGATGGAACTTCCCACGTTCAAGTTTGTGCCCATCATCTCTTGTCCTCTCGCTGGGCACCACTGAAAACAGACTGGTCCCATCCTCCCAGCATCTCCCTTTCAGTATTTAAAAGCTTGGTGAGATCCCCCCCAGTCTTCTCTTCTCCAGACTAAAGAGACCCAACTCCCTCAGCCCTTCCTTTCCTCATAACACGGAGATGAAAAATACCCAGAAAACAGAGGACCAATAAAACGAAACCAAATTATGTTTTTACGAACTCATCATTATTCAACTAAACTCACAACTATGTTTTTACGAAGGAGGGCCTGACTCACACCATAAACAACAGTGGAAGTGACATCCCCGTCCGTACACCATGCAATTGTAGCCAGCCCAAGGCCAGGACGAGCTGATGGATAGCCGGATGGAGGGATGGTAGAGCTGCTGGTCCTGCAGCAAATACCCCAAACTTGCTAAAAATCGGCAACACTTCAACATTTTTTTCATTGACAGCGAACATGTTGCAAAGGAAGGCGGGGGGGGGGGGGGACGGGGACCCACCAACATTGTTTTTATTGCCTCTTGAATGTCAGCTGGCATCCTCTGCCTTGGGATAATGTCCCCTAATTATATAGCCAGCCTTCCAAACACACTCTTCAAGTCTGCTGCATGTGGCATTTACAGTTGCTGTAATAATACAACAGACAGCCAAGAAGCACAGCATAAGCACACCTCTAACCGGCAAGTGACCCGCTAATTAGTAGATGCACAAGGTTAACGGATGGAGTGCTTCATCCAGGGAGGCGTGTTAGCAGCGTGAACTCCAACCTCCATAAACCGGGAAATCTATGCCAGGCGGTGTTTACACATTCATTAGCAGCGCTGGCGAAACAAAACACAACAAGAAAAGCCCCTTCCCGTTAATATGATGCTCAGCCTAAAATGAGAGGTCTCTTTTTTCCTGCACGCAACAATTATTGCGGAGGTTGAATCGTAACTACGGAATTAGGCTCTGCATTTGGAAACTGCAGGCAATTAGCTCCCGGTTGGCCCCGGATGCTTTGCCAGGGTTTGTCTGCCGTCACTACCGAGTTACAAATCCCTTGTTTTATCCTTTCCTTCGTGGTGAAACGGTTCTGGATGCTCCAGATTACAGCTGGATTAGCACTTGCACACAGCTAGAAGCACTTGGACCTGGGTTCGGAGGGTACATCTGGCCCAACACCAGGGTGCAAGACTTGCACAGCTCCAAGCTCTCCACTGGGGCAAGCAGAAGAGCCACACTGCGTGCCACGGCGTTGGGTGGGAGCATCCCCCGGACACAGGACGCTTCATTTCCACCCTCGCTCTTCCTCTCCTTCCAGAGGGAGAATTATACCACAACAATCCAGAAAAGGGGCGCATCTGACTCCTCCCCAGCGCTGCTGGGTAGAGACACCCAGGACTTGGGGCCAACCCCAGTCACACAGCTGTAACCCAAGCCACCAACCCAGGAGCTTTGGTGTAAATGGGGTCATATTTCCCCGTTCCCCTGTGAGGTGCTCAAATGCGGACAGAAATGGAAGGTTCTTGTCCCCGGTCAGATATATCAAAGCAGCTCCCAGCTCCGTAGCTGTAGCGGCAAATCAATAGCAAGGTTATTACTACAAACTGCTGATCCCAGTCTCCATCACACAATGACACCGGCATGTCCCAAAATGTATTCATTCCTCAGCTAAACCTCTTAAGGCATGATCTAGACCTGACAGGAGATATAACAGGAGAAAACTGCAGAGAAACTGATGGGAGCAGAGGCAGGACCCAGGGCTGTGCAATCACAGCACTGCACGTGGGTGATGGATGGAGCATGAGCAGAGTTCGTTATTAAAAAAGCGGAAACAGCTATTTTTGTCAAAAGAGTAATTTTGGTGGGATAGGCCTTTTTTGACAGACCACCAAAAATGTGGAAGCCATTTTTGCATTTTCTTTTTTAAAAAGTATAATCTAAACACCTCCAGCTCGAACAGATCAACCCCAAGGCGCTCTAAGGATCTCCCATTTGGGAGAGGGAGTGTCAGGTCTGTTGACAAAATGGATAATCTTTAAGTTTTGCTAACATTTTTCCTACAGCAACGAGACATTTCTCGGGCAGCCCATCACTCCCAGAGCTGCCTCAGTGCCGCTGGAGTGACGCAGCCCAGCGGGGGACCAGTGCCACATGTCCCCTCCTGGAAGCACCAGTTAAAGACGCGAAGGACCCCGAGAGGAGGATTTCACATCACACCTCCTACTCAAGAATCCTCTCTTCTCTGGACAACACCAACTTCTTGGGGGAGAGGGCAAGAAAAGTCCATTTTTCCTAGCAGACTCGTGGGTTCTATCCGATAAGTTGATCTCTCTCTTGCTGCCAAAGTAAGGAAAGATTTCCCGTATTCGCCTCCTGCTTTAAGGGAGGCAAAGAGCAGAGCACTGCGTTTCAGACAGGTATTTTTCAGCTACATTTGGGAGCAAAGATTTCCTTTGATCCTTAGTCCAAGCTGGGATTTTCAGCAAAGCTGCTCCCTCCAAGTTATTTGTGGCGAACGTAATTTCCCTCCAGCTAACATCCGTATGGGAAGCAGCCCCCCAAACGGGCCCAGCTCCTGGAGGGAATGGTCCACAAGGGAGTTCCCACATCATCCCCAGCCTGGCTAAGCAACGTGAAAAGCCAAAATAAAAGCAACGGCAGGAATTTGTTCAGCAGCAAAGAAAACAACAAGTAGCCAGAGGCTGAGAAAAAGAGAAACCAGAGCAGTGGCAAAGGAGGGGGGTGCTGGGGGGTTCGGGGACATCCCGGAGCAGTTTGCTGCACTCCTGATTTCCAACAAGGATAACGCAAGCAGGGCTGTTTTCCCTGGATAGGCTGGAGTTCAGCTGCCGGTAACTGTGGCTTATTCATTCCACTCCAGCCTAGCACAGCCTTTTCCCCCCTATTGGAAGACGAGGGGATTTTTGCTCTAATCCCTAAGCAAACACATTTAATGCCATTAAACACTCGCTGGCATTACCGAAACGTATCATTCTCATGCTGCTGCATGCAGAGCACAGCCCGGGTTTCAGAGCGCTGCGCTCACAACCTGCCCCCAGTGGAAAAAAACCGACTCCTTTGTCACTGTTCACTGGGAACAGGAGGGAAGCAGTGAGTTAACTTCAAGGAAATGGATAGTTTGGAAGATTTTACGGGCCAATATCTATAATATCACAGGACATAATATCTGTAATATCACAGGACCAGTGCAAATCTCAAAACAAACCAGTTCTCTCTCCTTTCGCTTCTTGTTGTACAATCTTTCCCTCTTTTATCCCAGTTTGCCTCTACTCTTCTTACCCACAATCAGCACAGCTCAGAAAGAAGCACCTCTTCTCTCACAGAGCAATAGGGTAAGTGAATTAAAGGGAAAAGAAGGATCACAGGTAGGCAGGATACTGCCCAGCTCCTGACGCTCCAATACAGAATTATTTTCTCCCTCACATCTTAAAACCAGAGCAGACACCCAAAATAAAAAAACAAACCCAAAACCTCTGCAAAGTTGCATGAGCCAACATCAACTGAATTGAGCAGATGTACTTTTTTTTTTCAACTGAGCCCAAAGCAGTTTGTTTCTTCTCTTTCTTTTTTTTTTTTTTCCCCTTAATCCAGGAGACAGATTAACCTGAGTTTTGTTTCATTGCAGATTACTGATAATTCCAAAGCAACAAAGCATTTGTATGAAAAAAGGCACTGCTGGAACTGAGAGTGCTTTTCTGTAACATTATAAAAGTGAAATTATCCCTTAAGATGATCCCTTTCTCATTAAGGGCTATTTGAAAAACTGGATTTCTCAAGACTTATATTTCCCAGACATTCCTGACCAGCTCTTTTCTGGGTTACACGGATAGAGACGATTATGCGATTAGGCATTCAAATCACCGATCTGATGAGTTGGACAGGGGTGGCCCAGCTCCAGCTTGTACTCGGAGCCTGCTACCACCTGATTCCTGCTCTGTGGCCCTGGGGCAAGATGAGCTCTGCAGATGCTCATCCTTTGCCCATCACTGTGGTAGGTCTTTTCCAGGCTCCAGGTGAACCAGATAATATTCACATTGATAATTACTTGCAAAAAAAAAAAAAAAACCACCCAAAAAAACCCCCAGTTTTGGAAAGGACGTAAAAATCACATTTTTCTAGGCTTAACACAACGCCTCCGCACAAAGGGCATCTCCCACCCCAACTCTTCCTTTTACACCTTTCCCTGAAGCACATGGCTGCACTAAGACATGGGTATGGATCCACCTGGGCAATTCCTGTCTTCCCGTGAAGCCTTGTAGGACACACACCACAGTGCAGCGAGCCCTCCATGGAAGCAGCAGTATGGACAGGAGCATGGTTCATGAAGACTACACCGTCTCGCACCCTCGCCTGCTGCCGTCTTTCTTCCTCCCAAAACGCTACCTCCAGCTGCTCTGCAGCCACTCTCCCCTCCCTGATTTCACCAGTACAACCAGTATAAACAGCAGTTCTTTCCCGGTCAGACTTGCTTTGACTAGGAAAGGTTAGGGAGCAATTATCAGAGCAGCTTTGCTGGTGGACTTGGGGGAGAGGATGGACAAACTGCTGGAAAAAAATAACCACTGTAGCAAAAACAGCTGCAGCCTGAGGAAAAGTCCCCAGATTTCTAAATACCCCTCTGGCTTAGGGCAGGGACACTTCAAGGAAATTGGACAGATTCTGGCTCTGTCTTCTCAACCAACAACTGTTTGCTGCTTTGCCTCAGGCTCCCACACAAGGACACAAGAAGGACATGGACCTGTTGGAGCAGGTCCAGAGGAGGCCATGAAGATGATCCGAGGGCTGGAGCCCCTCTGCTGGGAGGACAGGCTGGGAGAGTTGGGGGTGTTCAGCCTGGAGAAGAGAAGGCTCCGGGGAGACCTTAGAGCCCCTTCCAATATCTGAAAGGGGCTACAGGAAAGCTGGGGAGGGACTTTTTACAAGGGCATGTAGGGATAGGACGAGGGGTGATGGCTTCAAACGGAAGAGGGAAGATTTAGGTTAGATCTCGGGAAGAAATTCTTCCCTCTGAGGGTGATGAGCCCCTGGCCGGGGTTGCCCAGAGAAGCTGTGGCTGCTCCATCCCTGGAGGTTCAAGGCCAGGTTGGACGGGGCTTGGAGCAACGTGGTCTGGTGGGAGGTGTCCCTGCTCAGGGCAGGGGGGTGGGACTGGATGGTCTTTAAGGTCCCTTCCAACCCAAACCATTCTGTGATTCTCCACAACTGAAGGAGACACGGGCACCTTGCTGTCCTCAGCTCCTCCAACCCAGCAGCTTCCAGCATGGAGCAATCGCTGCAGCAGAACAACACACCCAACTCCAACACACGGAGCTGCCACTGGGCCCTTGGCATCACTGCAATGCTTCTGTCATTTATTGGGCAAAATAAAGCTGCAGCCATCCCTTCAGAAGAGGAAGAAATTGGCTTCCTAGGACTATAATGATGATGAGGAGTTTAAATGTAACCACAAATATAAAACTTTAAAACTCTCATAAACAGATTTGAAAGGGAGCCAGAGGAACTAGTGCGAATGTGAGCTACTCCAGTACAAAGGAATAACAAAGACACAACTATAAACCCAGGCAAGAAGGAAGAAGAATCAAAGAGTTTCCCTTTTCCGTGTGCAGGAATTTGCTTGAAAATAGGACATTTTATAAGCAGGGCAAGAGTGGGGTTTTTTTTTTATTTTATTTTATTTTTTGCTCTCCTGGTTAATTGGTGAGCACAGCCATAATGCAGACACATGCCAAATGCAGATGTGTCAGCCCAAAGAAGTTCTTCAGATGGCCCCCAGCCAGGTAAACATTTGACCGAAAAGCCCACCTAATTTTAGTGGGCTGCAGTCTGGAAAAGTGATTAACTACAGAAAGGCCAGTGTATGGCTTTGTACCTGGGGAACGCTGGAGCAAAGCAAAGGCTCTCAGGCCCTAATTAAAAAACTGCCTTTTCACTCGACGGAAAGCCGGAGCGCCGTGAAACGAAGGAAGCTGGTGCTTTTCCAACAGTGCTCATAAAGCTGTCAATAAGTTGAGAAAGTGGCCTTGATGGTGTGAAAAAGCCATCTCCAAGAAAAAAAAAGAAATCCTTTGCTGTTCAATAAGGCCCAACAAATCATCTAGGATCATATAAATTGCAAATTTAACAGCAAATTAGTAGTGTTTATGAAATCTAGACAGCGAGCTAAAAAAGACAAAACCAAGAGCAGGTAATTGTGAAGTTAGATTCAGCAGACTTTTGATATTTTATTTTTTTTTCTTTCTTCCTGGGCTTTTCCATCATTGCTCAAGACAGCAGGGGACTGTCCTCCTTTTGGAAGCACAACGTTCCTTTGGGGAAGATGATGCCAACAGCAAACATGCCGGGCACGGCACGCCGTGCCGCGGGCAAACATAGGCACGTTATCATCCAAGGCGTCCCACCGTGGTGACTGTCCTCCACCAGGACACGGTTTCACCAGGCGTCCTGCAGATCCCCGCTGCCGTCCAGCCCTGCTCTCCAGATGTAGCTCTTGCAGCTGTGAGAAAAGTCCATCACCTTATCTTTACAGACTCCAGAGCTTCCAGAGGACTGAAATGGCTACTTCTCTTCATAAAATTAATAGCGTGCTTTTTATGGGTTTCAGCTACAGCTGGGAGCCTGATTCTGCTTAGAAGGGACTGTTAATACAATTACCAGGCTGGTTTTACACTGTAAATTCTCCGTTGTTTTCTTTGCACTGTCGAGGAGTTTCTCATTTAGACATGCCCTGGAAATCAGGTAGGGGTGTTACTGTAGCTGTACCAAAGGTTACGCTGGCATTTACTTTACAAAAAACATATTTTCAAGGTTTATAATGGCAATAAAAGTTTTCCCTTCTTGCTGAAACTTGGCGCTGATGCTTCAGCGGAGCTCCAGAGAACGTTTTTTGGAAAAATTTTGCAGAGAATACCCACACGCTCCATTCAGTTTTCGGGCCCCGAGGCTTTAGAGGGCATCCAGGACTGGGGGTCTGTACGGGAGGTGTGGGGGCATTTCTCCAGCATCTGCAGCAGCATGGCACGAGTTACCTTCCCAACTACATGCAAGCTCAAAAGGGACTTTAAATCTCTTGTCCTCCATTAGGAAGCGGTACCACATTAACTTAACTGCAGGCTGATAAACCTTCTGATGTGAATACAGTTATAAATGTTTATTTTTAGGTGTTTTATACCAGTGGAGTTACACCCCTGTGAGGAAAATAAGCTGTACTAGTTAATTCCTTACACTATTATAATTAGGCCAACACAATTCTGCATGTCCAGTTACAAAAAAAATAAAAATCATAGTTCTATCCAGTGTGACCCTATCAACTATTCACCAGAATTAATCAAGTGAGCAATGAAGGGGGAGAGAGGAAGTCCAGCTCAATTTAAGCATATTTATTTACCACTAGAAAAGCAATCAGGAAACAATTTTCACTTCCCAGAAGAGTTTGAGATTCCCATGCAAAAGAAAAAAAAAAAATCATGTGAAAAGTTATTCTCAAAAATTTCAGGTGGTGAAAGACAGGAAGGAGAGGGGAAACTTTGCAGGAAGATGTTGTGGTTTTATCTATGTGGTTTGGTTTTAGGCAAGACGCACCTTTCAGCCAAAACTGGATTTTTTAAATCCATTTCAGAAAACATTGGCTCAGGCCATACAGGAAACTAAGCAAACACAGGAGAAGAAAAGCCCTTACAAGGATAAATCCTGGTTAAAAGTGAGGAAGCCAGGAACAGTCAGACCTTGCCAGGGAGCAAGGTCAACACGGAACCCTGGAGAGATCTGGGCCATAAAAATGCATGTTCATAAATGGCCTGGAAAAGGGCGTGGGCAGCGAGGTGGGAAAGTTTGCTGACAATACTAATTTAGAGAGCATAGTGATGAACTACAAAACAACTTTATGATACAGTGACAAGTAATAAAATGGCAGATGAAATTCAATGCAGATAAATGTAAAGGGACTCACCCGAGAAAAAAATACAACCGAAACTTCCTATATAAAATGATGGGCTCTAAGCTGACCATAACCACATAGGAGCAATACTTTGGGGTTGTGACAGATGGGTCTGTGAAACATCAGCTCATTGCTCAACAGCAACGAGAAAAAAAAAATCCATCATTAGAAATTATTAGGAGTAAAGAACAAACGGGAGAACACAATTATACCGCTATACATCTTGCTTCAACTGCAGCCTAATTGCCATGTGCAGTTGTTGTTCCAACTCGAAAGGGATATTGTAGCACTGGAAGAGGCAACAAGGCCAGACAGAGGTAACTACGGCTCCCAAATGCAAGGCTCAAGCAAGCTAAGTCTCTCCAGCCTAGAACAGAGTTGACACGCAGAAGGAAAGGACAAAGGCCTAGGACAGCACAAGTGACATGGAGAGGTGGACACTCTTCACTCCCCCTCTTCCAATACAAGCATCTGGAAAGAGCATCAGATGAAGCTGTTAGGAGCCAGGCTCCAATCCAGTGAAGCAGATGATGTTCTACCCTAAATATATGAGCCTCCACTGCCAAAGAAGGTTGTGGATGTTAAAGGTTTGCTTTGGTTTCCCTGCAGCATTACTTCTCTTTTCCCCCAACCAATTATGGAGCAGATCAGAACTTTCCAAACACTAAGATTTCTACAACATTTTAAGCTTCAGGGCATGCTACTACTGTCTAGCCATTGATAAATTTATACGCTTTGGGGTTTAAATTACAGTACAACAGCCTTTGACAGCATGGATACAGAACGGGATACAATGTGGGTATGATCTCCAAGGCTTATGAAGGACATTCTTTTCCTGTAGATTGCAATCTAACTCTATAACTAACAGAACAGGAGGTTGGGACCTTTCCATCTCTGTTCCAGTTTATTTTATCTTTTGGAAACAAGCAAGAGAAGTGTCTGGTTTGCACAGGCAGTTCCACGATGGAAAGGAGAGTCTTTGTAGGTCAGCCCTGAGGCTGGACAGTGGCGTCTGTTGAAACAGCAGCAACAGGACCCTCTGATCATTCACTGAAAGAACTTTTTTCCTATATCAAAACCTGGCATCAGCCTGAGTTCCAGTACACCCAAAGGTCCCTCTCCAATGCCTTCTCTGTCTGGCTGTTTTAGCTTCCTGCGCTGCACTAGGTTTAGCCCTTGGCCAAGTTCTGATATCATTCACATCTCATCACCCCCATGACGTTCATTCAGGCATCCTGTTCAACACATCTGTCAGCTTTCTTGCGATAAACATATTTCTGATCATTCTGGTTACCTTTTATTCACAGCCAAGAAAATGCCTCCAGCGACGTCACCAGCAAGAAAGCCTGGTCCACAGTTTTTCTGCGTAGTGGCTGATACTAGAACAAGGAACAGTCTGGGGCTGGAAGAGACCGGAGTGGCATTGCAGAACCTATCTGCAGAGTATCAGAGTGACCACCTTGGACATAATTATGGGTATTAAAGCTCAATGAAGAGAATTTAGAGAGGCATCCCACCTCTGAAGCCTTCCAACGCTGACAACTATCTGTGCTTCCTCCCCATCACTCCCAGCACCAGCCCCCGTTACCTGCAGCCGAGATGAACAGAAGATGTTGAAGATGCATTTATGTGCTACCAGAGGCTGCAGCCGCAGAGTTTCTCTGTCCCAATGGGGCGCAGAGCACGAGGCAATCTCGTACACCGACATCGCGCTTTCTGCTTCATGCCGGGGAAGGTTCAGGGCACGCCAGGGCATTCCTCAGCAGATTGAAAGGAGATCTTCCAGGGCTGCTGTCTCTCCCCTAGGAATAGATTCCTGACCTGACCTTACCTTATGGCAGAGACCACCGCTGTGAAATAAAATATGACTTTTGAAGTTGTGTTTTTATGATCTATGAAATCACCCAGACCTCTTGGGTAAATAAATTCTGCATATGAAGCTGACCTCTTAGCTTTTCGTGTATCAGTAAAGCCTTGAGGTTTTTCGTTAAGCTTAAATAACATCTAAAAACCCCTGTTTTCTAGTCTTTCTTAAATATCCCAAGGAGGTAAAGCATCATGGTACATTTTGCTTCAAATATCAACTGGAGATACAAGTTCAATAAGCGTAATATCTCAACTGCAGAATGCCAGAGGCAAGCAGTGCTATTCACACAAGGCTCTTGTAACGTTATTTCACTGTGCTGCCTCTTAAATACTCCGGTTTCAAAGCTCCAAGTGATTTCAGTCACCAGGCAAGTGAGGAAATAACACCCTAGACCCAGAGAAAAGCACCAGATATCATTCCTCAGGGTCCTCTTCTGTCAGTCACCAGAGCCCAACTTGGCATCGCACTATTGAGGGCCACGCACACAACCACAAGTAGACTAACAACACGGAGAAGGACAAGGATGAAAATTAGATGCTGATGCAGTCACACAAAGAAGAACACCTTCAGTCAAACGGAAGGCAACATATCAGTCCCATCAGAAAACATTCCAGGACATCAGAAGTTCAGAAACTGAACTCTTAAGAAGCATGCAACTACACCACAGAACTAACACAAGTAGTTCTTCAGGCTACAGATTCAGCAAGAATCAAGACAACATTTGACATTACTTACTAATACTAAAAAAATCACATAAGAATACTAGAGGAGATAGCAAACCCTGCTATGATGCAGCCTTAATGTCTCGGAAAGCATGGGACAATCCAGTCGCAGAGACAGGACACAAGACTATATAGCTCTGACTGGTCCAATTTGGCCAATTGGTGGCCTGAGGTTCTCAAGAAGAATTTGAGTGTAGTGAGAAATTTAGTGACAGGCAAGACCAGAAAGAGCGTTCCACGACCCAGAGACAAACACTCCAAACATACTCTCCACGCCAGTTTCTAGCACTTCTCCCTTATCTCCAGAAAGTGGATAACGTTACTTGGAGAGGAAAAAAATCAGGTGCTGCCAATTATAACCCAGCATATCTGTTTGAAAAAAGTGATTAAATACCTCACTGGTACAAATCATAACTTCCTCCAAATCAATGCCAGTTTGTCACTGCCCAGAAGTAAATGAACTGAGATACAAGTTGGTGTGGTTGGATTACGGTAGGTGTTGTCCCTACGCTCCTCGAGCACTTTGCAATTCAAACCCGTTGACATGACCAGAAAGTCTCCTATTGAGTTCCCTTGCACCTGAATCTGCCTCTACATCTCCACCTCTGATGGAAGGGGACACGGGGCAAACCCTTTCCCCTTCCCACGTGAGCCACTTGGTTCACATCAACTATGAAAGCCACGTAAGACTACAAAGCGGTGATTCATAGGGAAAGGCAGAGGAGGAGGAACAGCGGTTCTCATGCAGCAAAGTCTTTATTAGGAGACTGGAAGGAAAGAGGTCTCGGGATTGTCTGGAACACACCCAGACCTTGCAGGATCCGCCTGTCTTTCAGTATGATGTAACCAAACACACCCATATGCCAGCTGGTTTGTGTAAAGTCTCTCCTGCTGCCCTCCAGCCATTCCTCCAGCCCCTGGTATGACACTTCCCCAGCGTGCTGAGCTCACTTCCCCTTGTAAGAAGGATTTTTGATGAAGTGGAGGAGCAATGGTAACCACATGGCCTTACTCACCCTCACCCAAGTCATCTGCTCCAGCAGCTTTGTGCTCAGGGGATGCAGGATTTCACACATCAGCTCATAAGGACCCCGCAAGTTCAGAAGAACAACACACACACGGGATGGAGTGCACCTTGCTGCCCGCATCATTTTGTTTAATTTTATTTCCCCCCCCCCCCCCGCCCCAGAAGATCTACGTAGTCAATTTTCCTTCTGTTTTCATTTGTTGACTCAGCTGCACTCACAGCCTGAGGCAACGTGTCTGGCGTGGTGGGGCCCTCATTCATGCAGTTCAGTTGCTGGGAACAGCTGGGATCGCCGTGGGTCTGAGGGTCTTCGGTAATACAGGTTCTGGTTTAAGCAGAGAAGAACAAAAATCTCCCCATAATGCAGGCCAAAAATATCTCAGCCATGTAACGCTGCCATGTTTGGGATTTCCACTTTTCTTCCACTCATCTGTCCTTTAAGGCATCAAAGAAGATGTCAGGAGATGGCTGGTAGCCTAACCAGAGCTAGTGATGTGGAACCAGGGATCAGTTATTAGGGTTAAGGAATATTTTGTTATCAGTTAAAAGGTAACCTCCTGTCATCTGCCTGATCAATGATATATCCTGAACATTATTCTAACCATACCTTACTGTCACCTTCTGTTTTTGAGACAAGGCCTCCCCACAATAAAACTCAACTGATATTTGACTGAAGGTATTCTCAGAACAGTCCTTAGTTGCAAACTATTCCCCATCCTGATCCACTAGAGTGTCCATCGTATTTTCTAAGCTGCCTGCAACATCCTGGGCGTTTTTATGGGATGGACCGCTAGAGTAGGTAATATTCAGCAAAGACATCATCATGGCCTTAATTGAAGAAGGGCTGCAAATTCCACGCATATTTTCTGCACCAAGATGTTCCTGCTAGTCACCTCACAAAGGAGCCACTTGAGCCATAACCACACCTCAGCAACCAAAAATGCCAGGGGGAAAACGATGACAGACATTCTGGTAGATACCTGACGTCCCCCCAGGGCCTGATGATCCTTGACATCCAGAAGAAACTTCGGCAAGTGACTTTCCAATGTGTACAACATTGATGTATGGCTGGTGTAATTCCACCTGAGTCACTTCTGCTCAGACACCTTACACTGTGTGCAAAGAGCTCTGCAGGTGGGATACACTCGATTTATGGGTACAGAGTAACTATTTATCAGTTAATATCCCCAGATTTCTAGGAGTTACGTGCTACTAGGTTAAGTGTTAGCACACCTAGCATGTCTCTGCTGGCCAAGCAATCATCAGTCAGGTGGGGATGTGCTCGCCTTCTTCAAATAGGCTGATTCTCAGCCTTCATAGTTGCTGTCTTCCATTTTTCTGTGTTTTTCCTTACAGTTTTATAGCATTTTATGTCAACAAGTATCCCTCTCGAATCCTTGAATCATTATCTCAACAATTACACTCTGTTTTCCCTTTGCCTACCTTGCGTGCCCTTCGCTGAGGGACTTTCTCACAGCTCAGAAACTATTTTCTCAGCAAAACTGAGCCAAGGTTACACAGCTGTGCTGCACCAAACCAGGCCTTGGGTCTGAGAGCGTCGAACTCCTGGGCTGCAGGTTACGTTGGGTCATCTTGGCAATCCAGGGCTCGTTCTTCTGCCTTACAAAGAGACCTCTGCTGACTCCCACAGCAGAAATCTTACACTGCCATTGGAACACTCCATTTGCAGCATGAACAACCAGGACAAAGCCCCAAGGGCCAGGCTAAGGTTAGGCTATGCACACAGGAGCATGCACATGTCCTCCAGCATGCGAGGGACACCCTGCCAAAGACCCGGCCACCAGACCTGCGAGCGGCGCACGCACCGTACTGCACGGGATGGGTTACATCAGCATACGCTGCGTCCCACCATCGCTCCCCATCACTAGGGAAACATTACCAAAAGGAAAAATAATCATTATTTCCTCAAGGCTCTAATGCGTTGAGTGGGGAAGGATGTGTCGTTACCATCGATGAACGGCAACCACTGAAAACCCATGAGGTCAACAGCTGCTGCCTGAATGCATTTCTTTCAAGGAAAAAGGCAAAAAGGAAAGAGGGGCTGAGCTCTCAGTGTTCTGTCCTTCAAAACAACAGCTGGGAACTCACCCCCGGGAGTGCTAGACTGAGCCTCACTACTCCACGAAGGCCATAATTGCATCTGCATAGGAAATTACTTCTCTAGTTGAGAACCAGGGGATACCCACCCCAGAAAAGGATGGGCCTGAGCCAGGGACGAGCATCATTTTCACATCTAGCCAAGTAGAAAGATCTAGACAAACGATGAAGAGAGCAGCTTCCTGGGAAAACATTGATGGAAGAGAAATTAGTTTGGAAAAAAAGAACCTAGCCCTTCCTGTCAAAAAGGAGCTTCTGCCAAAACCACGTTGACCCTTCCCACACAAAAAGAATGAGCTTTTGCAATAGCAAGCTAACATGTCTCAGCAAAATTTTCGTTCAGCACAACCAATCTTCTACTGAGAAGCAGTTTTAATGGACAGTTCTCAGTCAGCCCTATCTAACCACTTAAAACATCTGACAGAACACTTTATAAGAGCAGCGGCTGAATGAACTAACTTTCCTCCTCCTCCTCTTCATGACCATCAACAGAACCAGAACAAAATAAACTCCATCACCATTTCTCACTTTATCTCCTAGATTCATCAAACAATTAATTGCAAGTAGCAGCCTTTGTGGCTTCAATCTTCACCATTTGTGCACTAGTCCATGAGGTTTTGTGAGCCAATCCATGACTTCATTACTCAAAGCTGTTCACCCCAGAGCTGGAGTGAATCATTTTCATCCAATGGACCGTTCACTCCAGCTCACGTGTTTGCTCTTCATTACCCATGTGTGAGACTGCTCCTACAAGTTGCACAATATCATTTCTACTGCCTCAGTGGGTGACAAACTTTCTAAAGACAGAAGGGAGGAAACAATCCTTCTGTTCAGGCAGAAGTACTCTTGTCCTTTCAGAGGACAAGAAGAAAGAACAGCCAGCTCCCAAACAAGGCGAACAAGTAGGAAAGCATTCTTATGGCTGCTTGAATGGCCACGGATAATGAGGAGGATCAGCCCTAGGCAAGACAACTGACGTCCCTACTGAAAGAGAGAGAGAGATGCAGTCATGTTGACTAGGAAAGTGAGAAATTCACCTAAAGACAATTTAAAAAACATCTAAAGAGCCCAGGGTATCCAATACAGAATATCAAGGTGAATGGACTCCAATACTACCATGACAAGATAATGTCCCACAAACGCCACTTAGTTGATCATTAACAGGCTACCATCATCCAAGAGGCTTAACCATTACACAGTATGTTTAACCCAGCCAGGCTCTTGTATTTCCCTGCTGCAACCCAAACAGCATCATTTTGGCCTCATCCTATTGCAAGGATTTCTGTGGCTCCTAGCACACATACTATGTCATCAATGGCTACCTCCTCCCGCATCTTCTGTCCTTGGAAAGGTTCATCTCTAGCAGCTTGTACATAGTGAAAGCTGTATCCCCAACCACCTAGAAGTATTGACAACTGGAAGCTTGCCATTAAAACGTCACTCCTAGGGTCCTACAGCAGAGCTGGAAGGAAGCCAGGCCAGAAACTGGCCTGTAACTCATGGGGAACAATGTGTCATTTGAGATGAAACCAGCAGTCAATATTTGACAAATTAACCTTCTCAGAGAAAAGTAAGTTTCTAATACACCTGCTCCAGATGAGAGCGTCAAGATTTAAACAGGCACCAGATTTGCATAATACCCTTAAGATAAGCAGCACTACGCCAAAGCGCTGCAATGCATGAAGGATTTATTTCATGTCTTAGACATTTCTGTATTCCAGAAGAGGCCATTCATCATTGTGCCAATACTTCAGGGATTTCACTGAAAGCTCCAACAGCTCTAGATTATCGGGGAATTATATATTTTTTCCCCACTGAATAATCATTCCCAGAAGCCTGCTAGAAAAAAAAAAAAATCCCATTTTCATCATGTAGGCTAATGACACCGCAAGAGATGACATTCACTTCTAATGACTACCCAGTCAAAGACACCAAAACCTCTCTTTTTGACCAGTTGAACAGAGCTGCTCATTACCACTTAACTTCCAGCTCTATTTACAGCTCTATGCACTCAGCATCTTAGAGACAGATCTTCATTGATGCCCTGCCTACATAGGGCCTCCACAAAAAGAAAAAAAAATCCAAGAGTTATTCCATGATCACTGTAATGAGAGACTCCTCCTGACTCAAGGACCGCAAGAATCAATATCCTCATTCTTGTGGCCCATACATTCTGGCTCCAACTTACAGTTCCTATCCACCCTGCCAGCAGTACACGTACAACCTGTGTGACCGAAATGTAGCCATATCCCAGCCAACCCAGATTAATCCTTTCCCGAATGCAGGTCTCTGGAAACTCACTATTGCTTTCCTTGGCACTTGAGCTGCCTGGCAAGGACAGGAACACGTCCAGCAGTTGGCAGCTGGAGGTGGATTTAACCCAAGCGTGACTATTTTGTCGGTCAGTACAATGTCAGAGGAATCTGGGAAAGCCAACACCAGCTCAGAGCTGTGGACAGGTGGGATATAAGGAGAGGCAGACACTTGCATCCTAGTGGTTTGAAGGTTTAACTTGCTTAAGCTCCCCTTGAGACTGCCAGGCTTGGATAGGAGATGGTGATGAGGCTATAAAATTTCCCTGTTGAGACTGACATACTGATTGATCAAGAAGCTACATGAAATTTGTCCCATCTGGAAAGAACTCCGCATACGCTATCTTACCTTCCGTACTCTGTGATAGCCTTTAAACCTCCAGCCTCTGCTTTGATACACATGTGGTTTAATTCAAATCAGTTTTCCTTAACTTAAAAGTGATTTTCAGGGTGCAAGGATCATGTCAGTGATGTTCAGAGTGGGAAAACCTTTTGATAAGGGGAAGGAGGTTACTGTATATCAAAAACCATCACTGCTGGAATCACTGGAAATTATTGTTCTGTTAGTCATTTACTCCGAATCTTCTGCTGCCTCTGCAAAGAGGCCCTTGAAAAAGGCTACTAGAAGAAGCATGCTGATACTTGAAAGGGATGCTGTCAAGGATCACGGGCAGAAAGCACACACAAATCTCACTTACTGTGATCACTCTTACTCGCAATATCTGTTAACACTTCAAAACACCTCTGAAGACGAGTAACTAAATACAGTCAGTCACTAGGAGGAGGACACCAGTGCAGGGACTGGAATTCCTTCAGGGGATTCCTTACTCTGCTGTTTTCAGCCCAACTGCTAAAAACAACCCTGCTAACGCAGCTCTTACGACCTTGCTGCAAGATCACAGGTCTGTCTGTGCCACCGACCCAATGGCTTCTGAGCCCAGCAGCCTATTTCACCAAGATCCAACAGCAGCTCGGAGCTTTCAGAAGCATCGCATACATGGAGATACATGCTCAAAGACCACATCGAACAGGCTGTAGTATAAGCCCAATCTTGATCAGGCACCAAGGAATCCCAATGAAAGACAAACATTTTCAATATTGCAAACTACAGGAAATATTTCATGTAGCAGGCACCAATCCCAAGACCTGGCTCTACAGGAAGGGAGCACTCTGCTGCTCACAAACAGGTATTTTTGTCCTTACTGCTTTTCTGTATACTCCCACAGAGACAATATAGAACCACAGAATGGTTTGGGTTGGGAGGGACCTTAAAGACCATCCAGTCCCACCCCCCTGCCCTGGGCAGGGACACCTCCCACCAGACCAGGTTGCTCCAAGCCCCGTCCAACCTGGCCTTGAACCTCCAGGGATGGGGCAGCCACAGCTTCTCTGGGCAACCCTAGCCAGGGGCTCACCACCCTTACAGGCAACTATTTTTGCCTGAGATCTCATCTAAATCTCCCCTCTTCCAGTTTGAAACCGTCATCCCTCATCCTATCCCTACATGCCCTTGCAAAAAGTCCCTCCCCAGCTTTCCTATAGGTCTATCTCAGGTACTGGGAAGGCTGCTATAAGGTCTCCCTGGAGCCTTCTCTTCTCCAGGCTGAACACTCCCAACTCTCCCAGCCTGTCCTCCGAGCAGAGGGGCCCCCGCCCTCAGATCATCTCTGTGGCCTCCTCTGGCCCCGCTCCAATAGGTCCAAGCTAAACAGCTTGCCCAGCAACAGGTCCAGAGGGGCAATAGGACCCTCAGTCTAGAGCCCTCTCTGCTCTGGTCTGTTATTCATCCCCAGCCGCCCTGGAGAGCTGCATTACTGCCTCCCTGCCACAGCAGCTATAAGCAGCCCTGCACACCTTCATGGCACTGAGAATCAGAGAGGAAAAAGAGTCTGGTAAAGTCCATTTGCTGAAAAACACAGTACCTTCTTCATCAAAACCATTCACAAAACTGAGTCAAATTCAGCGAGCTGTTTCCTCCTCCTCTCAAAACAGCGATCAAGGGACAGCACTGTTTTGCACAGTCACCTTCCATGTGGAACCTGCCTGGTTTTGCCACAAGCTGAGATGCCTCTGAAAACACAGGAAGATGGAGCAAACAGACCTGAATCAGAGCAGCCCACAGCCAGCCGCAAGCCAGACTCCAGCTCCACAATTCCCCGGCCCCGCAGCCCAGGCTGGATGACTTCATCTCCTCTCGCTGCCGCGCCGATCCCAGCTGGGCTAGTTAGCGGGACAGCTGTGCACAGGTTTACAGTAGGAAGACTCTTTGGTAGAGCAACAGCTAGGACTGTAATCATTTTTTTAAATGAAAACCGATCCAAACCTGACAGGGATGCCAGCACAGACTGAGAATCCCAGAGGAGAGGGCTTGCTTGGGAGATTTCTGGAATTTCCTGCTTCTGGACCAATTAGAAATAGTACAGCATCATAATGATATATTCTGATGACAATGGGCCGTGTCACTCATCATTTTGCTTTTGGCCTGAAACATGGAATTACAGACGGAGTACTGGGAAGAAGAAACTTTTTTTTTCACACTTGCAAGGCTTCCTCAAAGACTCTTCGGGGAGATAGGAGTGTTGTTCTTCTGTCTGTATTCTTTCACCCATCCCATCTTTATAGACCCTCACCTGGCAAATTACATATGTTTCTGGACCACGTTCTCAGGAATTTGAGTAAAGGATATTGTAAACGAGAACATCCGCACTGCCTGGCAGACAGTGCATTCGCTGTGTTCAAAGGAGAATAAGTCAAACATTTCAGAAAGCCTCAGAAAAAAAGGAAAATTCAAGGGGACATTGATCCATATGGATTAGGTATTTTGCACTGTTAAGATTTCTAGGCTCCTTGTGACCTTTCATACATCGACACCATCAATAGCCCTGGGAGAGAGGGAAGAACTGTTATCCCCACTGTTTTGATGAGGGAACCAAGAGATGAAGAACATGGGCTCAACGCAAACCAAGATCTTGAAAGCCAACTTTATAAACTCCCGATGGATACCTTCGCACTGGGCAAGGCTTCCTCTCCGAGTTGTATTGAAACTTAATGAGTACTAAATCTGTCATTGCCTCGGTTTCGGAGCTGGAAGAGGTGGTTCATGCTGACTAAGCTGCCATTCCCCACCAATTCGATACTGAATATTGCACACGCTTTCCAACTCCGACAACATTGTGGTTCCTGCTGCTGTACTAGCCAAGCAAGGACTCAGGTCCCACGTGTTTGGTACCGTACATTCAATGTAACAAAAGTAAAGTAAGGCTGTTCTTACAATTAGGGAAGCGAAGAGAAATCTAAGCTTGAAAGGTCCCCTGAAGGTATCCAGTCAAAACCCAAGCAGGGCTGTCTCCAAAGCCAGACTAGGTTGCTCAAAGCCCTGCCCAGTCAGGTACTGAAAACCTTCAAAAAGGCAGATTTCGCAGCCTCCGAGACCCTGTTGCATTGCTGCATCACCCTCCTTGAGCTGAGCTTCTCACTTAGCTTTGCCATTGGGTTTCAAACCACCCCTTGGCCAACCCCCTCTGCCACGGCAGGCTGCACATCCTTCATCCCATCCACAACACAGCCACCCCGTACTCACCCATGGACTACAAACCTTCTGGGTGCCCTTTCCCTTTGGGACTGACCAAGTTCTCCTTCCCACCAGCCCCCATCAGCTCTCCCATACTACACAACAGGCCCACATCTAGCCTCACGGTTGGGAAAAGGTATGATGCCCATAGGAAAGGTAGCTACGAACTGGCTGGTATCATTTATACGGTCCACTCCATACTAAAAAAAAAAAAGCAAGTGGCTGGGAACAGGCTCCAGGCCAGATGAATTGTCCTCGCAGGCCAGATGCTGCTCATGAGCCAGACACTGGGCAGCCCAGCTCGAGCCTATTAAACAGCGAAATCTCATCACTGTTTATGGCCCAATCCAGGCTCACACGCAAGCCCTGCATCCCAAGCTCCTGACCCAATATGTAGGCAGCAGGTTTTTAAAATCTGGACCCAAGCCCAGAGCAGAATTTTCCAGCTCTGGCCACCTTATTTCACTGGTGCTTTCACATTTCTGATGTCAATATCATTTTAGGTAATAATATGTTTCGAGTCAATTCACTGTCTGGCCTTCATGCACATACAAAGTCTGACAGGCAAATAAAGAAAAGGAAAGTATATTTGATAGATTTAAAAGCTGTTTCCATTTGGATTTCCTTTTAATGGAAACATTCTGTTGGTCTTTGGTTTTGTGGAAGTTGAGGGGTGCTGGATTTTTTAAATAGAACATAATTCAGGGGCCAAATTTGACTTAATGGGGTCCTGTCAATCCCTTGAAATACTGCCTCGGAAAACTGCAATTAAAAAAGTGTTTCAAAACAATAGGACAGACACTAAAGTGGATAGGGGAGATTGTTGAAGTGGTCTCCAGCTCATTGCCTGGCTTTTTGCGAGTTCTACATGACCTCTACTTTGCATTTTAAAAGCATGCTTATATGAAGTAAAAGAAAATACAGAGGCTTCCTATGCAGATATCATGTGTTTCATGAATAAGCCACAAGCCATTGCCATCCAAGACTCAAGAACAGCATTACCTACCTGACCAGGAAGTTCAAACCCATGAGCACGTGGCTACCAAAGCAACACGGGGCACGCAACCAGGCGCTGATGGGCAACTACAAGAACCCTCACACATTTCTGCACGCACAATTCCACACTTCAAAGCAAGTCTATAACAATGGAATAGCACACTCATCATGTCAGCAGCAATACAGCAAGCCACTCTGACAAAAAAAAATACCCTTAAGGAAGAGAAGATCACTCCTACTGTCCAAGGGCTTAGTAATGGTGGAGAAATAGGTTTACAGATAGGGAAGATTGCTCGATTCATTTCTCTGTAAGCATATACCACAATTCTTACTGAAAAACTTTCATAGATCTATGTTATTACAAGTATTGGGCAGAGAGCAAAACGCCAGTGAAGTTTTCCCTTGCTCTCCCCCTGTGAATGACCCAGATGAAGTTTTGCTGCTCCAGGCGACGGCAGAGCCAAAATCCCTCAGTGACAATCTGCCACGGAGAAACGCTCAGGAAGGTCTCCTGTCACTCAGCTACACGCACCCCTAACCATCATGTTAGCGACACATCAGACAAACACATCAGTTAGCAGCAACAAACTTCCCCAGAACCAGAGTCCAACAAATCAGTGCAAGGAAAGAAACTCCACCAAATTTCACCACGCAAGAATATTTCCAAATCTGTCCTGAGTTTTGTGTTATTCTTTGATTATACTGACATCTAAAGGTCATCAAATTAACTGTGTTAAACTTCCTGGCATGATTCTTTCTGCCTCTTCTCTACCCATCTGATCTCATCTCTAAAAATCAATGAACATTTGCTGCATTGTTAAGAAAAAATGGAAAACTAGTACATTAAAGATCTTTCCCTGGTTCAGTTTTTAAATAAAAGACAAAAAAAAGAAGTCTAAGTCTGTTGGTACACATATATCGGAAGGATCAAGAAGATAATATATGGTATAACGTATCATATATCAAAATAGCGGGACTGATTCGAGGTTTACCTCTGTATTACACCATTGGCTTCTAAGAAGAAGCTCCAGGTATTAAGCGATACAAGGAAGAATCAGTCTGGCACATAAATCACAACTTTCAGCAGTAAATCTTCCTATTTTAACAATTCCTGAAGTCTGGGCTCACATGGACAACCAGACCAGGATATCTCAAGAGATCCAAACCTGAGACCTGTACATCGTACCCTCAGGAGCCAAACTGTGATAGAGATCCCTCCACGCCAGATGGTTTAGAAAACACTTCCAACAAAGCTCCTGGAGTGCCAGGTGAGGAGCTGAGCCAGGGATTCCCACCCTAGTTGGAACATAAGTCATCGTGCTTGTGAAGACCCCTAAGGTAGACACAGCTCACCGGAAAACTTCAGAGCAAACGCTGCAAACTGAAGTCTTAACACTAAACTTCCTTCCGCGTCACAGGATGAAGACATGCGCAACGTCATGTCCTCATGTGGGTTTGTGCACACCTCTGCTACCAGCCCTGGCTCATTCTCCTTCTCGGAAGGACTCGGCAAGAGTACAAGAGGGAACAGAGGTTTCTCTGCACAAGCTGAAATCCTACTTCACATCCTGGTGACGGGCCCTGGAGCACCCTGCCCTCTCTCCTGATGCCCTACTCAGTATTGCTAGCCTAAGGAGGAAAAAATTTAGGGAATCAAAGAGCGCTTGCCTAAAGCAGCCATCACGCAGGCAGGGATTAGCCAAGCTGTACGCACGTATGCTGACTGGTATCACCCATCCATCCGATCCGAGCAGCAACAGCCCAAACCTGGATGGCTGAGCTGGGACACCCCACTGCCCATGACGGGTATGAAGCAACTCCACAAAACCAACTGCAGCCACAACAACTTGTACTGGTGGGGCGAGGAACCAGCTCTCCAGAGAGGATTAAAGTGGATAAAGTCACAGCCCAGCCTTGGTCAGCCCCTCCAGAAGCAAAAAAGCTGGAAAAATCAAGCAAATCCCTAAAGACATCTCAAAAAGGCAGGCAGGTCTCAAAAAGGGTTAAGCAGAGGGCAACAAACTTATTCACATGTAACGTCTCCGAAGGGGGACATCCAAATGAAACAAGCCATTCACTCTGCCTTAACCCCCCCGCTGCTCCACCGAAAAAACCTGACCCTGGAGTTTCCCTCTGCAGCCAAAGCAGAGCCCAGAGCTCAGACAAAGCCGTGCAGCCCGGGAGCCCCAGCCTTGGCCCGCGAGTGCTTTCAACCGGTGTTATTATTATTATTTTAATCCTGCACACGTGGACACAAAGAAGCCGTCAGCATCCCAGAGCCAGCCCCCTTGAGAGGATAAGCGCCCCACACTCTCGAAGGGTAAACACCAGCTCTTGAGCCCCCACAAACCAGGCTGCCTTAAGCAGACCAGCACTGAATTAGCCGCTAATCGGATTAGGATAAATTGCTTTAAACTGACATTCAGGAGTGAAAGGCCCCCACCGCCTCTACAGGGCAGAGCCCGGGGCTTTGAGCGAACCTGACCACTGCCGCCTCACTCCCAAAGCCTGAGGTATCTGCCTTATTCCAGCCAGCAGTTTTATTATCTTAATCACGGGTGAAACAACTGTATTTGGGGGCTGAGGGAGGGGAGGGGTTGGGGTTAACCAGGCAGAGCAAGGGATGCTGCTCTCTCTCACACAGGCAAAACACAACGTGGCTGGAGAAAACGACACCGGTATGGAGGTGGGAGAAGGTGGAGGGGTCTGGGGACAGCCCGGGGGAGCAGCACTGAGGATGCCCTCGGCCCTGAAGCGTGTCTGGAGGAGGCAGAGGAAGGCAGGGGCAGCAGCACAGGTGGTGGGACCTCCAAGATGTTCAGCGACACCTGGCAGGGAGCGCAGACGTCAGACCCGGCCAACCTGCGCAGAGATGCCAAAAGGGCTGCACCTCTTCACAGAATCACAGAAATTTAAGGGTTGGCAGGGACCTCTAGAGATCACCTGGTCCAACCCCCCTGCCACAGCAGGGACACCTACAGCAGGTGGCACAGGATGGCGTCCAGGCGGGTCAGGAATGTCTCCAGAGTGGGAGACTCCACCACCTCTCTGGGCAGCCTCTTCCAGTGCTCTGCCACCCTCAAAGGAAAGAAGTTCCTCCTCATGTTGAGATGGAACTTCCTATGTTCGATTTTATACCCATTGCCCCTTGTCCTGTCACTGGGCACGACTGAAAAAAGCCTCGCCCCCTCCTCCCGGCACCTCCCTTTAGGTCTTTGTAAACATTTGAGATCCCCCCCTCAGTCTGCTCTTCTCCAGACTCAAAAGACTCAACTCCCTCAACCTTTCCTCATTAGAAAGATGCTCCAGCCCCCTAGTCATCTTGGTGGCCCTTTGCTGTCCCCTCTCCAGCTGTTCCCAGTCCTTCTTAAACTGGGGAGCCCACAACTGGACACAGGACTCTCGCGGCCAGGCTGTCTGAGCAGCTGCCTCAGCCCCCTGGAACTCCACTTCACACACACGTTATTTAAGGGCAAAACTGACAAAGCCTGGTTTCCTACAGATCTGTTTTCCCCTGTATATTCGCTGATGCTCATTACAGCCTGAGCACACAGCGCATTTCCTCCCCACAGCCGCATCTTTCCACTACCCCGTCGCCTGCTTCGGTCAAAGAGCCACAAGCCCGACAGCTCTGGGATCCCACTCCCTCCCACCAAATCCTGTTGCAATCTGCCTGCGGTTCAAAGGGGATTTTAGAGGGCTGCAAACAGATAGCAGCAGACTTGTGAAGGCACAACCACCTAACCTTCCTTTCCTTAGAGGACGGAACAGAAAGAACAGCAGGAGATGAAAGCAGGGAGCGCAGCTGCTTTGTCCCCAGTTACACTCAAACCCAGCATCAGTCCGGCAAAAATCTGGGAGAAATTAAATCCTCAATGCTGCAAAAAAAATGTAGTTGGGTATTGCAACTCCACAGGTACATCCACCCCGAACTCCAAGACCAGAGCGGAGAGGCTGCCACGGGACAGATTCCCATCACTCCCTCAAACCATCGCCCAAATAATTAAACAAGCAAGTGATGAGGAAAACCAAGACATCCTTTTTATTTATGAATGCTGAACCTGCAAAGACCATAACCCTTCACAAAATACAGAGGCCCAATCCTTAAGCAATTCCATCACTGGTCATCAGGCAAAACATTTAGTGAGGATCACCGGAATTTTTGCCCAAGTAACACCTACAGGATTGGACTCCAGCTGTTTTGACTTCTCTGGCAGCCTGATGTCATTGGCACGCTGGAACAAGGGCTTGAGTTGCTTTCCTCGCCCCGACCTCCCTTCACAGAATGAGAAGGTTTATTTGTTCTAAGATAAAGTACGGTGACACATTAAAGATGCCCCAATTTTCCCTCTTAGATCAGCTTGACATCTGGTTCAAAAATGTTATGAAACACTCTCTGAACCTGCTGCGGAATTGGATATTATGATATTTCACCGGGACGTGGTTCGAGCGAACTTTCACCTCCAAGTGAAAGTTTGAGTGTTGAAAGTGAAAACAGACCATTCAGAGCCTTTCACTGGGACAGACCTTTCAGTGACACTGGATGTAGGGAAATAATTGCAGATGGTATTGTTGTGGGGGGAAATATCACCTGCCATGAAATCTCACCCCGAGCGAACATTCAGTTGTTATAAGATCATATCGTTGGGCTGCTTCGGGGTAACACATTCAGGCTGCAGACTTGAGCAAGGTCATTCCGGAGGAAACCCGCACACAACAACAGGGTTTTGTTCTTTGTGGTTAATGATACTAGAACAGGGCGTGGAAAAAAAAAAAATGAAAGCCTATCAAAATATTTTTGCTACAGATAAAACAACCTTTGTTGAAAGGGATTGCTTTTTTCATATCCATTTGCATGAAGAAATTTCAGGTTTCCAATGGAAAAACAAAAGCGGCGAAAACATGATGTTTGATGAAAGTGAGAAAGGGGGCTTTTTAACAAAAAACTTGGTATATAATTAATCAGAAAAGGACAACGCTTGTCATCTGTTGAATTTTCTCCCACAAACAGCCCAACAATTTCTATCTTCCTTGCAAAAATAGCTCGCTAAAAGCCCCTGGCCAACGCAGGATTTCTGCTTCCTCTTCTGTTTACAGGGATCTGGAAAGCATGTTTTAGCCACGGAGATGCGTTCCAACAGAAGAGCAATGCTTATGAAAACCACACAGGTCTGAGCTCCACGACCTGCTGCCTTTGCAGACTTTATAGCACTGAGAAGAAATCTATAACTAGAAGCCAAACCCTCCTTCCTCTTGGGCAGGGAAGCGACTTGACACAGGGAAAAATCAATACGGGGGAAAATTAGAACCAGGCCATCCCCTCAGCCTTGCTTCTGCTACACGTGCGTTTACAAGTCCTATTTTTGTAACCTAAAAAGACCGAAGCCACCTGTTTTCCAGATGCTGGAGGTAGAAACCCTGAGGCACAACCACTTGTGAAAGACACCGTGAGTGGCATCCTCTCCAGGAACTCACCACCCTGGGACGTGGCATACGCTGCATGGACGGAGCAGCCTCTCCTCCCGAGACGTGCCCATGGCTGGAAGAGCAGATAAGCCAGCAGTTATCTGAGCTGCATTCTCAGCAGGGACCAGACACACACACGGAGAGTAAGAGGGTGCTGGGGATATTTTGGTGGCCTGGAGAAAGAGCAGAGAAAACCTGTAGTCCACAGCGTGAGACAGAGGATACTGTGAGGCTCATCCATGATGAGAGCTGCTGCACGTGAACTCCACTTTGGACTGCGACAAGCACAATAGAAGCAAAAGAGTCTATTCAAGTCCTTGCTTCCATAACCACTACATCTTCAAGGTGGGTTTTTTTGGTAATAAAAAAAAACTTTCCTTTTTTTGAACAGCTTAACTAGTAATACCTCCCCGCCACTCCCCCAAAAGAAATTCTTAAAAATGTTTTACAACCTGTTAACAGCTCGAGAAACAGCCCAAAACAATGTCTCCGCAAATGCAGACAACTGTGCTTTTAATTAAGATTCACAACTTTTTTTTTTATGGAAGGCAGTGAACTATAATGAGTTCATTCATTCACAGGAGTCGGCTCAACCTGTGCTGCCTCCATCATCGAACCTCCCCGGGATAATAACGGCCCCGTTCGCACCCCGCCGCCTTCCACCACCCAGCGTCACACAGCCCCTCAGCGAGGAGGGGTGAAGCCCTGGATGGCCTCCTACAAGCCAGCAGCGGAGCTCAGCGACACCGGGAAACATTTTGTGACTTCAGCATCGTCCTTCAGCGTGAGTCTCTGGGAAACCTTGCTCTGCGTGGAAGTGTGAGAAATACTAAACTGCCCCCAAAGGAGCTGTAATATGGGATAACAAATCCTCCAGCAGTCCCCGTCTGCGTCTTTGAAATGAGCAGGCACCCAGGGCACATCCCTCGGGGACAGCAGCGCACAAAAAACGATGGGAAAGCTGAAAAAGTGCCCCTCCCTCTCACTCACCCTCCCCAGGGAGCCATTATATGCCTTTTGCTATTGCTTTTTTAATTTTCGGGTGATTTTAATGGCCACAGGAAGAGACGGCTGGATGAAGGCACCTCCCTGACATCGCATCAGTCCTCGCTCCAGTGTCCCAGCTCATGCACACCAGCACCCTGCCCCTCTGAAGCCTCCCAGCGTCCTCACGTGGCCCTGGGAGACACACCTAAGCAAGAAGATGGAGAGCCAGACTGTTAAGGTGGGGCTTACACACGAACCTCCTAAACTGAGGATGGTCTCCGGTCCTCTGAACGCTGTTTGCAAAGGCAACCTATCCGTTCTTGAGACCGGAGGCTCCCCAGCCCCTCTGAACCCCAGGACTAAACCAACATCATTAAGCCGATGCACATGGACTCCAGCACTCGCATCTCACTGGCTTCACAGGGATGCGTATCTCTTTCTCAATATGGTTGTAGCCATATGGCCTAATGATACACAGCAAGCAACAGCTCTGCAGGAGGGCTTTGCAGGCATGAAGGATCATCTGTGTTCTCCAGCTATGTCAGGTGGACAAATCAAGCACTACCTGTGCCTCCAGCCTAGCCTGACCAGTAAGTCAGAAGGCTTCTTCCTGCCTACCACCTTCTCCGTCTTCTCTTTAGAGTGGCTGGAAAGCATCTTTGTACATGGTGGTGTTCACACAGAAGGAAAGAGTTTCAAATAAAAAAGTTAAAAAAAAATAAGATATACTAGACTCTTCAGCCATAAACCCAAAGAGAGTCTGTGTACAGAGTGTCTGACAAGCCTGGAAAAACTAGCATTTGCAGGACATGCAAACTAGCATTTCACAGACAGTGTCCTGATTATGACTGAAAGCTTCTAGAGTTCAAACACACAAGCAAGATCTTGAACTGAAACTTCCTAGGTAAGGCTGTAATGGACCCAAAAATTCCCCTGAGCTCAGGTGAGAGTGGGATCTGCTGCACCAAACAGGTTGGAGCTGCATTTCTGTTATCAGAGCAACAGTCAATCTGGTGGCAACCTGCTGCTCTGCCTCCAGTATTCACCAAGGTCAAATATTTGAAGGAAGCTAAAAAGGTTCCTGAAATGCTACCTATGCGCAAGCAATCTGCACATCTCAATTTCTAACCAGAGCAAAAGACAACTGCCAGCCACAAGAGAGACAGAAAACATGGGAGATCCTATGGGAAAGAGCTGCCGGTCGGAGGTGGGAGCCTGTGTCATCACAGCACAGCTGGTAAGCCCTCTTCCCTGGAAAAGGCAGCACCATGGCATCAGGATTATACTGCACTTTATCAGAACAAAACCACTGGGAGAGAGAGGAGGAGAAAGGAAAAAAAGCCTCAGTGCCTGAGCTTCCTGCAGGTGTGATTTGTGCCTAGGACGCCAAGCAGGAGGCACATGGGTTTGCTGTGTTATGTAGCCAAGGCAAACAAGACGCAGCAAGGTCCAATTCTGGCCCCCTCAGGATTCATAAACTGGCCTCTGGGAGCTGTGGGGGGCACGTTAGTCCTAATTGTGTCTTGTTTAACTTGGCCCTTCAAACAGCAAAGCTTTTGCTGTCTTGGCTAGAGTCACCAATCTCACACCTTGGTGGGACTTACCTCTTTTCTTGGATTGGCAATTAAAAAAAAATCCCTAACGTTGATAGATGTTGAAAGTTTTTGATCAAAACCCACTTATTTTTACAAGAAATAGTTAGGATGACGTGCTGAGAACCTCTGCCCAATGCATCAGGGAGAAGCAGACCCGACTCACAGAGGGCAAGATCCTCCCTTTCATACTCCTCTGGTTTCACTGATTGCTGTCACCTTTCCCTGGATTTTCCTCTCCTAACTAGCAGCAGAGCAGAGACTTCAGCCAAGCAGAGGTGATGGACACCACTCCGCAAACACAGGTATAAATCCCGAGAGCCTCATTCCTCCCTGCAGCCACTGATAGGCAAAGTGAGCCAAGGAGAGCTGTTCTGAGGGAGAAGCACCCAACACCCACCCTGGAGCTAGTCCAGTGATTTCCTGATCGGAAAACAATCGATATTTTCCATGCAGGCATAACCTTGCACTAAACACACTCTGAAATGGCAGGATTGGTCCCGTGTTGGACCCAAGAGGATAAGCCCCACAGAAGAACTCCTCGCATTTGCTTGCCCACCAACCGTGTCCACAAGCCCAAGGATGCTGAAGCCTCAGGACCAGCCAGCCTCCACAGCAGCCTGAAAGCTCTGTGAAAGCAAGTGAAGCTCCTGGCACTGGGTATCCTCCACATCAGCCTTTCCCTCTGGTTTCCCCTCCACATTTCTTATTTTGGCCTGGGGGGGAACACAGCTATGTTTGCTCAAGCAGAACCGGTCCAGGCTTGAGAAACGGAGGATGAGGTGCGATATTGTCAAACTTCCAGGAGTCTCGAGGGATTTGTCAGTGTGGTAGAGAGATGAAGAAAACTGAGGTGGAAAAGACAAACCAGGAGTTCAAGTCCTTCCTCCCACAAACTTAATGTTAAGACCACGACGTTTGAGGAGAAGCTCACTTCATGGCAACCTCTGTGCTGGGGCAGAATGGCTCTTGCTGGCCCATCTCCAGCTCTGCTGCTGTAGGAATTCCTCAAGGTGTTCCTGCCCTGCCCCGATGGGCTGGCCAAGGTGCTCACAGGGAGTCAGAGGCTAGGGATCTCCTCTCAGCACAGCACCTCATCTACATTTTAGTCTGTTACTGACCAGGCTAAAGCTGATTTGATGGCTTTGAGGTCTACTGTTCCCCTCCTCCCAGCCCCTAAGTGACTGTGTAACCCTGCTCCCCCTCACCTGCAGGTCACCCAATCAAATCACCTCCCTCCTGCCCAGGGGAGCTCCTTCACCCATCCCTCTCCTCTTTCTGCTGGAGCCAACCCTTCCAACCTTCCACAGTTTACCTTTGCAGTTGTACATAACACCCGAGGGTTTCACAGGTGAGATATTGGGGATAACCCCTCCCTTTCATTCCTACAGCAAAAAAAACTGTCCCCTGCTTGGTTTGTCGTGTCCTGCATGCAGAGTCAGTTCAAAAATGCACTGGTTTTTTGCCCCCTAAAACAAGGAATAACAAAACACACACCACAAAACCCACCAGCTGCTTAGTGCATTGCAGGTTCCTACCTGATCTGCTCAAAACTCTCTCAACCCTGCCAACTCAAGCCTCTTCCTCTGGCATGCGTGTCTTGGAGTATCATTCCACAAGGGAGTTCACTGCCGCCTTCTAGTTTCCACCTCCTTTTCTTACTTCTGTTCTGTATTTCCAGCACCTTATGATGAGTTAATACACTGAACACGAGACATGACAACTGGATAAATCAGCAGCACAGTCCAGTTACCCCCCATTATAACCATGTCCAGATGCTTCACTGCAAGTTACAGGAAAGCCCATTGGGGACAGTTACCCAATTTAAAACTTATCCATTCTGCTCCCATCAAGTTGTAATATTTTCCCTTTTAGCATCAAATACATACGTAATTTGGAATACACGTAGCCCTCATCCCAAAACAGCAGGGAAGATGCAGAGTGGGACATTTACAGTTATCTACAGACTGGAGCAGACATGACACAAAGCTAGGGTCAAAACACAAGAAAAAATGTGGCACGAGAGAATGCAAGTCCTTGTCCACATAGTATAATCCTGTTCTTAATCTTTTCCAGCATCCAGATTTCTCCAGCATCCAAATCATCCCTGCTCCGTTGGGAATTTTTCTTTTTTGAAGTTTTGCAGGCAGAACGATACATGGGATTCCCAGACGGCGTGGCCACCGTGTACCATGACATTAGTGCTTCCTTATCGCTGCTGGTGACAGCCTGCATACTGCATTTCCGATTATGCCAGTGTCTTCAAGGCACCTGGGATTGATTTACACAGACAGCTCCTTCACTTCTGCCACTGACAGCCAGCGAGCCGCCAATTTACAGCAAAAACTCCCGATCTTAATTAAATTCATCACTTTGCACTTAAATGTCAAGCCACTTGTATGGCTGCACTTCTCCAGCCCCCCTCCTCTGTCAGTGCCTCTCAGCAGTGCAACACCAGCATGCACCCCTCTGCGACAGCTTCACTAAAGCAAGTGTCTAATAAAATCAGCCACAACCCACTTCACAAGACTCTACCTCACAAAATCTTTTGTCCTGACAGCTCTCCTATCAACGAAATCCATCACGTGTCCTTTAAGAAGTTCCCTTTAGAGCAACTTTAAAGTCTTGCCTTAATCCCTGTTCTCTACAGTTGAATATTAATTTCCCATGTGGCACAATAACAAATGCTTGGACAATCACAGGTAAGATACCTGCCTTTTTGTAGATAAAGATAGTGTAGCTTACAAAAGTGGCATATTTAAGCAATCCAATGCACCTAAATTGAAGCTGCATCCCATCCCACTTTCCCTGCCCCTATGTCTTTAACAATCTTTTCTCCAGGATTCATTGCAAAGCTTTTCCTGCTATTCAGGTCAAACCCAAAGGTCTATAGTTACCCATTACCGCTAAGTCTTTTGTTACAGTCAGTATAAAAACCACAATTAAAGCTGGATTATGGTATGCTTATGAAGAACAATCTTAATCCACAAATGGTCCTGTGGAAGCCACATTTGGAGTCAGATACTAGCCGGTGCAAATAAGAAAACTGGAATTGAGCCCAGAGGAGATTAATACAACCATACCTCACTAATTCACGCTAAAGGCGAGGAAACCACATTGAACATTTCAGACTAAAAGGAGTAAGAGAAGTACAAATAAACACATCACAAACTGCTCTCCTTTTCAATTTCAAGTAGCTATTGCTGAGCAAACATCATGGTGCACTGAAATGAGAGGAGCATGCTATATATAGCTAATGAAATCTTGCTAACATTAGACATGGCTACAGCATCTGTTACTAAATCTTTGCTGAGGAGTTTAGATAGACCACCAGGTTCCTAGAGAGCTTATAAGAAAAGCAATTTATTGAAGTGAAGCTTTGTCAGCTTCTATTGTACATAAATACAACATTAAATTGAGGCTTAATATTTACTGCTGTGTCATCTCAGCAGGCAATTATCATCAGTGCCTGAGGCCAGATCCTCAAGTGATGCAAAATCCTAGAGCACCACTGATTTCACTGACTGTCCTTATTACTCTTCAGAAAATTTTCAATCAACACAAAGGAAATTGTGCCCGAGGCACGGCTGCAAGGCTGAGACCTGCTCTCCTGAACTCAATCTGCATCCACGGGATGGCCTCTTCAGGAAGATTTTTCACTTTTAAAAACACTTTAGCATCTTCTGGGCACCGAGCACCAATCCCACCGAGCCAGTCTGCAGGAGCATCTGGCTGCCCGTGCCCCATCACTCACTGCCCGCAATCCAAAGTAAAGCTTTGCAGGTGCAACAGAAAATACCCTGCAGCAGGGCAGGAACTCTCTCCCACAAAGAAAAAAGATGTGACAGCTTTCCTTGAGCTGTGGATCCTTCAGGCCCAGTACTCGGGGAAAACAGAGAACGGCTGATTGTGTTTCCCCAGGAACCAGCAGGGATCTGCTGATTCAGTGCTATTGCCACTTTGCTCTCCACCCTCCGCTGAGGACCTCCGTCAAATATTAACCTTGGCCTCTGATCAAGGCTAAACCCCTGCCCACCCCAGGCTGGCTCAGCCCATTCACCTTGTTTAGGTTTGTTTGCCATGGGAGTTTACCTCTCCAGCAGGGGAGGAAGATTTTTTGCCCCAAAGAGGACCTTTGCCAGTTCTGCAGCAACAGCCTCTGCCCCGCTCCAACATCCAAGCGCCCGGACACCTTCGCTGCTCACCTACGCCCCCTCCAAATCTGTAAACCCATCTCGTGACATTGGGAGAGGGTGAAGGAAGAGGAAAGTAAAGTGAGAGAAACCAGAGGTCCCCAAGGATAGATGCTTTCTTGTCTCTCTAACAGACAGCAACCGCCTTTGAACAACATACTATCCTAAAAGGGATCAGATTATTGTACATCACCCTCTTTTGCTTTCTCCACGAGGCAGGGGGGAAATGGCATTGTGAAGGGGGAGAGAGATCACTGGCACAGCTCTCTGGAAGCATCAGTGTTTGGCCTGCAAACCCCAGATGTCACAAGGCCAGCAGGAGGGAGCCCACCCCAATGTGATTGAGTTGGTGGCTCCAGGCTGAGCACATTCGAGTGGCCACCGGGCCAGGTGGGAACATCTGCCACCCTCCTGCTGCTTAAACCCAGGGCTGACCAAAATGAGCCGTCAGGACCGCAAAGTGGGAGGAGAACAGCTGCTCATGGGGCAGAAATAGGATCTTTAGTGGCAGAGCTGGGGGAGGAAGAATTACCAGGACAGAGCAGACTGCTGGTTGCACACGGGGTTTCGGGACCTCTCCACCCTGCGGCTCCCGGGCAGCCCAGCCGGGCTAACTCGGGTCACAGGACTCACACAGCAGCGCTGCTTAAGTAGCCCTGATGGGACATCATGTTGTGTGGTACAATAACATCACTCCCAGGACCTCCAGCAGCACCTGTGCACAGCCCCAGCCCAGTCCAGTAGACCCCCTGCTCACCCCAGGTCTCTGATACAGCCTCACGCTCCCCCATGCGGGAACGGCGTTAATACCCGTGGTGTTCCAAGGATCCTCAACCCCTGCTCAGCTTCCCAGTCCTCAGAGGTCCCCAGCAACTGTACTTCTGTCACAATAAAGGCCCCAAAGTTTCCAACAACAGACATAAGTGGAAGTGCCCAGGTCTGGAAGCCAAGCACAGGTCAGGCCAAAACCCACCTACAATGACTTTCCATATAAGAAATCTCCCCCAGAAGAAGCCCTACAGCCAGCGGTCTACCCTGTAACTGCCGGATTTCAACACCCATGGGAGCAAGTCAGCTACAGCCCTACCCCAAACCCTGACTACCGGTGGAAACCCTCACCCGGAGGTGAATTCAGGAGAGCAGCCCAGGCGCAGCGAGGAGCCCTCCCCAGCCCTGCAGTGCCAGGACAGGCACTACGTCGTCTCACGACACGATGCTCTGAGTTTAGATCCTTTTTGGGGCTGTAAGATGACGCGGAGCAGAGCTGAAGACCTGGGAACTCAGCACCGCGGACTATCCCAGCACTGCGCAGCACAGGTGACTTCCAGCAGGAATCAGCCATCCCCTCCTACCACAAAAGGGACTATCTCCATGCAGCTAAGAGCACAAGCTCAAACTGAGCACAGCATGCATTTCCTAGGTGGATTCTTGCCTTGCAAAGCCCTAGACAGGCCAAGACAGAGATCCATGGCCACAGGTAGGTTATTGCACCCGCTCAGGAACAAAGCCAGCAGTGGTATCCACTTAATGTAGGAGGCCCACAGCAAAATGTCTAGTCCCTGACAATATCTTCTAGGCACCTAACCATCTTTCATCATCACAGCGTTGAACAACAACAGTCAATAACTTCCTGGCATCTTGGAGAATATCCATCTGCGCTTTGCTTTCTAGCGACTTAGAAGATTTCTGCCTCGCAGGACCCCGTCCGTTTCTTGTGACGGTCCTCCCTTCAATTTCACACTTAATTAAGTCCCCGGATCAAGTCTCAGGATGGATTGCTCACTGGAGCAGCAACCAGAATTGATGTCGTATCTAAGTGATGGGTCCAAGGAAAAAAAAAAAAAGGAGAGAGCAGAAGTGATAACAAGACAGAAGGCAGGAGAAGGAGGAAAGCTGCTTTTATTTCAGGGTTAAAAGCTTAATCTTCTACTAAAACAGCATCACATGAGAAGGAAAGAGTCTCTCATCCATGTGATACTACTGACCCAGGCTTCATTTAGAAGCTGTAATATCATTCCAAGAAAAAAAAAAAAATCACGTGGGCAACTAACTTTTCTTCAGAGGCAATTAAAAGGAAACAAGACTCAGAGAGAAAGTAGCACAGGATGGAAAAGGCAGGGCTGAGCAGTGCTCATTTGTGAAGACGACACACTGAGCCTCTGAGTGTGTTCCGATGAGGAACAGCGTATAACCAGGCATCAGTAATGGGAGAGCCTGCAAGGGCTCAGTGAGATGAAGTGCTCAAAAGCTTGGGTGTTTCCTCTGAACTTTGTCCAAACTCCTTGATTTAGGCTGAACAGGGCTGCAAACCTCATGAGTTAAATCTCAGGAGATTTCTGGAAGTTCCTGTTCTTCTTGGAAGTATCACGAGGGGGCTTAGTTTTATTGCTGCTATTTGACATTTCAATTTCCAGTATGGTCAAACCCAGGAAGGCCAAAGGCAATGAAAGAGCAGAGCTAGCAACGTTTTTTGAGCATCGTAAAGAGCTGAATTCAGGTCAGTCTTATTCTAGACTCATAGAACCGTGTCTTCATGGCAAGAGAGGACTTAATCTTTTTCTTAAGAGCAATTGAGCCAAATTATAAGGCATCTTCCAACATATCTCAAAGACCCTGGTAGCATGTTGATGGATAAGGAAACAAGAGAGGGCCATAGAGGTTTCCAAAGTCCTTTGTTGACTGTGTATACAAATTTGTATATATGCAGTATGTGTCTGGGACAATTTAACATCAGGCCATCACAGTACTACAGTAGCCGACTGAAAAAGTTCCTCCACTGACAGCTCACAGCCCCCTCCCTATGTTTCACTTATTATCAACTCCCCTCTACTATGCCAGACAACACAGATGGGATAATACATGCTAGGTGCTGCAAGCACTAATCACCATCCATTACACATCACCTGCTTTTTCATCCTTTGTGACTTTTGTTTTCTTCATCTAGTGAAATGTCACAACAGTGAATTTAGAGTCCTCCGGCATAAAAGGTTTGTTGGTTTGACACATGGCCAGAGCACATTCCTGGCCTCAAAGTAAGGCTACAGACTTTGGTACTAGCCACCTGTCCAGAAAAGTGTAGAAGTCTTATTCATTAAAAGTAATGAGGTAGATTTAAGCTAGCCACCTGCCCTAGAGCTATAAAGGGGCTTTCGGTTTGGTATTTCTGAATTAACAAGCAGAGAAAAAGAGGATAGATTAGAAGCAGTTAGTGAAAAATGTGGCCCTTAAACAGTTTTTGGTATCAAGCCTCTGCAGTGGCACATTTTCTACCTGCTCCTGTTGTTATCTGTCCATCCTTAGCCACCTGGAGAGGTGGTATCTCAGCATACATGAAGGGTTAAGCCATGACCTTCTCTATGTGGCCCCCATGAGGGTACACCTTCCAGCCCAAACTCCCTGGTACCCAGAAATCTCCACAGATTTCCCATACAAGAATGCTGTAGTGTTAACAGCAAAGCCCCTATTCAAACCCAGAAATTCACAGCATCTGGTGGGATGGCTGGAAAAGGCTCTGAAGACTCACTCATAATTACTTGAGGAATTAAGATTAGTTTTCTTGGTTTTGAAGCAAGTATAGTTACAAAGAACCTCGAGAACCTCAACACCTTAAAGCACACTTATCAGAATCCACCGGTTCAATGCAAATTCTGTTGATTCCAGGGAACCTCATTCCACTCCACTAAACTGAGGTCACAGATGAGGTGGCCAGAATGACATGGGTGGTCAGAGTGACCCATGGACAGACTCCTTGCTCCCTTCTTTGTCCAGCCGTCTCCATTCCAGCAGTTCCTACTCTCCACAGACAGGCAGTTGGAGATGTGCAGGCCACATACAGATGATTATGAGAAAAAGAAGAGCTGTTTGTTTTCACATGTACTGAGACCACCTGCCCAAAGCAAGTCCAGATCCCAGACATCAGCTGGTGCAATGGCCACGCTCCATCAGCCTGCTCCTGTGCCACACCAGAAGCCATCGGAGCCGTTTTATCATACATCATAAAAGGCTTTGATAGACAAACATCTAGGGTCTTTCTCAAAAATAGGGAAGCCTAGAAATACACCAAACAAAAAACCCACAGAACCGCCCCCAAACTGGCAAAAATTAATATTCCTTGCAGATCCCATATGAAGACAACTGGTAGGAATTCCCAGCCCAGGTTACGCCCAGGGCAAGATGATTCTAGCACTGAGCAAACCCCATCAGAGCTATTATCCAGGAGCAATGCTCTGATCCCAGCAACACAAGTTATTTACACGACAGCTGAAGAACACAACGAACTGCACGCAGCCCCTGTGTTAACAATACAGCATTTTTGCCTGGGAACTGTGGCTAAACCCAGGTAATAACCCACCATAAAGCCACAACGACTTTTTGCAAGAGGCCAGAGCCTCACATCACCACTCTGTCAGGGGCAAACAGGCATTGATTAGTGCAGACCCCCTGAAGCTACAGCAAGAATTTGACGCTGTGTGCGACTACCCTACAATATGCTGCACTTTAACTGCACTCCCATACACAGGGAGCTGCGTGCTTATTATTTTATTTGCTTGCCTGTTTCTAGAGGAAGGGGGAGGCTTCCCTGCAAGCCACTGCCTTTATCCTGACATTTGGCTTTTGTGAAAGCAATTTGGGATTGCGGCTCAAACAATGATGCTCGCCGTTATGCTTACTCTTTTGTCTCCTTGGACACATTGGCAAATTCGCTTCAAGCTAAAGCATGAATTTAGCAGGGTATGAAGGGAGCAGTTAGTGCAGCGAGACAGCTGGAGATGGAAAGCATGCGGTGTGTCGCAGTTCTTAATCGTTTCTGCTGTCAGAAAACAACCCAAGTACAGTAGCTCATAATATTTGCCGCACACAAAACCCTAATCATTGCCTGCGTGGGATCCATCCATTGGCAAAGCAAAGACTTTCCCAAATTCTGTATTAAATTGAAAGTAAGCATCCATAGGATTTTGTCTTGTCCCACCTATCGGCATGGAAAGCTTTCACTTAGCCATTCTGTTCTTTGTTCCCATCAAGAATTCACACTTCACACGTATCTGCCTTCAGAAAAGAAACATTTCTAACATCCCAAATAAGCTGTTTTTGGGCTCAGACTGTAACACTCTGCACTGCCGTAACAATTTTAACTAGAAGATAAGAGCGACTGCTTCACACTTACAGAGCACTTCACATTTTCAGTGTAAATCACTGCAAGGACAGCTGCTTACCTCCTTGGGTAGCACCTCATTCTCTGATACAAACCTAAATTTACACACACGCAAATAAGACTCTCCACATTTTCGGAAAAACTTGGACCCAATGCAGGCACCTAAATAAACACTGTGGCGACAAGCTTGCCCCAGGTGTGGGAGAGATGGGCTTGCATCCCCTCTGGTGGAGAAATGGATGGAGCAGACCTCCCTGAACTCCGCGGATGCTGGGTATGAAGAAAACAAGCCTCAGCCTTGCAGAAAAACAAGCGAGAGTAAATCTACAGGGAGGCTGAGGGGAAAATCACAAGCACCTATTTTCAAAAGGCAGATATGGCCTGGGGACCATACACAACACTCAGGGAACCACAGAGCTCAGTCGCACTCAGGGGACAAGCAGCACTGACTCTATATATCCAATATCGAATTCTTCCGGATCCAGGCAGCACTCGGAAAAAGCGGAAAGTCCCAGTGTGCAGCCCTTTGGCTGCAAAGCCCAACGTCTAAGGCTCAGTGTGGCTTATTGTCTTACACAGGCTCATTTCGATACCAGGCTGGGCAGGAGGCGGTTGTGAAGCCAAGAGCAGAACCAAAACCACCAACACACAACGGTGAAAATCTGCCCCAACACAAGTAAAACTCAGGCTGGAAGCGAGCGCTGAGCTGCAGGATTCCAGGGAGCTCTTACCATCCAGCACTCTTGAACGAGAGCAGCACCGCTATGGGCAGAAATCTCTGCTGGACTTAAACACAAGGAGAAGATTACAGGGGTCACATTGGGTATATTATTCCAGTTGGTATTTTGAGAACATAAAAATCTGAGCAGAGCAAAGTATACATACAAGAATAAATCGCAGTCACAAATCCAAGCATTTGAAATCATAACCAGCTTTTTTGTGTTCGTAAATCAAGCAGGGAGAAGCAAAATCTTTGAAGATTTTCACAGAAAATGTTATTATGTGTTCAAAAAAAAAGAGCAAATTTTGTGGGTAGAATTGAGCTTTTTGAACATATGCTGATGCAAAGGATGGGAGCAATGTTTTGGTTTCCATGACTTTATACAGCCAGCCATTTCACAGAAGTGGGGGGGGGGGAATACAGAAGGTGGCCTGTGAGCCCATAGGAATGAAGAACCATGGAAGGGTTTGAAGAAGGACTTGCCTTAACACAGACTGGGAAACAACCATATCCTTCAGCTTCATAAATCACAATTAACTTTTCCTACAAAAAGAAGGATCTCGCCATAAGAGTAATGGACAGTGGTGTCCTCTCTCTCTCTCCAAACGTTTGCTCCTGTTGCTTTATACATTTGAACACAAGGAACCCACTCGTTATTTAAGTACTTGGCCACCACCTCCCAGGGGAGAGGGCAGTGCTACACTCAGCAAGAGCCTCAGGAGTGAGCAACCAAGGTCCAGAAAGCACCGGTACCATGGGAGCCCACCTCCTCAAGCAGGCGATCCTACAAGACGCCCAGCAGGGAGATGGTCATCCATCACAATAACAACGACCCCGCAGCGTCAAATCCTCTAATTTCTGGTGAGGCTCCTCGTGTTCTCCACTGAGAGACCCCTTCCCTGCTGATGGCAATAAAGCTAATGAGGAAATCTATTCCATATTTCAAAATACACCCACTTCGGTCAAGTTTTTTCCCCAGCAAGAAAAGTCAACATCCTGGGTTTTGTTCCAACACCTTGAGAGAAGTGATTTAACTCCCTGTATTTTCATGCTCATCAACTTTTTTGCTTCAAAAATGTTAATCTATTTAAAAGGTC
Organism: Chionis minor; assembly: GCA_013398295.1. NCBI lineage: Eukaryota > Metazoa > Chordata > Aves > Charadriiformes > Chionidae > Chionis > Chionis minor. Next base: position 212,434 of record VZSF01011169.1, read on the forward strand.
ACTTTTATTTTAAAAAAATTCTTCATGAAGGGTTTCAGAGTGCTTTTGACACTGGATTACATCATGTTTCCTCTGACATCTGAGTCACAAAATGCTCAGAGCAGGATTTCCAAGGCTTCCCTTTCTTTTCTGTTCCCATGAATTCTGCTCCCACTGCGATCAATAGGATTATTGCCACAGGCTTCAACAGGAGAAGGGCTGGCAAATGCTGAACACATTTGAAGGCCCTAACCTCAAAGTCAATATTTTCCAGTCAAGAAAATAGCACTTTGGTTATCAATGAATATGGCAAACAAGAGGCCCATTATGAACAAAGCAGGCTGGTAAATGACCCCAAAAGAAAAAAAGAAAAGAAATAATACTATAATGTAACATGTTCCTTAGAGCCTATGGCAGTTCATTGCGATGAGTTTGAGCTGGTTTAAAGCGCCTGCTAAGTGAATCAAGAATTAGAGCGGTATTTCTGAATATCTACAGAAGAAGGATGAAAGGGATGCCATAAGGGATGGCTGTCACGGTCTCCTGCTTGTACCCCAAAGCAGTATCAATTCTGCCTGTGTCTTTCCTGCTAGATGCTTCCCAAGCAACTGTTAAACACCTTCACTTGTTCCGTGCCTCTTCCAGACAAACTCCAAGAGCTTTGCTGCCTTCACAGCTGGACACACTCCTACCACTTATGGCCCCTCCTGTAACACAAACTTAAGGTGACACGATTAAGAATTCCTCCTGATCCTCTTTACAATAGCTTTTGCACGCCTGGAGTCTGTTGTTCCTGTCTCCTGCAGAATAAAACACCAGAATTTCTTGTCTTTTATAGGTCATATTTTCCCAGGCCTTTTTAAGAGCTCACCTGCAGACTCTTCTGGTGGACCCAGCCTTTCCCGAATCCCTGACTCATCAACCCTGACTCAAAAAAAAGCCCTGCAGTGTTCAAAGCCAACGAACTCCTTACACCAGCATTTCCCTTGATTTTAAGGGACTGGCTCAATCTTTGTGGTAGAATCTCTGCAGGATCCCTCTCAGTAATCTCACTATGTTCTCCTTCAGTTTTGCCTACAGCTACGACATCTGCTCTTTGAACTGTTCCGAAGAAGAGGAGCGGTCCGTGTAGGGCAGTGCCTGCAGTTCCATGATTTCATCTAAAATAGCAAGGACATTTCTGATGCAATTTGTAACGTTTCACATGACTCCATAAAACTTTTCGGTTGGCACAAAACCAGCCAGGCCCAGAAGCGCGCGGCGGCAGCAGGATTGGTGCTCCTGCAGCTTAAAGCCCAGTGCTGTATGCTGTTACTTAAACGGAAGATTCTTTCCGAGCAGTATTAAGGTTTAGGACTTATAACTGAGGAGCTCTAATCCTTTCCAGTAGAGGCCAATGGTGCATGTAAGAGTATTAAACTTGGTATACATTAAATCCTAAACATTTCCAAGTTGCAAGCAGTAAGAGATCACAATCAAAGCCTGCAATTCAAATACACTTACTCGAATGAGCTCAAAATCCAGGGTCTGATTTCAGCCGAACCTTTCTCCATACATCGAGAGCTCCAGATCTGGACTGAAGATATTAAACAGCAGTCTCAGTCCTTATCTGCAGCCCATCTGAAGATCAAAGAGAATTGGAAACAAAAGCATTCCAAGGCATTGAAGTGATACATTTATAATGAGTTTCTCCTTTTATTCCACACAGTCGGGATTTTTCGTAGGGAAGGAAGGAGATTTTGGCAGCCAGTTAAGAAGCAAAGATGGAAACACATTTTCATACTAATTCCCTTCCCTCCTCTCCCACTTTCTACTCAACAAAACCACCGAACAGATCCATGAAATTATAGGAGATACAAATCCTTTATCCACAGTTTGCAGTTGTTGACATGCGAGACCCTTAATATGTAAATAAATTGGGCTGGGCATTTTGGGTTTTTCCCCCCCCGCTTGTCAAAGCAGCATTGCTCAGCAGATAAACAGCAACAACGCAGCCTGTGTGATGGCCCAAATAATTAGTTCCTGCAACCAGGGCTTCTTCTTGAAGCACCTCTTCAAGTCTAACTCAGATGGGGAGCAAGAGGGAAGGGGCTGCTGCGCAGCCGTAGGTGAGACAGTGACACGGCTGAGAACGAAATTCAACTTCATATCATCTGCCATTTTGAAAACGATGTCCCTTGATCACGAATTAGTGTCAAGGTGGTTGATGAGGGATGAAGCAAGGAATGAATGAGCAAAAGATAGCGGGGAGAGGGAGAGAGAGAAACAAGGAGATTCTCCAGCGGCTTACGAGAATCATGCCAGTACAGAGACTGTGCACACAAGCCATCTCCTTCTCAAAGTCTGCATTTTGCCAAAAAAATAAAAAGACCCTGATCCCTAGAAATGTTCCTGTCTGCTGGCTCCTAGAGATAAGGAAGCGATATTTCACAGTCTGACACTAATCATATTTGGGCATATTAAGTAAGGATGGTCCAGGGGCTTTCTTTGCAGCATACATATTCCAAGTTCAAAGCGAGAGCTCGTTACTGTGCCTAAAAAATCCTCTTAACTCAGAAACAGGAGACAAAGAGGGAAGAGAATAAAGAAAGGGAGGGAGGTGTTGGGGGGGGGGAGGGGGAGTGTCATTATCTTTGTATTGTTCTCCCTACCCAGCCCCACCAGTGACGTCCCTGCAATATTTTATGATGGGGAGGGGGGGATGGACGTGGGGACACACACTCCTCTTTTCCCCTGTCCACAAAAACAGGAGACTTGCTAAAACAATATTCCACGGCTGCGATTTACATATCCCAGACTTTGCTCCATCTCAGGGTACAACGTCCACTGCGGAACCAGCTCCTGGGGTGAAATCAGTGGAATTATCCCCATCGGACACCCGGCCCTGTTCGCTTCTGCAGCAGGAAATTGCTCACCTGGCTCTGCTGCTCTCCCCAAGCAGAGGTCACTGTCTGCCTCTCTGGCCTTGGCTCCTCATTCCAGTCTGCTGCCCAAGGCAAAAATAAAAAAAAAAAGAATTAAAAAAATATCCTTCACTAAAGCTTAACACAGGTGTTTTCCTTTACAGGGACCTGGAGGCCAAAGTACAGCTAAAGGCAGACTGGGATGGAGAGCCAGAAGACACGTCCCAGCCTAGACCAGGACTCGGGTCCCTCCGCAGCACAGCCCATCCCATGATGGATCAACCCTCAGCTTCTCCACCAGGCTGCTCCACTCTGTTTCAGCTTTGGCTCACAGAGTATGAAGCCTACCAAAAAGAAAACCCCTTTAACAGCTCCAGTTACCAGGTGAAGGCTTTATCAAACACAGCCCTCTCCAAAACAACAGTCCTTACCAAGCTCAGCCCATCAGCTTGTGCTGGATCTCAGTGAGAGCCAAAGTGCTTGGCTCAACTAGATCCCATCTGCGGGGCTCAGCAAGTGACAGGCCAGGACAGACCAAAAAGATAAACTTCAAGCAAATAGTATATTAAAAAAAGTGAATCAGTTTGGAGAAGAGCCAGGAAGCTCACTGTGTTGAATCTCAGCATTATCTAGAATGAATGTTTCGACTCTCTTTTTGCCAAATTATGTTTTCAGTTGGAGACTAACCTACTTTTAATGAAGAGGATGAAGTAACCCGCATGTGAACTTCAATTTGTTCCACCAACGACAATTCCCACATATTCAATTTTTCATTCTGCCACGCAAGCGAAAATAAAACCCAGACTGTTGCATACTGTTGCTTGTGAAGCTACTACAAGAAAAGGACCTGCCACAAGTCCTTCCCACACCTCCTAAGCTCTTCTGGACACCTCAGACTAAGTCCTGCAGACTGATCCAATTGTGGAATAGCTCTGCTAAACTTGGAGTTGCTCAAAGAACCTATTCATCTCACTGAGATGAAAGAGCTACAACGGAACCATTTTACGAGCAGCACAGTTGGTCTGGGATTCTCAAGCAGTAGATGATTAAAAAGAATAAAACTGATTAGGGTTGAAGGTGAGCTAAAAATCCCACTGGTCTCTGGGGAGCTATACAAGAAAACGGTGAGAGGTGGAGGTGGGTTTATTTTTTTTTATTGCAATTGCTACCTTTGAAGCATTCACATGACACCACCCAACAGAGTGTCTGGATAGAAGCATCAGAGTTTGCTTCCACATGTTAAACCTCACGTGGGTTTCATCTGAACCACCACCTCGGAGCTGGTTCTGCTCAACAGGGCAGACATGGACCGCAGCCCCCACCCCACTCCTAGATGAAAACTAACTTGGACATTAGGGGCTGTAGATCAGGATTCAGCATATTGCCTGGTCAAGTCTAGGCTAATCCAGCAACACAACATCCTCCCCAGAGCCCACACTGCTCATTCTCATAAATGTAGGTGTGTAGTAAAGCACTCCGAAAGGTAAAACCTAATTATTACCTTTTTTAATGGAAAAGCAACTCTACGATAATTGGCTTATTATATTGTGCAGTGCCACCCACACACTGATCACTCTCAGTCGGAAGGGCCACGTCAGCTCACTCAATTACAAAGATCTCAGGAACCGGAAATTTTCAGGTTAGGGATGACTTTGGTTTTGCGTTTTCCCTTCCCAGAGAAAAAGCCTTATGCCTTGCCATGCTAAAATAAAATCATCGTCTAGAGTCCTATTCCTGTGTAGAAGACGTGCCTTTTAGCTGACTACTGACCAGTCCAAAAGCTACGGGAACAACAGGGAGTATACTAAACATGACGGAGGATTTTGAAAAATTTGGGGGCAATTGCAGTTATAGAAGACACCACCAATTTCACATGGCCACGTGTCAGAAGGCCACAAGCAGCCCCTTGGTCTAACCCCAACAGGGAGAAGACTACTCTTGTTGCCCTCTGTTTATAAAGACCTACAACCTGAAATTCACTTCCTAACCAGGTAAGCCTGGACAAAGCCATCCCTGTGCCCTGAAGCTCCATCAGCAGGCTGGACCTGGACTACAGCCCTGCTCCTCTCCTCTTCCCTGTGGATGCAGCAAACACTGCAATGAACGTGCCATGCCCTGCGCTGAGCATCTCCCAAGCTCCTTTCCATCCCGCTCATCGACTAGAAAAATCAGTTTTATTGAAACCCAGCCTTACAGCTACACGGAATGCAAGGAATGAGATTAAAAGGGATTATGTGTTTCTTGCAAGCAATGAAGCTTGATAGCTCAGACAGGCATTGCCTTAACATGTCCTCCACTTTGTTTGAGTAGTTATTACCCCCCAGCTCTTTGACTACGAAGGTTTGTAGGGATGAGCCATATGCCATGCAATTAGGATTTCGTTTCTGCTTATTGTTCACACAATTTGGAACTGTCTTGTGGATGTTTGCAGCTTGCTGATGGTTTTTTTTGTCTCTTCAAGCAAGACTTGCTCTTCAGGCAAGACTGCATGACTAGGAGTAAACACCCTGGAGGGGGAAGGAAGGCTTTAGATACAAGTGGAATGGATGCTGAATCCAAACTTCCCTCCGATTTAAGCAGGGAAAAATTTCAGAATTAGGTTATCCATTACTACAACACAGTTCCAGGCAGAGGCCATTCACAAGGTCCAGATGCCCTCAAAAATGGGACACAGGCTTTTGGTTCAGCCTTTCTAGTTGTTTCTGATTGAGCGTTCATCTGCATTGCAACAGGATCCATGTGGATAATAAATATAACCAGTTGTACCAAATAAAAATGCATGTATTTTTACGAGACGTTGGAGGAACAGGTCTTTTTCAGGAGGCTGTTCCAGCGACTCTTACTTGAACAGAGACTTGAGGAATCCAGTCAGCCATTCCCTGACCCACGACCAAGGTATCTGCATGACTAACTTCCCCACACCAGGGAAAAAATGCCTGGAAGCATATATAAACACACAAGCATCAAGAGGATGGTCCCAGCACTGCTCCTCAACCAACCTTTATCTTATTCGAGAAGTTTAGCTGGAATGGATGTCTCTGCTCTCCAACCTGGGGGACACGGCATTATCCCACCTTACTGCTGGAAACACTTCTCACTTCTCCTGTCTTGGAGATACGTAGCCACCATGTATGTTCTGGGATCACTTCATAGAAGTGTTACTTTTAAAAGCAGTATTTGCAGTGGCAGAGCCAGAAACACCAGAAGCCTTGGCCGCTTGAACCATTGCAGAATATCTGTGCACTCACAAGCGCCCCACACCCTACCTTCTCCTGTCATCTCCACCACAGTAAGGCATCAAATCCAGCCAGAGCTTCCTTTTCTCCCCCCTTTTCAGCAGAGGAATGCTGGAAAAGGCACAATCCTTGCGATGGATGGATTGACACAATCAGAAGTAATTTAATTCATGTTTAATCTGCAGCTAATGACTGCAGGTTCCCTCCAACTCTCAGTCCCCTTCCAATTTTTCACTGGTAAATTGCTATGGTTTGCAGTTGAAGCTCTTCACAGTAGATTAGTTAACATTATGTTTTTATTAAAGCCGAAGTTAATATCCTTATTCTCCGAAGGAGACCACTGGGGTTGTTGGAATTATTTTTTTCCCCCTTCAGTTTTTTCTGAGAGCCTTCTCTGCTGAGCTAAAAACACAGAGCCTGCAGACCCCCAGCTGAAAGCTTAAGGGAGCCCCAAACAGTTACCTCTTAAATGATTATTTACATTGGAATATAAAAATCACTCTGCTGGATCAGGCCAGGGGCCTGTCTACCCAGTATCCTGTCTCTGATGGTGGCCAGCTGCTCTAGAGCAGGGTTGGTCATAAGTTTTCTGTCAAAGCTTTACTGATAGATACATTTTTTTCATTAAATAACATTCTTCACCAAAAAGCAGCCCGCTGCCTACAGAAAACATTGACTTTGCAATGAAAAAAGCAGAGGTCTCTAATCCAAATCATTTTCTATGTGGGACATAAAGCTTTCCATTTCCTGATCAAAGATAATCAGTTTGCAGTGAAGAGTTAGAATTCTCCAGGGAAAAGTTACATGAAATTATGATCATTCGTCAACATTTTCCATTAAAATATTCCCGGTTTATAAAATATTCCAAAAATCTCTTTGTAAAAATATCTTCAGCTCTGATCTGAAGAAATCCTCAAGAATTGTCAGACAGAAAATTAAACGTACAACTTTCTCCAGAGAAGTTCCTTCTAAACCACACAAAGCCAATGGCTACAAGTACAGCAGAGAACAAGGGTTTTTGTGTGTTATTGGCCTTTTCTAAACCAAATCAAAGTCATTCAAAGATGGCAGAGGACCCAGTGGAGTGCCGTTGGCCAAGCAGCAGAAGGTGGGAATACCTGATGGAGACGGCCAAGGAGGGAGTTACCATCTCCCAAGCCAACCCCTGGACAAGCAGTTTTGAACCAGCCTGTGAGTAACGGGCTCAGAAGTATTGAGCTCTCACAGGCAGCTCCAGGTGTCCATTCAGGGCCAAAGCTTGGCTTCTTCCATGCCATTTTCAGAGCCTTCACCCTGCTCCTTTCATGCTTTTCCTTCCCCACCTCTGCTCATGTCGGGACCGATGCTTCCGAGTCCCATCTTAGGTCCTGCTCCATTCATCCCTGTGCTGCAAACCGCTACTGCAAACCATCAAGCAGCAACCCAAACCAACAAACAGCTGTTTTGAAGCCATTCTACCCATAAAGGATTGCCATCCCATGCCAAGAACTCCTCAAGAGCTCCCTGCCTTCCCTTCCTGCTCTTCACACATGACTTTCATGAAGCCAGAATCAGACTGTGCAAGTATCTGGTGTCCTTTACGCTGATGTAAACCAGAAAACGCTCCTATAGCATCAGCCACACCACTCTGACACGAGCACCGAACCAACGCATAGGACGTCCAGTCCATCCATCCCTCATGGCTGCTCCTTCAGCTGCTGGAGCACCCTTACTCTTGGTTAAATGTTAGACGGATAAACGAGTTGCCTCTGACTGCTGTCTGCACGGATTTAGCCCTCAGCCCACTTCTGGCAAGCAGGAGGAGTGTCAGAACCATCCTTCCTGGGACAATCCACAGGGAAATGTATTAACAAACAGTCCGAGTCCACCCAGGAGAAGCAGCGACTGGCAACACAGCTAGAAGAAAAAAAAAATAAAAGATTCCCTTGGAGCAAAGAGAGCAAAGCCATTATCATCTGGGGAGATTTAGGAGACAGCTCTAAATCCCACAGGGATCATATATTCAAGTTCATCTCTTCAATCAGGAAAGCTAGAAATTGCCTTTTTAAAAAAAAAAAATTAATGCTGAACTGTCAAATAAGCACGAGATGAGGCTTGAAGAAGCAGCCTAATTTCTCTGGGCTCTGTGCAAGGAGGAGAAGCTGCCACACAGCACCAGGACACTTGTGCCATGCCTCCTGCAGGGACACGGGACTAACCCAGGGCATGCAGGGACCAGGGCTTGCTGCTGTTGGTGGAAAAGCTCTCTCCAAGATGGACTCTGACAAAGAAAATATCTTTTTCAACACTAAAGTTCATTTTTACCAAACTTTTCAGTTTAATCAAAATGGATCAGTTCTACAAATCCTTAATAGGTTTGTGGGGTTTTTATTCCTCTGGTCAGATACGCAAACGCTGTGAGATGCTGAAACCTGAAAAATACTTGCTCACTAGTGAAACCTGCAGAAATTGCACAGGAAAAAGTACAGTGACAGGCTCAGATCTCAGATCCCTTCCCACCTCCACAGCTCCCAGGACAGCAGGGCTCCACTCCGCAGCCCAGGCTGGCCGCAGGGGACCACGAGGAATCAGGGAGTTTTGCCAGCGATACGTACATTTTCTGCCTCCGAGTCCACGCTGGATGCAAATCACAGCACAAGCCAAACCCCAGGACCTGCCTCTCTCCAACCTGACACCGTGTTTTTTAATTAACCTTGGAACAGCAAAGGGTCTTTTTTCACCCACCCCCCCACCTTTTTGCCAAACAGGGCCATATTTTACAGGGATGGTGACAAGCTAATTAACTTAATTCTTATGACACCTCTCTCAGATGAGGCTAGGGTTGGCTAGCTCTGCAATGCAGTGTTGGGCTAATTAAAAAATAATTACTACTTCACCAAGGACAAGAACAAGAAGTTAATTAAAAGAATGAGGTGTAGCCTTAATGAAACTCATCAGATTGTATTCATTCAGATGTCCCACAGCCAAATTCCCCCCATTAGAATATAAATCCATACTGACTCCTTCACAAGTGTTCGCAAGTGGGGTCCCCTCTCCTCCTCCTCCCTTTCGCCTTCCCCTGGCAGAAACGATATGAATTATTTCAGTAGCAAGACAGTAAACTTGGGCTGAGATTTAACGCGCCCTCAGGGGCTGAAGGATAAGATTTGGATCTCCAAGTACTATCTGGGATTATTTGCAGTATCTCAAAAGCCATGAGCTGCATGGGCGCCGTACCATTTGTTTTTACCAGTGGATAATTAGGGAGCACAGTGGCCCTCCACCAGCGTAGCCAGGCAGAGCACACCTCCTTCCAGAAGCATCCTGGAACGCTGGGATAACGACGCAGAATAGGAGATCTCCTCACAGAAAAAGAGATTTACCAGGTAAAACTGACCCATGGGCCAGATTCAGACCTCTTGCTACGTCACTCAACAAGATACAGCAACCAAGCAAGCATTAGCCAGGGATGAAATCTTGCTCAGCAACAATTTGGTGTTTTGGGTTGACTTAAGCCCTTCACAAGTTTAGGTCAAATGCGTCTAATGCTGCCATCAAGGGAAAAACCTGAAATTAAATTTTGAATGGTAATTCACTTCTGGATGAGGCGCAGATGCCTCGGAGTTGAGCTGTGCTAAATTTTCCAGAGGTAACTTTGTTTTTTAAATATACTTTTTTTTTTAGCCAAAGTGTTTAGCCAGGAGTTAAGTTAAAACATGTTTAGCAAGAATATTTACTTTTTTTCATAAGGAGAAAAGACTAGGAGTTAGACCAAAACAAAGAGGTTTTCCCCATATTTTGGTGCCATGACTAACACGAAAATAAATTTTGCAAATCGGAGAGTGTATCCCCATGTATATATGGAGGCACTATCCCTACATATGTGCCTGGTCTTATACATACACCAGCTCATCTACCTTCTGGCATGCAAACCAGAGACGCCCCAGCGCCCACCCCAGGTTCAGCTGAGGCCAGTGAAAGGTCCCAAATTTCTTAGCACCTTGTTTATCCCCTCTGGGCATGACTGCTCACTGCCGGGAAGCTGCAGTGATGTAAGTGATCCCAAGCATTAGCTGGATGCAGCGGAGCAGGTCTGCTCAAGCAATATTTCAAGAGTTTGCTGGGCTTGAGAGAATTCCAAGTTTGGAAATGATGGGGTGTATAGCAATAATGTTCCTTGGATAATCCCCAGGACAGCACAGAAGATGGCAGCACAAGTGTCCTCACACATGCCACTGCATCTCAAAGAGTATCCAAAGGGAAGGGGAAAGATATATATATATATATATATAAGTAGAGAAAACTCAAAGTTTCCTGCCCCTGTTCATTAGGCACCAATTAACAGCAGTGGGATTGGCTGCACTCACCACCCTGAGTGCAGGAGTCACCCACACAAGGCACCGCACTTTCTCCAGGATGGACCCAGGAGTCCTCAAGTGGAAGAGAGAACAAGACAAAGGCACAACCAGACGGGCCACGCTACTTACTGAGGAGCTAGGAGGACCTTCAAAACAAACAAGCCGTGAAACTGAGGAGCCCAGGGCATGCAACAAGCCTGTTCAGGTGACAGCTTTCCCTGCGAACGGGGAGAAGCTTCATCTGCTGGTGGGATCCGTTACTTGAGCACATTTAACTGCTGGAACTCGCCCAGGAAGGAAGAGGGTGAAGGGGAGAGGTGGGGAGGAACGGAGGAGTCCTTACACTGACGGTACCGTCTTCCTGCACGCAAGGTACCACAGCTGCAGCAGACACAAGCTGCCCTGACCCAGCCGGTGCTTCCTTCCATTTTCCGGGTCCTGGAGAGCAGCCCAAATGCTCATCCCTCGGGAGGGAGCAGGCATAGCTCTGCCCAGAGCCAAGCAGGCATCTCCACTGCTTCCAAATATCTGCGAGGCCCACACCGGGACCGGAGGGAGGTCAAATCAAAACTTCTCCCTGAAGCCACCGAACAACAAGAACGGAGCAATGTCAACAATTTACATCGTTACGGAAGGGAATCTATTCCGATTCGACAGATATTATACCATCAGCGCTTGGTGTAGGCTTTCCTGACCTGCAGTGGAAATATTCCCTGTGGCAATCCTGCTTCTTGTCTGTCCCTAGCTTTCCCTACAGAGTGGAATTTCATATTCAGGCCACTTGACTCATACAAACACTGGCTGCTTCTTACCATTTCTATATTCCTCAACAAATTTCTTCTCTCTCATCTAATGCCCTTTGCTCCCTGGAAAGAAGCACAGCTACAGAAGCAGCAGTTTTGCAGCTGGGGACATGCAGGTGCCTGGACATGCATCCATATGGTGCGACAGACATGTGCGTGCAGCATGTGGACATGTGCTCAGACACATGCAGGTGCCTGGACATGCATCCATATGGTGTGACAGACGTGTGCAGCATGTGGACATGTGCTCAGACACACGCAGGTGCCTGGACGTGCATCCATATGGTGTGACAGATGCATGCAGTGTGTGGACACGTGCTCAGACACATGCAGGTGCCTGGACATGCATCCATATGGTGACAGACATGTGCAGCATGTGGACATGTGCTCAGATGCATGCAGGTATGCGTGTGCCGACACCAGGACATGGGTCTAAGTAACACCTTCATGCTTTCAACTGTACCGGTCTGCTCCAAAGGAGGTCAGCTAAGTCCACGGTCTTCTTCAGGTCCTTCTTCAGGTCCAGAAGGGTTATTGCAAGAGAAAACACTAATCCCTCACACCATTCACTTTGGGCACTTGCTGATCATTGGTATTTCTTTAAAAGGGCTTTCACTTCAATTGCTCCAGAAACCAAGGCAGATGAAACAAGTTTCCCAAGGTCATTCAGCCTGTGTCCTCCAGACTGCAGGGCTGCTGAAACCCAGTTTAGGATGCTGTCAAAGAGGTCAGACCCACAGGGATCCTAGCCTTTCTGAAAGGTTCTTCCACAGATCTTTCCTCATTTCAAGTGGTTTCAATCCAGCGGAGATTTACAGGCTCCAGCAGACTTACCAGAGTTAAAGAGGTAGAAGCATGAGCAAAACTCTTCGCATCCCTGTGCCACAACAGGCTCCCAGGAGGCTGAGCACCTGCGGTCTGAGCAGCACAGCCCAGCGGCCAGAGAATTAAGGACATGGGAAGACTCTTCCTCACTCCCTAAGGATTCACTCTCCGGCCTCCACAAAGTACCTCCCTATGTCCCTAGTTACTGCCTGTGAAATAGAGCCTACAGCATTTCATTTTTGAGATACCCAAGGAAAGGCTGCCCTAAAACATCACTATCAGCACAAGTTAAACACCACAGGATGTGTGGCTTTGCCCTTTTATCGTCTTCGGCGTGAACTGCTCAAGGCTGCTTATTCAACAGGTCAAAGCCGGAGCCTATTGGAAGTCATGGCTTCAGCTGAGGAACAGGAAACTCAAGTGCACACCTCAGTACAGTTCAATAAATTAGTATTTTGTTGCACTTCAAATGAGATGACAACGCAAAAAAGTCAGGCAGAGCACCATGGAAAAGCCCAGTGGAGCTGATGTGAGGCGGGGCGAAAAAGGCTGCACAGCTTTCAGTCTGCTTCAGCACTGGGTGGGAAAATCCCCAATTAAACCAGAAACACAGTACCTGTAATCATCAGGGGAGAGGAAAAATAGGCAGGAATGCAAGTAGAGGAAATCGATTCTTGTTGCAATCAAGTGCCTTCCTTCCTCCACTTCCCTTCTCAAATATGATAGTTATTTTTTAATTCAAATTCACTGCAGCTTCTACAAATCTCTCAGCAGACCTGGCTCCCATGCTTTGGTTTGTGCTGTCCCATTTGGACTGAGGACAGCAGCAAGAAAAATCAGTTCACAGAAAGCAAAGAAAGAATCAGTTTGAAGTCAAACCCTTCATCCTAAAAAGGAGCATCAAGGCAATTCAACAGCAGAACACCAGAGCCTGCGCATCAGCTGCTACGCGAGATTTCTACCTCATTTTACTCCATGACAGCACTGAGGGAAAAGCTGCTGTTGCTTTGGACAAGGTTTTTGTGTTTCTGCTCTTCCAGCAAGCAGAGAGCAGCAATGGCTCTGCTCCCAGCAGAACAAGTCCTCTGCGGGTCCACCACCAACCTGCTGCATTTGTCAGGTCCCAGAAGCACCAGCTCTCCCTTTATTTTTTTTTTTCCCCTCTTTCTGGCCATCCATATTTATTTCCAGAAAGGCCTGTGCTACACTCCTTCCTAATCCCAATCAACTAGTGGTTGCTTCACGATCTGAAGAACGAGGGTTTGTGCCATTTATAACCCCTCAAGCTGGAAATACATTTGTTATCCACCCAGATGTAAAAACTACCATACCAGGACTCAGCCCACCCATTAGCTGTGCAGTCAACTGGGTCACAATAAGCAGAGCTTTAAGGGGTTAATCCCAATGCAATATTCAGGTAAATGCAAGGGCATCAAATGAGGGAGTCAACTGAAATTCTATTATAAATAAAAATAATAATCCTCAAATAAGCTGCTGCCGAAGAGGCCAAGCTTCTGCATCCAATTTGTATCCCATTCAGACAAGCGATGTTACAAAGCCGTGCCCATATATTACACAATTACAGGAATGTGGCTTTCATTAGGTGATTAAAGCATTCCTTGTTGTGACACAGCCCACGCTATCCACAGATGTTGGGCCGGCACGTACCGCAGCCCTGTGCGCTTTGGGGGCCAGGTTGCTTCTGCTGACAGAGGCCACGTAAGGTTGGGGGAAAGCGCCTGCAGCCCCCCGGCGCGTCACTGATGGGGCTTCGCTTACACGAGGAGCGGGATTCCTGGAGACCCTTCTTCCCCAGCCCTCTCGAAACGTTCTCCCTCCTTGTTGGCAGGAGCAACGCAAACCGGGTGGTCAAGCGGGGGTATTCCCTGCAAGGAGAACACATTCCCATCGGATGTGAATGGAAAGGAGCCCATGTCACACAGACTAGGCAATCCATCTGTGTTTTCAGGAAACATCCTTGTGCTCTGCAGACACATCGCTGCTCCCCCCATCACTGACCAAAGTCGGGGGTAACTACACCAAAACCCACAGAAATTTGTGGTTTTGTTAACAGTCACCCAAGGGAACAAAAAATCATGACTGAAGCTTCAGTAGTAGAAGTAGGACCAAGCTCTGGAGCCCTAGCTCAAGTGTTGACTTTTCCTTCCAAGAAAACAGGGTTGGACCAAAAGCAATTAAAAGTAAAATCCAAATGGCCCTCCGAACTGTTCTCATGTCAATACGTTCCAAGTTATGCAATTTCACTTCCTTTTCCAGAAGTTCTTGTTTAATATGTATTAAAAATACCAAAATTACTAAGAGGATCAAAGCCTGATTTAGAAGTTACATAACAGGTGAATAGTCACTTCAATATTTGTTAGACGGTTCAGCTACAACTTGGGGGTTTTTTTATTATAAATAGGTATTACAAATGAAAATGTATTTGTAAGCAGTAATTTCCATTCAAGTAGAGAGTCATTTTTCAACAGCCTGAAAGATTGTTTGGTTTTCCCCCACACACACACACTTCAAAACACTAATTGGGTATTATAGATGAAGGCGAGGTTCAAAACTGAGCAGAGGTTGGGGTTATGCAAACTTGGAGACAGCCTGCGCTTCCTGCGGTAGCAGAACAATGCCATGAAACTCCTGGGAAGTTCATGCACCGGGAACCATTTGGCATCCTTACCCAACAAGCAGCAGTGAAGGACATGCTTGGATTTACACATATGCTGGATGGAGCCATGACCCAGAGCCATAACCATACCTCTGAATATCACAGCCAGTTCTACTCATAGCCCCTCATCCCCCCAGCATGCTTCAGGACTTCCAACCCTCTCCAGCTCTTCCCCACTTCCAGACCCTTTACATCTCCCTGCCCCACGCTGTTCCTCCACCAGTTCTTCAAATCCCATCTCTACAGGGCTTTCTCTCTGCTCGTCTACACCACAAAGGCATCCCTGCAGGCTCCCACTAAACGCCAAGGCTTCTCTCAAGTGAAGACAAGTCTTTAAAAGCAACCAGAGGAGCCAATTTACAAGTCATCATATCCTTCAGTTGTCATTTATGCCCCTCCCCAACCGCTCCGGCAAACAGCCCTTGTTGGTTGTGTTTTATTTTTGTGGTGCTCGTTTAGCAGCCGCATTCAGTATCTCTCCACAAAATTACACTCATTTAATTTCCCATGTGAATCTGTCGCCTGTTTGCAGGAGTTCAAAACAGCAGCGCTTCCACATCGCTCATGAGCGCTTTAGAACACATCTGTTGGGCACCGATGCGAAAGTTGCATCTTCCAGAGAGTTCAGCTCATACAAAGACTTCTTTTTTTTTTCTGAAATCTGCCCTAAGGAGAAAAACTGAAGAAAAGGAACAGGACTCACCATTGCCAAAATGCCTCACGTGTTAACTGCCAGACAAAGTTAACCCAGAATCAAACAGAGCTCATTATATTCCTAATACAATCCCCTCATGCGTTCCCTCCATTCAGGCCACAAGACAGCCCCAGCTCCTCACTGCGGCACCGGGCCCAGATCCAGCTCAGGTTTCCAGCTCCCACTGAAATATTTGCATGATCCTGGGCTTTATTATTTTAGCTTAAGCTGCACAGACTGTACAATCAGCTGTACAAGTCCCATTTTCAAATCCTATTTACCAGCACCTGAAATTGGCTCTTGATCAAAACGCAGCTCAAACCTAGGTCTCACTTTTATATCGCTTTTCCCAGCAGAGAGCCAGTACTCCCCTCTTCAAAAGCCATTTAATCCGTCTCCAATTCTAAGCTTAACCCAAGATTTCTTCACTTAAAAGAATTAAATAAGTATAAAACGCATTCTAAGTGAACAAGGACATGCCCACCTCAAGACTGTTCAGACACCCAGCCCTGAACACGAGCCTGGCAATGCTATCACGGAATTTCCTCTGTTAAGACATACCTGCAGGATATACACTGGAAAAAAAGGTATTTTATCCATTTGTCCAAACAGTTATTGTCTCCAGGCCAACAAGCAAGCAGCATTTTGTAAGGATATATTAGGTGGTACTTTTATACTGTAACTGAAAAAGAACAAACTTAGTACTTTATTTCCACACGACTGCTTTTAAAATACTTTTTCTTTTTTTTCAAATGGGGATAAATATCTACAGACATAATAAATTGTCTAGAGAGGGACAGAAATAAGTTAGCACACCGCAATGTACGCTGAATGACAACCATCTCCTGTGAAAGCACGTGTGATCATACACATACACAAGATCTGCATTAATATAGATACAGGGAGAAAAATCTGAAGATCATAGAATCATAGAGTCACTTGGGTTGGAAGAGACCTTCAAGATCATCGAGTCCAACCATAACCTACACTACGAAAATCCCCCCTAAACCATGTCCCTTAACACCACGTCCACCCGTCTTTTAAATACCTCCAGGGATGGCGAGTCCACCACCTCCCTGGGCAGCCTGTTCCAATGCCTGATAACCCTTTCGGTAAAGAAGTTTTTCCTAATATCCAACCTAAACCTCCCCTGGCACAACTTGAGGCCATTTCCTCATGCGTACTGTAAGAAAAGGGAGGGGGAAGAGCCTTTAAGCATTCAATCCATCCAAGGCATTTCGAGACGCAGACTGTTTGACAAGATCATTGCCAGAACTCTTAATCCACGAGCCAAATGACCAGCAAATTCCTCCCGTTCCGACTGCCCGGCCGGACACCTGCAAGGGGCCCGATCGATGCTCAAAGGGCAAGAGCTCAGGGCTTCGCAATAAACAGCCACGTCCAAAATGTGTTGAAGGAGGCATCAAAGCTGAGGCACACAACATCGCTAATTGCTTGTGAAAATCTAAGCGTCGGTGCCTGCAAACGCTTAAGCACACGGATAATAGAGTCCTCCTGTTGACTCTGTGGTTGGCCTTGCGCGCATATGCCGGGAAGTTGCTGCAAATATACATGCTTGGGATGGGGGAGTGCTATTAATAACAATAATATTGAGGTCTTACATAGCCTGGGGCACATCAGAGCCAGGTAATTATACAGGAAGATGAGTCAGGAGAAAATAACCACCCCTCTCTTTCACAAAGAGCAAATTTCACCCTGACAAATACAGCGTAGTGAAAAAAACATGGAACTAAACAAGTCCTGAATCAATTACATACATCAGAAAAACTGCAGTCATTGTGAGCAGCTCTGGAGGGGGAGAAAAAAAAATAAATAAATCACCGCCCAGTGATCAGAATAAGCAAACTAAAGGTGAATACGGTGAAACCCGAGCGAGGGCAGCACTGATAGATGCTGCGTGTACACCCTGCCCTGGTGCAACACCATTTCAGCCAAAGCAGAAAGGGAAGAGGCAGATTCAGGAACAACTCCTGACTAACAGCGTGAATGATTTTGGTTCCGTCGACATCATCACACATGGAGAGATCACAAAAAAAAAAAAACCCACGATTCTTCCACTTCAAATTCCTACAGTTATGAAACAGGCTAAAAGCAGTAGATAGAATGATGCATAGCAAAGGTGAATCCTGCATCTTACTCGAATTTACCCATCACACAAAAAAATGGGCCTCCTAAAGGAACTGAGGAATGACACAGCCACAAGAGCAGCTCTGAAACCAAATTCACCAACTACCCCCACTGCTCAACCCCAGCAGCGCAGCCAGGGTTGGATCAGGGTTTAACAGATAAAATTCCAGGGAAAAAAACCTCTTAGAACATCCTCTCATGAGCAGGGCAGAGGGACCAGACCCAAGAAGGGCATCTCCCATCCTGCAACACCTTCATAAGAAAAAAAACTTTCCTGTTTACAACCATTTTCACTGCCTCCTTGCAATAAATGGGAGGCAAGTTCCCAACTGCCTTGAAGCTACCAGATTTGCCTCAGATTCCAGAAGACATCTAGAAACAGAGCAACAGTCCTGGGTAACAGCCATTGGATCACTTCCCCTCCCAATCTTAAAGCCCTCACAATAAGACTGAAATCATCTGGAGGCCAATATGTCCCTCTGTAGCTCAGACCTTTGAAGGATGCTGTGACAGAAGTGTCCACCCTCATGGGCAGCAGAAGGTCACTAGGATTCCTCATGCCTTTGCTGAGGCACTTACCTGTAGACAACATCAAGGCTCTCTCTAATCAAATCAATAATCAGCCTTAATATATCTTAGAATGAGGTGAACAGCCTTCTGGAGGCTCCTGTGTCTCTCTCCATGAAGGAGGAAGCCAGGCAGTAATTTCTGCATGGCTAAGATCAGGTGCATTGAAATCCTTCCGAAATGACGAAAGTTAGTGAAGTTAAGTGTTCTCTGCAGACATGTTCCTGCAAACATTCCTCCACTAACAACCCTTTTTGGTCTTTTCTCTACAGCATCTGGTTCTGGCTGCCACTAGCAGCAAAGTGCTAGACTCTGTGGAAATCAGATTTGACCAAGCATGGGAATTCCTGTGTACCAATAAGTCATCCTTTGATTCGTGGCATATTTCAGATTAAAGTTCCAAGGAGCTACAAGGGGAGAGGGAATTCTCCATTTCAGTACTGAGGGCTGCACTGATTTATTATTTCTGGCACCATATAGTACATTGTTTGGTTGAGATTGGCTGTTAAAATCCATACTTACGAAATGTAATATTCCTCTAGAAATGTCCCATTCTGATTCTTTTTTCTTTAAATGGTATTTTTATTCAGGGGAAGGGCAGGAGTGGTGGAATTAGCCTAGTAACGACATTCTAAACCATTTCAGGTGGTAAACTCAGGTAGACTAATATTTTATTTCCATTTGGCCACTTATTTCTTTAACCAAAACTGAGATGACACCCTTGTGAGAACTCTGGCAGGATTATGAGATGGCTGTACCGCCTCCCAATAAAAATGAAGGCAAAAATGCCAAAATGACTGGAGCACGGCTCACTCCTTGGTGTCTTCTCACATTATCACTGCTCAATCGCTAAATAAGGGTAGCTAAAGAAGAGACTGGAGTATGGAGCTCCAGTATGCGAGCGAGCCAGACAGAGGTTCCCAACCACGGGCCCCTCCAAGGAAGAGCTCAGTCCAGAGCCACCTCTCCGCTGGCTCGGGAGAGACCTTGGCAGATTACACAGGCACAGGGCCACCAAAACGTAACTGCTGAGGTTGACAGACAGCAGAATGTAAAACCCTGCTTTTCCGAGCTGTGCGCCATACCTCCCTGTCATGGCTGGTCACCCGCAAGCCACACTCATTGCAGAGCTGTTAATAACTCCCTAATTCACAGGGACCAGATCTTCAGCTCATACTAATGAGCGTAACCTCACCGCAGTTGGGAGAGGGGATCAAGCTTTCCACAGGGAGAATCCAACCCCCCTCCTGCCTGCCAACAGCAACCGCGCTCTGGGAAATCCAGGCAGGACTTTGCAGTATGAGTAAAATGCAATTTTTTAGGAATTGACCTCCTTTCCCTTCGGAAAAGGGTTCCCCAGAGGGACCTCCCACCGCTATGAAGCAAACAGAGGGACAAGGGACAGAGAGGAGCCACAGCCCGCTATAAACCTGAGCTTGCTTTTTGCCCATCCAGCCTCACCAGTTATTTTTGGGAAGCA
Organism: Chionis minor; assembly: GCA_013398295.1. Taxonomy (NCBI): domain Eukaryota; kingdom Metazoa; phylum Chordata; class Aves; order Charadriiformes; family Chionidae; genus Chionis; species Chionis minor. The sequence goes on from VZSF01011169.1 coordinate 232,083, forward strand.
GAGCTGTGCAAGCTCCTGCAAAGAGCTCCGCCAACATGTCCCCACAGCAGTGACTGCCCCCCCAAAGCAGCCCTTGGAGTTGGTGACAGCTTGGGGACCACCACCAAGCTACAGCCAGCGCAAGCGTGAGCCTCTCCTGACACCTAGTGTCCAGGGAGCTCAGAGCCTGGGCACAGCAGGCTGGGACACATCCATGGCACAGCACCCTGCCAGCACCCAGCCAGCACCCAGCCACCCGGGCAAACAACGTCACTTGCATTTGCCACGTTCCAGGACAGCGTCAGGTTTGCAGGGTCAACCTAAACACACTACTCCAAACCAGCCTCCCGACAGAATCCAGTTAAAAAATAAAAAAAATATAAAAAAAAATCATGACTCCACAGAAGTGAATTTTGCTTTTGATTTTAGCAAGGCGCGGGAACGCACCGCTTCCTTGTCACAACATTCTCTGGGCGTAAATACTTAATGGAAATGTTCCTGGAATCCCATTACCGGG
>VZSF01011169.1:238459-339738 GCA_013398295.1 Chionis minor
CCCAAAACCCCAAATAAAAAAAAAAAAAAAACCCAACCAACCAAAAAAAACCCCAAAACCCCAACCAAGCAAAAAAAAACCAACCAAGAAAACCAGGATTTTTGCAAACTTGCTCTTTCAGGAAGGGAAAAAAAGGAGGACAGCAGTACCTGGGTCCCAGGCCAGGGCTTGGCAGCTCTTTACCAACATTTTGCTGGAACTTCAGCCTGGAAAAAGCCACGGGGGGCCCCAGCCTGGTCAAACAGGCCACAATGGCCACCTCTGCAGCTCTCACATGCTCCCAACTTTCCCCACCACTTATGGGAAGGAGGAAAAGCTCCCGCCTTCCTTTAAATCCTCCAGAGCCCTGTGCTGGTCAAGCAGCCCCTTAACCCCTTCCTGGCTGCTCAGCAGCCCTGCCATCTCCAGTCAGGATGCTCCCAAGTGGCAAGTAAAGGCAGATCCTCCATTTTTACGCTCCCTGGGGTGTCGTCCTGGCTGGCAGAGCGCAAATTCAGAGGGGCTGTCTGCCGCGAGCTGGGGGTTTGAGCTCTGGGCTCCCCAAAGCCGAGGATGGATGCAGTTATACACGATCCTGCCTCACCGTGGGAGAATCTTCATGAGCGAATGTCTGAGGACCCCTCCCAGCCTAAAAATGTCTAACAATATCTAGAAAAATGTAGGAAATCTCAAAATGGGGACCCAAGGACAAAGTTAGGGCCCAGGCAGGCCCTGACATGTAGTATAAATGTGTAATTTATAGCGTTACACACATACGGAGCAACCGCAGTGACTCCCAGAGAACCTGAACTTCTCGGTGCGTGACACCCCACAGCTTGGGGACGTAACAAGTAGTCCCTGGTGGGTGCCAGAGGGTCACAGCGTCCCTGAACAGGCAATGGACGGGCCCAGGGCATGTGACAAGGGGACAAACCAGCACTAAACTAGTGCCCAAACCCTACGTCACTGAGGCAGGCGATGGCTTCCCCGCGGAATCGCCACCCCAGCTGCAGAGCGGTGGGAGCTTTCCGCAGCATCGGGGCCCCCTGGGGAGGGGAGACGTGGGGTCTCCTCAGAGGGGAGGCGGATGGGAAATGTTGGCGTTTCACATTGGCAGGATAAGACTTACCCCTCCCTGTCTGGCTCTTTGAAGTGGTTTCGAGATGCCGGGATAGGATGCTCACAGGACGGGCTGTCTGGAGGAGGCTATTCCCTCCCTGGGAGATGAGCCCAGGCTGCAGTAAGAGCACCTGGAATTTTCCTGGGACACCAGCAGGACCAGGAGGTGCAGTTGCAATCAGCTCCTTCACCTAATCCACAGTCACAGCCACACTGCAGCTTAATACCTGACAACCAGAACAGAAGACAGCAGATTAATTACGACAAGATAAGAGGGACATGCTCCAACTCACTGTTCCCCAAATCAGAAGAGCAAACATTGCTAAGATTACCGGCTTTGCTTATCAGGAGAACAAGGGAAACCAAGGTAAAAGTTAACCTATGTGGGAATAAAACCCCTTCCAGCAGCCTGTCCTGAGGACCGCACGTGGCAGAGGAACAGACCAGGACCGCACGTGGCAGAGGCACGGAGCGCGGACAAGGAGCAGAGGAGGGAAGATGTGCAGTGCAAGCCCCAAAGAGGGGGTTGTCCCTGTTGTCCCAAAGGACTCTGCCTAGCAGCAGTCCTGCGAGACGGTGACCTCTTTTTTTCTGCTTACCCAGGGTGCTGAGTTAGGACTTTATTGTAAAGGTATTCCACGCTCCGACGGGGACGATGCAGCCTTTCTCAGCCCAGGTTTGTGTACAGCAGGGTGAAGTGCCTGTAAGCGACGTGACGAGATGCCTGTGAGATATTGTCTCTTTTCCATTATCGCTTCTTTCAACCCAGGCTGAGAAGCCAAACTGCAAAAAAAAAGCCAAGCAAAGCGTGGAGTGGGGTGGAGGAGCGGAAGGAAGGACACTGAAGCCTGTACAGCGAGCACCTTTCTCCATGATCCTCTACCTCAGCACGCTGCCCAAAGGGACCTGGCTGCAAACTGGAGCTGATGGGCACGGAAAATGTGGGCAAAGGGGCAAATTCAGCCTGGCGCTGTGCTCATCGCATGTCCCTCGTTAGCCTGCGCGTCGGTGAGACGGGGCTCCCTGGGCTCTGCCACCACCGTTTTGGGTTTTTTTTTTTCCCAACTTGTTTAAAAGCACATTTATTTCTTGGAAGCCTCTGAACATCAGATGGAGCTAATTAAAACCAGGAGGGCTCAGGGGAGCCGGGAGGAAGAGGGAGACATGCAATTTGGTTACCACTTCAAAGCGGTTTAGCGAAATAAGAGCACTCAGGCCCTCTAACATGCGTGCCCATGGGGAGGGGAGAAAAGGGGGCACTCGGTGCACTCAGGCACCCGCTTTGCCCCCCAGTTTTGCTCACCAGGCTCAAAGGATCCGTGTTTGGATGCTGTGCCAGCTGATTAGTCTGGGCATCCCAGGTTAATTGCAGCCATTCCTCCTGCGCCCTCCCATCGGTTTTGCAGAGCTGGGGGCACTGCACGGGGAGGAGGTGGCACCCGTGGTCACAGGCACCCCATCCTCCCCCCATCTGTCGGGGCTGGGATCACCTTCAGACACGCCAGCGACCACTGCTGCGGGGTTTGTGGGCGAACGTGAGGAAACGCAGCCACCGAGCGGCACGGCCGCTGCCGCAGCCTCCATGGCGGAGGTCCTGTGGGACAGGCCTGTGCAGCCCCCCCTTGTCCCAGCATGGAGGGACCTTGCGGGCAGCCCCACTGCTCCTCAGCGGCTGTTCTCCACCGCCGCAGCGTTCCCACCAGCCCTGTGGCACTGGGGTCCCCGCTGCGGCGTCCCCACACGTCCCCCTGGGGGTACACCGCCATTTTAAACCCCTCGTTAAAGCGGGGGGCTGGACGGCAGCTGCGGGGCCGCACGACGGCCGCCCGCCGCTGACAAGGACTAATGGTGCCTGTTCCTACCCCACGCCACGACTGAGCTCCTTCCTCTCCCTCTCACTGATTTATTCAACCCTCATTTTCGCTGATGAGCATCACGCCCTGGGTGATGGCTTATACAGCCGGAGCATTTGAACCCGCGGCTCATGTCGCACAGGTCGGTGGGGAGCTGGGGGGGTGGGTGATGATGCCTGACACCCCCTAGTTCAACCAGTGACCTGGGGTGACACGCCGAGTCTGACCGCAGTCCCTCGAGCCAGCCCATGTCCTGTCCTCCCGCAACCCCTTTTGTCTGTTCTTCCCTCATTTGGTGTGGCTGGGGGAATGGAAGGGGAAGGGAATCGATAAAAATTAATTCTGGAAATAAATAAGGAACCAATTGGCAGCTTGCGAGTGGCAATGGATAAAGTGCCCCGTGATGGCCCCATAAAATATCTCTCCACACACCATTTATCACCAAGCCAGTATGTCTTAGCATCAAGCTCAATTTACTCAATATTAAAAGACATAAACCCGGCCTTGCAAATTGGGGAAGAAGAGTTTCAGCCACAAGTAAGATTTTAATGCGCCTGATGCTACCGTGCCCGTGCTTGGGGTCTTCTCTTGTTGGGGGGCTCTTGGCTGGACCGAACGGTTGGGGTGGGTCTCTCGGGGGTTCGGGCTCCCTGGCACCTGAGGTTTGGTTTCAAAACCTGGAGAGCTCTGCAGACCTGAGCATCTTGTGCCTGGGAGCCCGGGAAGGAGCCATTAGACCGGCTGCCGCATCCGATGCCCTCGGCAGCCTCCAGCTGCTGCAGCCCCCCTGGATGCACTTGCCCACGGCTCCGGCTCGCTGCGGCTGTAGCACGGCGGTGGCCGCCGTATGAAGGGATGCTTTCTCCGTCCCCTGCCTGCCACAGAGAGCTATTGTGAGCGACAAATTACAGCCCCGTCGGAGCCTCCTTGGCTGCAGCACAAGAAGGGAGGATGCTGGCCCTTGAGTAAAGCTGACTGGATTTTATTCAGTTGCTTTTCTTTTAAAAAGTTTGTAATACACTGCCCAAGACATAGTACAAGCACTGTATGAGACATGAATAACATTCACTCCTGTGACTGTTTGTACAACCCAGGGCATTACGGGTCAGGCTGAGAAGTGTTGTAAGAATGATGCAAGGCCCCCAGCCCAGACGAGCAGGAGCACGGCCAAGCAAGATAAAGAGGCTTTCACGGGGCTGTGTGGGGTCCAGCACACGGTAGCCGAAGGCCCGGTAGGTCACAATCGCAACGCACATTCTTGGGGCTGCCCGCGGGGAAACGTGGCTCTTTTCTGGGGGCTCATAATGTCATTATCGAACTCTTCTTCAAGAGCCGGAGCGAGACCCCATGGGCTGAGCAGAGCCAATGACTGTGACTTGGGGAGGAGAAACCAAAAGACATCACATGGCAGGGAGAACAGCTCAGCCTTCTCTCAAGCCCTAGCTAGCCAGAGACGTGTCTCGCGCTTCGCTGTATCCTCTTGGTGTATCCTCATCTCCTGCCTCACCATGCACCTTCAGCGTCCCCGCAAGGACTGGGCTCTGCTGCACCACTCGAGTCCATCTTCACAGCCGTCTAGGTCCTCAGCTGCACATGGCCACCTCCTCATCACCTCTTTCCTTGGCCTCGAGCCGCCCGGGGAGAAAAGGGCACTGAAGACAGACACGAGGGTGGGTTTATCACAGCTTTCCACCAAGAGCCTACATCAGGTAGCAGTGGTTCTGTTGTCGCTCACAGTGAGCAGAGGAGCGAGAAGCGGCTTTTCCCTCCCTCCACGGAAACGTCTCGGCGCTCAGTAGCATTTTGGAGGTAGCATTTTGGAGGTAGCATTTTGGCAAAGAAAAAGCCCAACCGCAATACCCGCAGTGCAGTGCTGTTTTCCCGCAGGGGCTGTTTTCCCGCAGTACTCGTTCCCCAGAGCCCCTGCTGCTGTTTGGCTACTGCACAAACTCCCACCCTTTATTTTCGTCCCTCCCCAAGCCAGTCCCTCCGTCCCTGCTGCCACCCCGCACTCCCAGCCTGCTCCTTTCCATCCAGGCTGCTTCCCTTTCCCTCGCCATTCCTGCACGCAGCAGCGTTCTTCTGTAACCCAATCCACCCCAGCAAAAACAACTCCACTTTGCGGGTGGGGGGGGTAGGGGGGCGAGTAGCTCTTTTTCATTTATGTAGGGTCAGCCTCATAATTGTACCCCTCTTTTTATCCCTTCCTCCATATAAATCATGTATGTGACACTTTAGCGGAACGCCAACAAATTGAGCATGATGGTCTTATCACCGGCTTAATAATTTAATTCAAAGGGGCTTTGCATCGTTGCACACCGGGATCAAGAGGAAGTAAAATAAGGCCATCCCTGTGCAGCGGAGCTGCGCCAAGCTGGGCCAGCACGTTACACAGCCCTGCATTCCTGGGCTGTTTTTCTTTCATTTAAAGTTTTATTTGGACACTGGGAAGAGCCAGTTGAGCGCCCCAGCAGAAGCAAAAGCTGCTCAGTCAAGAAATGGAGCTGACGGGCTCTGCAGTGCTAGATGCTGCTAAAATGTCTATGAAAGGCAAGAAAAAGGCATTTTTAAGCAATACCTACAGCTCAGCGGACGAATGGCCTTTGCATTCAGTACCCAGGCTTTGCCCATCACCTGGTATCAGCAGAGGGGAGAGTCAGATTGTGTCCCTGGAACCTTCTTTCTCACACCAGTCAATACCCATCCGACCCAGAGCAATGCTTTGCCTCCCATTTGGAGGTACCTGGCCAACAGAAAGTCACAAAAAAAACCCCTCCAAACCAAACCAAACCAAACCAACCCAACCCGACCCAACCCAACCCAACCCAACCCAAACAAAAAACCAACCAACCAAACAAAAAACCAGAAAAACACACCACGGAAAAGAAATGCAGGAAATTCTTTTTAAGGAGATGAAAACTGTCCATCTTTGACCTCGGGGTCTCTCCCTCTGCTCAGCATTTCTGGTGAGAGACTGAGGAAAAAGACTGAAGGTAAAACCAGGAGGCATTTTGGAACTGAGACAAGCAGAGCCCCACGTGAAGGCACACACCAGCCGCACGGTGCGGTGGTACCAGCACGTGGTGTTTGCCCTGGCACCACACAAACACCCTACGTGTCCCAGGCTGCCTCCATGTCCGGGGTTTGCACCAGCTCCCGTCCTGCCAGCAGATCCACACCGCTCGTTTCCAGCCAGACAAGCCAGGCACAATCTACCACTGCTGGGGAAGAGGCAGGAGAGCAGCTCCACAGCAGCAGAAAAGGCACGATAAAGAGCTACAGCTCTTCCCAGCGTAGCTGCAGCCAGGGAAGGACAGTATGTGTGTCTGTCCACGCACCAAGGGGTGCTCCATGCATCCTGCTTTCCTTCAGCAGTGTTGCTGGAGGTGATGTGACCCACAGACGGAGATGAGACAGGTTTGATTGATACTTGGTGGGAGCTGGGCTATGAAAGCAGAAGCCCCACCAGCATGGATGTCAGCAAAGCTGGATCTGTGCATCTGCTGGGTAAAATTGTCTACTTAACAAAGGAAGATCATTTTTAAACAGCCTCCATAGTACTTAAAACACGTCAAGAGCTCAGGGAAAGCAGCAAGCTCTCCAATTAACAACCTTCAACAAACCCAGGCTTCGTTTGGGAGCCCCTGGCTCCCTCTCTATCCCCTACCTAACTGCAAGACCTGGAGCCAAAGCCCAGAGTCACCAGGGAGGTGGTTTTCCAGCCTGCCCTGAAGGCACACGTGCTCTGACATGTCTCCATATCTCCTTCAGGAGCAGAGAGCAGGCAGGGAAGAGATCCCCTCTCAGGTCCAAGTATTCATAGTTTACATTTCATGAGCCAGGAAACGTCCAGGATAGCAGCACGGCACACCACGGATGGTCCATGAAGGTCAGCTGGTCCACCAACGGAATGCCACCTACTCCCAGTTCGGTGCAATGGTAAGGGAAGGTCTGCTCCTAGCTCTTGTGCCCAGTTAAAGTGTTTGCAATTATAAAGAGTAAACTGTGATTTAACAGAACAATGGAAACATATTTACCTAAGTGTTAAGTACTTTAGCAGCCCATTTCCAACCTATCATTGGGGTTAGAATGTAGATTTTTCTCTTTTTTTCTAAATTCCTGGGGCACTGCCTGGAGTAAAGACATAGGGTAAGAATATGCCATGGAAAAAAAAAACCAAACCAAACCAAACCAAACCAAAACAAAACAACAACACAAACAAACAAACAAAAAAAACCCCAAACAGACAATGAAATTCCTCTTTCCTGCTTTGGCATTTCCTACCTTTGGCCTGGAGAGCTGGCTTGGCAAAAAAACTTTGTCTATTGGTGTAAAGAAGACTTAACCTTTCCTCCCAAATTGTCATTGTTGGCCATGTTAATGATTTCATCACACAACTATTTCACAACCATTTGTTCTCAAAGCTCTTTGAGGAACATAGTGAGGCTTCCATCACAAGGAGGGTTGTAAATTGAATTTTTGCAAAATGAAGAGAAGTTTCCATTGAGTGGGTGCCCTGACCTGGAGCTAGCTCTGCCTTTGCTTCTCTGCTGCCAGGTCAGGCAGCATCAGGCAACCACGTCCCCTCGCCGCGGGCATCTCTGCTGCCACCCCCGGGAGATATCTCCCCACAGCAAGCCCCGCACAGCTCCAGCTCCTCTGCACCCACACCCAGACCAGCCGGGCTGGAGCTAGCTTGGACATCCTCTGTCCACTCACCACACTGCAGTTTGATCACCTGTAGCGAGTTACTGGTCCACCTTTTTTTTTAATTCTTGTTTTTTTCCTAATCACCTAAGCTGCGCACGTCTCCTACCGCACCTTCCTACACCTGCACGCAACAGTCCTGCTCTCCGCAAGCTCCTTCTAGACGTGTGAACTAAACCGAGCCAGGACACAGGCCTGAACATGAACTTGCAATTTACAAGGGGCTGATTCTTTACGGCATTCCTGACCACGGGTTTTGACCCGTGCCAACCAGCACCCTCCCAAACCATGCCTGGGCACGGATCAGGGCGGAGGATGGGCCAGGAACCGTTCCCAGGCAGCAGCACGGGCAGGGGTTTATTAGGAGCACAGGCACAGCCAGCTGAGCCCCTGGGGTGGAAGAGTCCTAAAATCAGGGAGCTCACAGTCCGCAGTGAATTCCGTACCTCTGGCAGCCCTCGGGTGAGTTTTGCAATGGAGACCAAGAGGGGATCAAGGCCAGCACCTTCTTGGGTGGCTGCAGGAGCACGTTCTCCACCTCGGAGCTGCTGCTGCTGCATTTGAGTCCTGCCAGTCCCCGGGCATAACCACACACCTTGTCCGTGTGTTACTGCTGACGTGTACCCATGTGCAAACTACATGGCAAGCGAGAGAGCGGCACGCATTACAAACGAGGTGAAAAAGAAACCAGAACCCACCGCTGGATTCTTGTAGCCCTCTGCTAATTAGGTGAGACATGGTAAGACGAACCCCTGCTATCAGCCAAGCCCAGGGAATGTAAATATTTGCAGGTCTAGGTCACCAGATCCATTATTTACTGCTCTGTCATACGACTTAAGGTTTGACATAAGACTTGAGGGTTTGGGGGTTTTTTTCTTGTTTTGTTTTATTTTGTTATTTTTTTTCTTTTTGCTCTGAGCGTCCCTTGATTTCTTGCCAGTTAGGTAACTGCAAGAAGGGAGCGCTGCCTTCAATATCCCACACATGCAAAACAATGATGCTACTGTGAACTTTGCCCATTAAACTTTCCAGTTTGCTGGGTGACACAAGGTGTTGGGTGGTATGAGCCAGAAAGGAACATGAGGCAGCGCTCGCAGCCGCCTGTCCTGCAGGCACCGGTGCCACCACAGCCCTGCGCGGCCCTGCGTGGCAGTACTGTCTGCAGCGGGGCAAATATACAGTTGCGGCAACAGGAACATCTACTACAAAACCAGGCAGCTCCCACCCAGAACTTGGCCATAGGAGCTACAAACTCCCGGTTTCTCCGTTTCAGCAGGAACCTTCAGTTTGCACATTTACACTGGACCCTGTCCACAGGTTCCCATTCGCAATTCCTTGGCCAGAAAGTGGGTAAGGGAAATTTATTTTTTTTTTTTATTTGAAGGGAATATTTCCTATTCAAGGGGAAAAGCTGTATTCATCTACCCATAGTCCCCGGCTCAGGCTTCAAAGACTCCTGTCAATCAGTATCACGCTGCCAGGGTGATATCTTTTCAAAGTTACTGATTAGATATAATCATTTCAAAGGTTTGTATTCCCTCTCCCTAGTAATCTGGTTTCGCCTGTTGTGGGGGATTACATCCATCTCGGTGCTGGCATTTTCCGCTGAGCAGCCTCCCGCCATTCCCCACGGCTGCCCGTGGCTTCAGGATCCCCCAAACTGCAAAGGAACTATGAGTTCTCTGCTGTTCCCTCTGCTTGAGACCATCTCCAGGGATATAATATCAGTCATGGCTGGACTGGGAAGAAACAAAACCTCTGTAGCTGGCATATTGCAGAGGTAAAGTCACGTATCTCTGACCCAGGGTCTGCCAACTTCCAGCAGCTTTGTGCAATCATCCAGCTTGTCCTGGGAGACCGTAGGTAAGGAAAAACAGTGAAGGTCTCCCTTCTTTGGAGAAAGTTCTAAAAACATCAACTAGTTTCCATTTTCACTGGAAATTTTTTTACTTCTCTTCCAGAATGCAAAAATGCACATTTTGGTTTCTAATTGGGGAAGAGAGGGAAAAAAAAAAAAAAAAAAAAAAAAAAAAAAAAAAAAGAAAGAAAGAACATTTCCTGTAAGACTTTTCCTTCCAGAGATGTGGTTGGCCCTGAAAAAGAGCTGCAGTTTAAAATTTCCCACTGGTTCTGCCCTGACACCCCCCGCAGGAGCCAGAGGCACCAGCTTGGCTCGGTGAGAATGGATCGAGCTCTTCTGCCACCACGGATAGGAAGGGAGGGGAGAAGGAGGCAGCAGCCAGGTGGAAGGGATGGAGATGGAGACCAAAAAGTTCTTCTCTGACACGCCCTGTGCTCTGCCTGACCTTTTCTGTGGGTAAGAAGGGCCAATATTTGGCTGCATTTGGTTTGTGTGGTTTCACAGCAGGAGTGGGGGTGCTGGGGTGCCGTTCCAGTGCCTCCCACGCTCAGAGCAGCTCACACCGCTGGGGGTTTTGTGCTCAGAAAATACCCCAAAGCTCCAAGGAGGATCCTCTCCCAATTCCCCCACTGCTGGCGACTCTCTACAGCTTCATTGGCTGCACAAGCAGCACCCATCCCACCCCACCAGTCTCCTGCAAATCCATCTGGTCAGGGCGCGCTGTCGCCTGGGCGCACCAGGACCATCTTAGCACTGTTCATACCAAACGACACAGACGCTGCCGAGACCACGCTGGGCTTCCCAGCAAAGCTCTCCTGACCTGGGGAGAGGCTGACAGATGCCCTAAACTACACGGGGTCCTTTGCCAACCCTCCCCGGGACCCCACATCCCCGGGCTCTGTGCAGCCCCGCGCGGCTGCACCAGGATGGGCTGCCCTCGGTCCTGGCTTCCCACTGGGAATCAAAGGGGTCACCCCAAACTGGAGACAGCTCCAAACAAGCCACCACAAACACCACAAAGCTGAGAGGGCACAGCAGGCAAAGGAGAGGAGATGGGGGAGTTTAATTTTATACAGTCTGTAAGAAAGCAGATTAAATGGGGAGTGTGATAATGCTATAAATACCTCCAGGGAAATACCATCAAAGGAGAAAGGGGGATTATTCAAATGATCTGGAAACGGTAAAACAAGGAGTGCTGGGGCCTGAAGCTACAAATGGAAATATTTCAGGCAAGGCATTAAGAAAAACTGTCTTAGAAACGAGAGTGATTAGGTGCAGAAACTGGCTATCCCAGCAAGGAGTCGGGGCTTTATCAGAGGTATTTGAAGATGGCGTGAGCATAAGGCGGGAGGAGATGTGGATGTGCCCCAGGTGAAGAAGAGGGGCCAGACCTAAAAAAGGCAGTTTCCAAACTGCCCCCTCACCCGGGATGCTCCCACCTCTGATACCTCACCGTCGGCCCTGGCTGCACGGCCTCAAAGCAGAGCACCCTCCCGGAAAGAGCTGCAGACCCAAAGGCACATCCGGTCATCCCGAATATTAGTACATTCCCATTGCTCATCTTCCTCTTTCCTTCCTAGCTTCCAGCCTTTCTCCTTTTTTTGTTTTTTTTTTTTTTGCATTCATTTCCCTACCCTGTGACCAAGGAAAACAAAGGCTGATGGAGCCATACGCTGACTTTTCTGATCCAGGATAAAATGCCATATAAAATATTCCAGCCAATTCGCCACTGTGTAACTTGGCAGAGTAGCCTAAGTAGCTAATGAGTAAAGCTGAAGTTGGCTGTGTAATTAAAAGTGATATATTTTTATATATAAATGATGAGTTTTCCATCCCCAAAGCTGATAAATTTCTCAGGCTAAATTTCTCAAGCTAAGAGCCTTTTGTGGCCACTATTTTACACAGCACTATTTTTTTTTATTCTGCTCCCCTCCAAAAAAAATGACCAGTTTTCCCATCTACTTAATGGGCTGTAAATACTTTTCTGCTAAGATGAAAAGTCCATTTGATTTGCATTAAATCTTCATCATTACGAGCTCTCAGCTGCAGCAAGGCCTGGATACTGACACAGAATACTGCATCTTTTTCTGGAAACCTCCCCTTAAAGATCCCAAGGGCGAAGAAGAAAAAAACAAAAAAGACGTAGTCAAAGGGGGAAGGAAAACCCATGGTGATTCTTGGTATTGAGATACAAATACTTGGGAGCGTGCCAGGAGGTGGGGGCCAGTCTTTTTTCAGTGGTACCCAGGGACAGGACAAGGGGCAATAGGTATAAAATCGAATATAGGAAGTTTCATCTCAACATGAGGAGGAACTTCTTTCCTTTGAGGGTGGCAGAGCACTGGAAGAGAGGTGCCCAGAGAGGTGGTGGAGTCTCCCACTCTGGAGATATTCAACACCCACCTGGACGCCATCCTGTGCCACCTGCTGTAGGTGGACCTGCTCTGGCAGGAGGGTTGGACCAGATGATCTCTAGAGGTCCCTTCCAACCCTTAACTTTCTGTGATTCTGTGTGATTCCGTGTGATTCTGTGGAATACTTGTTGGTGAGGGTATTGCTAGCCCTGGGGTGTCCTTCACAGCCTCAGTACTGTTGGGGCGAGATGCTTCCCTGTCCCAGAGGACCTTTGCTGCAGGAGTCCCCTGGACAACAGCACTGAGCGCCAGGCAGCGTCAAGCCACAACGGCTGGTGGAACAGGACAGCACGGCCGTGTGCAAGGTAGGGCTGTCACACAGTTATTTTAACTCTTGGGAGTGGAGATGACCAAGGAAAAAGGATCTACGACCCCAGGGTAGCCCAGCGGGAACATCCAGGGAGTTGCGACTGCTCCGCTCCCCATCCTGACATGCTCTGCTCTATAGCAATCACCCAACATTCCCCTTCCTCCTCACTCCTCATTTCTTCGTAATGACAGACTTTTCCATCAAAACATGTTCATTGCTGGGTGTTCGGAATTCAGGCTTTCCTGGTACTGTTTTCTCACACAGCTTTAATGCCTGAAGTGGAACTGGCCCGATTTGTTCACAACTTCTAACTTTTCTGAACCATTAAAATACCTTTTTTTTTTTTTTTTCCCCCAGGCAAGATTGGGGTCTTTTCAAAATGCTTCATTTCATTAAAACCATCGTGTGTTCCCGAATGTTTTCTACACACTTAGAGAACAGTACAACATCTTCACTTTATCCTCATGCCCTGGACAAACAAGGCAGACTGGAAACTCTCCAGCTCCCATCCCAGCTCCAGCAGAGCCAAGACCGTCCATGCTGCCAGTTAAACGCTAGCTCAGCCTTGTCCGAGGCTGAACTCACCCACCATCCATGCAGAAGCATGAAGGACAAGCTTCCATCTGTGCTCCGGAGCTCTTTGGAGGGAAGATCCTGAAAGCACCCAACCTCCTGCACTCAGCCCCTGTGGGCCCTGGACTTCAACACTGGGTGCACGAGCCAGCACCAGCGCTCAGCTCTGCCCAGGATTTCGAGCTGCGGAGAGCCCAATGGTCCTGCTGTCTTGCTGCCGTTGTCCCCGTCCTGCTCACTCCCAACAGCCTCCAACTGCTAGTCCCAGCCCAAGATTTATGAGCTTACCCACGCTGCCCTCATCCCTGCCCGCTCCTCTCACCACCTCCTTATCACCACATGGCTGCTTTTCCTCAGCAGCTCCAGACGGGATTCACATCCACCCTCATACCAGCATAAAAGAAGAGGCATGCGCTAGCTTCAGGGCAATACTTCCTGAAAAATGTGACAAGGATGTGGTCTGGGTGGGTTTTTTAATGTTCGCTGGTACCTTGCGCTCCCATCCTAGAAAAACATTCAGTAAATGCCTTTATCCTCACATCTGCAAAGTGCTTCCTTCCCCGTACCTTGTCCCAGGATCCTACAGAGTGTCACCTGCAGGCCAGCCCCTTTTGATTGAGAGACGTTGAAGCATCCTAAAAATAATATCTCACAAGCAGAGGGGCCGGGTCTGCCCCAAGCGCCGCCACGGAGTGGGATGGAAGGTCCTGTCTCTGCCGCGTGTCTGATATTGCTGCTTCTCAGATTTTGTCTCAGTCCCACAGCCTGGAAGTGTTCAGCCCACCGCTGCTTCCTTCAGCACGGGGAGATTTGGCATCAGGTTCAAAACCTTTTATCATTTGTCTCCGCGCGCGCAGGACCCAACACGTGCTGCTCTCCCAGGCAGAAGCAGGATTGGAAGACCCCCCCCACCCCACTGCTCTTCACCCCGGCACGGATGATGCTGTTTGCAGGAGAGCACAACGGTCTCCTCCGAGGCACACAGGGCATGTTTCTCTGTCTTTTCACGGAAAACAGACAGCACTGTGGCCTTCAGCTCTGAAGCCTTCAGAGAAACAAGTGCTCCCCAAGACAGCACCCTACTTTCTGTAGGCAGGACTAGTGTGATGGCCCCATGGCCCCAAGACCCTGCCCTGCTGTGCAAAGTGCCAGGCTTTCAAGGGCTTTCCAGCCCCAGTACAGCAGCAGAGGGTCATTACTGCCGTTTTATTAATAGGTAAATTGGTTCTTCCCAAGGTTATAGCCAGCCTCAAGCGAGGACAAGCCCTCACAGCAGCTGGGCGTCCTTCTGGGGATGAACACGGACGCTCACACCTGAGCCACCTCCGTACCACCCCAGCAGACACAGACCATCCCCTGAGCCCTACCAGGTGCCGGTGGGCACAGGGACATCCCTGTCCCGGCCACGTTCAGCCCCAGGGGCAGAGCTGAGCTGGCACAGGGCGCTGCTCGCTGCAGCGCTGCTCTGCAGGCAGCCTCTGAACAATGGACAGGAGCGTTCGCTCGTGAGTTTTAAGTCCTCGTGTCCCTCTGCAGCCCTCGGTGCCTTTGGGACAGCAAAACACTGGACAGTCCCAGTGCTCTCCCCACGCAGCGGCACGGTCACCACCCTGGCTGCTGGCCACTCCGGGTGAGGAGCCAGCCCTGCAGCTGAGGCAGCTCTGCCATTAGGACTGGGTGAATTCAGCATTTCTGATCCAGGCCCACCCCTT
The DNA here is from genome assembly GCA_013398295.1 of Chionis minor. Lineage (NCBI taxonomy): Eukaryota > Metazoa > Chordata > Aves > Charadriiformes > Chionidae > Chionis > Chionis minor. Next base: position 252,988 of record VZSF01011169.1, read on the forward strand.
GGATACCACGTTGAACCCCCCCCGGGTCATCCCCGCAGAGCCGCAGCCCCGTGCTTGCTTTCCTCTTAAAACTGCCCCTACAAACCACGAAGGAACGCTGTCAGCAGCATGAAAATATTCATAAGTGATAACAAGCCACTTCCCTTCCAGCTCCACTTTGATTCCTTCCTTGCACGCATTTTTCGAGTTCATTAGCTTTTTTTCATTTCTGCCTTCAGTCTTCTCCTTCCTCCTTCAATCCCGCTCTCCAGGGCAGAGACTGGCAGCAGCCAGAAGCCGAGTCCCCCGTTTACCATTCCCACGGGAGGAGCGGCTGCTGCACGCTCACGGCGCCGGCTCCTTCCAGCCCCCGGGGCCAGAGAAGGGCTGGTTGAGTTCCAGCGTTAGCATCAGGTTCAGACCATGCAGGGAAAAGGAAAGATGAATGAAATGACACCAAATGATGCCTGATGGTCTCCTAATGAGGCCAATAAACTCACCAGGCCACAGCAGAGCTGTGGGACTGAGTCCCTGCTAAGGGCCAGACAACTGGACTTTGACCACGACTCAGATCATGAGATTTTGAGAGCCACACGCTGCCCTAGCCCCAGCCCCACCGAGCCCCCATGCTCGTTGCTCTGTCTGCGTGTGCCACCCACCAGCTGGACACAACCCCCATCACTGTCATTTCCATCCAGCGGTCTCCTGGGACGTGCCCCTGCCTGGGAGTCAGTGCCCTTCCCAGCGTACTGCTGGGCACAGATGCTGTCACCAGAGACAGAATATCCCTAAGCACAGGGAAGCCCTCGGTGCAAACAGAGCTTTCTCCAGGGCTGGGATAAATGGGAGATACTTCTGAATCCATCCAGTGGAGGAATCCATCCAGTGGAGGAATCCATCCGTTGGAGGAATCCATCTGTCACCTGCAATGCTCCACAGGTACAAATTGTTAGCACCGGCACTGGTCCAAGGCAAGCCAGAAGACATTCCATTCATTGATCTTCCAGCCCACGCAGAAGCGCATAGACGTGTTCATTGGCAGCGTCTGCACCGTTTTCCTTTTGCCCCCTGTGTGCCACTTGGCTTTGAACAATATTCCACCTGTATCGATCCCACCTCCGGCTCCCCTGAAACACAAAGGAGGACAGAAGAAAGTTTATCACCCGCAGCTACACGTAGGTCTGGAGAGAAGAGTCCTGCCCGTCGCCGAGGCCGTGGATCTGCCCTCTAAGGCAGGAACGCGCACACGGGAGCCTGAGCTGCCCCTGCAGCTTCATGCCCGGCCCTCACGGCTTCAGCCCGCCTGAGCTACGGGCTGACCTGCGCCGCTGCTTTGCCTTTCTTCGCAGGAAATTACAGATGATTTCCTACGTTTTGCTGATTCTTGACAGTGATGAAGAGGAAGGTCTCAAACCGCAGCACTCTCTGTGAAGCTGGCGCTGAGCTGCGCTCCAGCCAGCAACTCTGTTCCCATTGGCAGCTCTTCCCTTGCCATTGCATTCAGATATTCTGTTCTTCGTTGCCTCTTCTGCACAGGCAGGACACAACGGCTTCTGCAACCTGCTCAACTATTGGCGTGCTGCAAACCAAGAGAGGCCACGCTGCCCTTGTGAATAACACCATCCCAATGAAGAAGTAATCCATGTTATGAAGAGGACCACAAGCGCTAGCTGTTCCTTGATAAAGTCTGCAACCACAGTGCTGAGGAGCAGGCAGAGGAGAAGACCAGCGATGAAGCCTGAGCTCCTGCAAACCAGAGCCCAGTGAGTTCCCCCGATCTCTCCGCTGGGGAGGGCGATCCCACTGCTCCACAGAGACCCACCAGCAGCACCAACTCCGGGGCCTCAGCACCTCAAAACCCATCACAAAGGTCCAAGAGGCTTCTACCCATTCAGTCTCAGTCTAGTACTCAGAAGGACGGGAGAAGGGAGGTGAGGAGGGCAGAGGAACCCTGCCCAGAAGCGGTTGATGCTCACCCAGCAGAGGGCTGGCCGGCAAATCCCCGGGCTGCCAGCACAGCATCCCCTCCCAGCCCTGGGCGCACCAACGCTCCCACCGAGGCTATTTATTGTCTCTGCCATAAAAGACTTTCAATCGCGCTGGGACAGTAAATTCTAGTTTAAATTAAACAACTCCATTTACTCACAACGAAGGCTCTTCGCAACCGAAACCCTGTCTCGGACAAGTAGCGCTTCAGAGCACAGATTTGGCTTATAGCGTTTAAAGCAGCTGTCTTCATAAAAGCTAATAAAATACAGTTGGATAATTAAAAGCTTTAATTAAAAATGCAAAGTCCAAATAGTTTCATATTAACAAGGAAACTTGTTTTGACATCTGAAATTGCTGCACAAGCTAAATTCCCGTATATTCTCTCCAGGCTATTTAGAGTTTGCTGCGTAGCTGGAAATGTCTCCTAACTCAGTCCAATCACCATGTGTTGCTGGGGACGTGCACCAAAAATTGATGCTGCTTGTTTTACAACTTCACTTTTAATTATCACAGTCTCAGGCAGCAGTGGGCTTATTTGCATGCCAATCCCTGAACGCAGCCTGGGGATGGAGCAGCTTGGCACTCCGGGGATAAAATATGTAACTCCCGGGCACAGGCTGCCAACATAAAATGAGAGTTGAGCGGAGCAGCAGAGCCAGATTTGGGTGGTGGTTTCTCCAGCTTTGTCCTTAGCTGGGGCATGGGGTTACGCAGAGCCACCACTGTGACCCCTGCCTGCAGCCAGGAGCACCCACTACATGGGTGCTGGGAAGTGGAATTCTGTGGGGCTCTGCTGGGGGATGAAGGGGGAGCAGGACTGAGCCTGGATACCGGAGTTTTTGCAGCTGAACATGGGAGTGGGGTCCATGGCTGGTCCCACGTCTGCAACAGCTCAAGATGAGCCATTTTGTGGCTGTTTCTCTTTTCTGTCCATGCCAGGGTGAACTGGAAGCACATCACTCCTGCATGGAATCTTATTTCTGGCAGGACAAGTGCAGGCACGGACACAGACAGGGATGTTCCGGGTACGGATGCAGCGTGCTGCCAGGAAACTTCAGCCTGCAAAGACAGGAGAAGCAATGCTCTACCGTGGCCCTGGGGTTGCTGGAGGTTCACTCATCTCCCCATTGCAAATCCTCCCCCCGCCACTCCTGATGCCACGGAGCCGGTGGGAAGCCTCTGCTTCAGCCACACAGTTCCCTTTGGACCCTTTACAGCAGCAGATCCTCTTCTGCCAGGGCTGATGCATGGGTGCCATTTACAGCCCCTCTGCTCTAGTTAGTGTCTTGCAGCGAAAATACTCTGGTAACAAGTCCCGGTGGAATGGCAGTAAATCCATCCGTGCACCCTTGGGATTACAGATCCACAAGGCTTAAAACCAACAGGGACTGATTTAATTGTGTAATAGGGCATTTCTCATAACACAGGCCAAAGAGCCTCTCACAGCACCAGCTGTTACGTCCCCATCACCAGAGCAACTTTTCTTTTAGTGACACATCCAGTCACTTACTGGCCTTCGGCAGGGAAGAAGCCACCCTGGACCTGCTAAGGGGACCTGGTTGTTCCTGCCCTCACCATAGAGATGGTCATCTCCTGTCTAGATGCCACTGGCCAGCTTCATCTCTGAGATGCCAGGTCTTGTTGGGTCGTTTTATGAAACACTAGCTCTTGACTTACCGGGTCATAAGAAAGCAGGTTTCTTTTTCCATTTCACAAATTTTTATAGAGGTTAAATGAGAATAAACTTAAAACATTTGGATTTCAACAGCCAATGGCTTTGGTTTGGCCTTTTATTTGTCTTTTTCTCCCCCGGAAAATTTTCAACAATTAAAATCTGGCTTCTGGCCAGCCCTTCGGTGAGCAGTAGGAGAACCGTGCGCAGATTCCCATGCCTCGGAGTCTTTTCTTCTCCTCTACCCTACCTCGCCACTTCTGGTTTTCTTTTGTGCAGAGAGCACAAGAAATGTTTATCCATCACAGTCCCAAGACAGAAAATACCTGGAATAAAGGCAGAACCTTGGTACTAACCCTGCACGTGACCCATTCCTGACCAGGCACCCCGAGACCTGGATGCATTTCTCTGCTTGGTTTCTCCAACCCCTGCCTCAGTTTCCCCACTTGCAGAACAGGGTGATGACGGACTCGCTTCCTCTGCAAAGTGCTTTGGAAAAGCTTCCTACTCTTTTTCTCCTGGTACTGATGACTTCTGGAGGGTGGAAATCCTTAGTTTCTCAGCAGTCCCTGCAGCTCCACCGATCTGCTGCGGGCAGCTTGGTCCTGCTGAAGAGCAACGCTGTGTGCAGGGAATTTTCTGTGCTTCCCTCCCATTTTTTTGTTTCCTGGCCCTGGGCGCGAGGGGGCTGCAAACGTCACTTTGGGTCCCCAAAGGTCACTCTGCAGAGCGCACAGCTAAATTAACCCAAAATGGCACCCTCTTATAGTGCTCCCCTCCGCTACTGTTGGGCTCCGAAAGCTGCGGTCAAGCCGACAGCGTCCGAGGGCACGGGGAGCGTGGGCAGGGAGCGGGGGTGCTGGGGCAGGTATGACACCCCCCAACACGCGAGCACCCCTCGGTCGCCCACCTTGGATGTGGGACCTGTGTGGGGTCCCAGGGCAAGGAGCGAGGGGGACACAGCGGCAGGGCTGGGAGGTCGGGGGACAGGGAAGGGGAGACCACTGGGGTGCTGGTGCTGGGGGCTGTGGGGTCCCGGCCCTGCGACCGCTGCCAGAGGAGGAGGGAGAGGAAGAGGGAGAGGAAGAGGGAGAGGAGGAGGGAGAGGAGGAAGGAGAGGAAGAGGGAGAGGAGGAGGAGATGAGGAGGGAGAGGAAGAGGGAAAGGAAGAGNGGAAGAGGAAAGGGAAGGGGGAGAGGAGGAGGGAGAGGAGGAGGGAGGGGAGGAAGAGGGAGAAGAAGAGGGACAGGAGGAAGGAGAGGAAGAGGGAGAGGAAGAGGGATAGGAGGAAGGAGAGGAAGAAGGATAGGAAGAGGGAGAGGAGGAGGGAGAGGAGGAAGGAGAGGAGGAAGGAGAGGAAGAGGGAGAGGAGGAGGAGATGAGGAGGGAGAGGAGGAGGGAGAGGAAGAGGGAGAGGAGGAGGGAGAGGAGGAGGGAGAGGAGGGAGAGGAAGGCAGCGGATCCAGCAGCGGGCCGGGAGCTCCCTCCTGCGGGGTGCGGGCTGAGCTGCTGCTCCTTTAGCTCGGGAATGTTCTTTCCCTCCCGGCACAGAGCCTGGCCGCCAGCTCATCCTTCTGTTTTCACACTTTTCCAGCCTCTGCCGCTCCCTGCCCACCACCAGCGCTCTCCACCCGCTTCCCAGTAACCTCTGGAGAAGGAAGGGGGGTTTGGCTGTTCCTGGGGGACGCTGCGTGGACTCTTCTCCTGCCCAAAGTGACGCCCGCATCAGCCCAGCCTGTAGCACTGTTCCCAGGGCAGACCTGGGGGTGAGAGGACCAAAAAGGACCTTTCACTGCCCCAGTGCCACCCTGATATCCTGAAGCCAGCTGAGAACCGAGCTGGGGGCCGAGACCTTCGATCCAGGCAGAGCAGGGAAAACGGCAACACAGCGTTGGTCTGCCCGGCCGCTGTCTGCTCACATACACGGGCTTGGTAAGACCAACATGTCAGGGCAGGGACACGACGCCATCCTTGGTGGGGGAAATTTAAAAAAAAAAAAAAAAAAGCCTTTAACTCATACTAAGCAGAATATTAATGGATATACTGCTGGGAATAATCTGCCCTGACCCTCCGACAAGCAACTGCATGAACTTTCACGTCTTGTCCATCTCTAAAATATGGGATGCTCAGAACCACATTGGATTATGAGAGTCTTTATTGAGAAATCTCTCCCTTCTTCACCCAGTTACCCGCAGCAAAGGCATTGGCATCACACCGTAACCTAAGCACCCCCCAGTTCTTCCGACTCAGATGCTTTCAAGGGAGCAGCTCTCCAAAGGAAGGAAAGGAGGCTGTGGTATTGTCAGCATCTTCCCCCAGTCATGTTATCCTGACCATTTTCTTTCTTTAAAAGCCAAAAGTTGTGATAGAGGGGCTCAACAAAATCATAGTCCAACTGGTGCCTCAAGGTCACATCATCAGAGGTGACCCCGTAATAGGACAAGGTCCTGTTGGGGTGGTTCGGGTCCCTGTCCTACCAAACACATCCATTCTGAGGGGCATCTCCACATCACTGTGCTGCACAGAAAACCCTTTCCCATTCCACAGGATGCTCCAGGAGAGGTTGTTTGCCGAGGTGCAGCTGTTGCTTTCTGAACCTGTCTGGTCAATGCTTCTGTACGTCATGCCAAGGTAAACGTCAGCCCCAGATATCTCAAGCTCTAAATTGTAGCAGGTAAAGTACAAATGCTTGTCAGACATCACCTGGATCTGTGTTCAAATCCTTTGGGGTGATCTGGGTACAGCTGTTCCCATGGAGCAGTGTTGGTCACTTTGTCACTGTCGCTGGTCCTGCACCACATGCTAGGGGACACAGAAAAATAGAAAACTGTTTTTGAAACACAAGAGAAACCTTTTTTACTGTGAAGGTCGTCAACCATTGGAAGAGGTTGCCCAGAGAGGTTTTAGAGTCTCCGTGCTTGGAAATATTCAAACCCAACTGGACACGGCCCTGAGCAGCTGCCCTAGCTGACCCTTCTCTGAGCTGCACTCAAAACCAGAGGTCCCTGCCAACCACAGCGATTCTGTGAAATGGTTTACAGGACCCACCCAGGGGCATTCTCCATCCTGATTACCCACCACATGGGCTTTGTGTTCAAAGTCTGCACATAACCACAGCAGCTTTTTCTGTGACTGATGGGAGCTACAGTCATGCTAGGCTTCAGCCACGCACAATAAAAGTAATTAACAAGTGAAAAATCAAAGGCAAACTATGCAAGACACTCCAGAAAATTAATCTGCATTGATTTTTCAAGTGGATTAAGATAAGCCACATTAAACTTCTTTGTACTGTTTTTAGCAGAATTAAAGTGACCATGACTCTGTTTAGTTCGCCTTAAATGAATGAAAGTAAACTGAATTCCTTGTAAGAGTCTGCTGCCAAGGAGTTTAATCCATAAACCTTTATTTAATTTGGATTTTCTCTTCTCAGTGTCCTTATGAGTCTAAGCCAGTCCCTGAGGCTCTCTCTGCCATCAGTGGAAGGACATAGATACCACCAGAGCGTGCTGCCCCACGGCTGAAGGAGGTGTGTGTCCAAGACAGGCGAGCTGGATTTCATTCCGTATCTCCAGAAATCTCTTACCTAACCCCACCTCCCCGTGAAAGGCAGGTCAGTATTAAAACCAGGACTTACACTTGAGGAAATCCCTCCTTGTCTTTGGCTTGGGGGGGGCAGAGAAGTGATGGGTGGGGGGTCCCATTGCAGGCACCATCATTTTAATCAAGCAGATCTCTTCAGCAATAAAAGGAAAGAAAGAGGTGATTGCCACCCCAGCACTAAGCGTGGGCCATGGTACCCGGGTCTCGCACACCATGGGGACAGAGACAATGGTCCCAGGCCGTGCAGGAGCAGCTCCTCATGTTCTCCAGAGGACGAGGACCTGTCAGCGGGTGCTGCAGAGGTTTCATCCAAATGGAGGATTTTGCGACCACATGCAGATGTAGGACCTGATTCCAGTTTCACACTGGGCAACGCCACATCAGCCTCTCAGCGCTTAGGGACACAACCTGGGGCTGGAGGTGCTCTGCACAGCACCCCGTGCTACCTCCAACCCACAACCACATACAACGCCGGAGACCAGAAGGGACACCCTGACCCTGGGATCTGCAAGCAGTTCACGCAGAGCCAGGCAAGAATCGAGGGGCTGCGTCTCCCGCCGTGGTCCGACACGCTCTCGTGCCGCCTAGAGGCATTCGAGCTGCTTTGCAGAGCTGCCTTGACCACCCTTTGGATGAGAAATTATTCCTGCCTGAAACCAGGAGAGAGGCCAGTCCAGCATCCCAAAGGCTTTGCAGCGCCGGTGCTCGACATCCCCCATCGCTGCTGACATCTGGGGCACAAAGCGCTTTTCAAGATTGACCCCGGGCAGCACAAACCCTTCTCCTCATCACTGCTGGCACCCAGCAGCTTCCCCTTTGCTGAGGAAACTGGGCCGATGTGTATAAACCGGTGGGATTTATGAGGCTCAGCTGCATTACCTCGTGTGGGTACAAACTCCGCCGGTTAATATATTGCTGCTCATGAGATTTTTACGGGGGACTTAAAAGGAGCCGGGATAGGGACACCGATAAGGCTCAGGCTTTCCACATACTAAATCATTATTGTCTGACTGCTACTGTTTATCATTTTAAAGAAAGGCCAGGACAAAGCCAAAGGGGGCAGGCAGAAACCTCTGGTCTTTTTTGCCCTCTGCTCTAAGGTAGCATTGGAGTGAGACCCAGCATCCCTCCTGCTCTGGGGAATCCTTCTCCTGTCCCTTTGATCATCCCGCAACCTGCTAACGCCTCATCACAACCTGCCACTAAAGCCAGGGAAGAAACGGTGCTGTCAGCTCCAAAAACATCATGTAATCGCCAGCGTTTTCCCATTCCCTGTCAAGATGAGACCTGAAATTTTTCACCAGAAGATAAAGCAGAGTTAGCTCCTGGCCTGACCCCGGTCTCAGGGGACTCACCGGGATGGTGAGTTCATGCTTCTTGTCTCCAGCCAGATGAGCAGGGAGTTTGGTCTCTGTTGCTCACACGGCGAGTTCATGCCCTTTTTATCTGGCTGTTTCTCATTCTCTCTAGGTCTGCCAAGAAAGTCCCTCCTGGGTTTGAAACGTGCTCTTCAGGGAACTTTTATCATGACCTCTGAAAAGTTCTAGTTTTCCGCAAATCAAAAACATTCAAGAAGTTCCTGGCCTGTTGCACTTGCTGTCACAGCAGCCGGGGGGATGTTGCAGATCCGAAGCGACCATCTAATCGCAGAGAGAGGGCAGGACGGTGGGCTCTAGCCTGGTTCACATGCAATTTTCTGGGCCTTTGCTTTTTCCACTTGGTGACAGCACGGAGTTGTTTATAAGCAAGCACATGCCTCCGGGTGCAGCTTGGCAAAAACAAGTACAAGCAGATATCAGTCTCCAGGACGACCCACCTGATTAGAGGCAGCTTTGTCCTTCAGCCCGATGTAAACGCTGGGAAGAGCATCCACCCCGGAGCTCGTCCTGACTTCACAGCACTCCTAGCCACAAAATAAACAAAAATATTCACCTGTTTTGGGCTACGATACCGCACTGGAGGCATTTTGCAGGAGGGTACGGCAGGCTGCGGTGGTCAGCACAGGCACTGCTCTCCTGACTCCACATCCCTCCAGCTACTGTATTGGGACACAGCTCCAAGTATCCTGCTTTTAAGAGGCATTTTGGTGTGAGCCAACACCTTCTCCCATTTGAGCTTAGCCTCAGTGAAGGCTCACCTGTGCTCTAAGTGAATCTTTATCCCACTCGTAGCCATGCTCTCCTCCTCCAAAAAGGCCACTACCTCCCAGCTGGGCTGTCCCCACTGCCACCAGCAGCAGCCTAAAGCCTCCCATGAGGCTTTCCACATCCGAGACAGATGCCTGTGGTCTGGAAGTCACCTGTTCTACCATCCTTCATGTCGTCTCCTGCTGCCATTAGCCCCTCTCCACCCCAGGGCACCCCCCCTGCAAAGCCTGGCACGTTCATCGCCTTTTTGGAAATGGAAGACTCGACAGCGCAGAGGCAGCTGTGGCTGCGGTAGCTTCAAAACAGGGGACTGAGGCCGTTTTTCAAGGAATTTTGTTGCAAAGCTGGTCACACTAGGTCACACTTGTAACTTCCACTGTCGCTCACACTTCGCTGAAGATGACGAGTGACATTGTTAGGTGCTCTACCTGTGGTTCTCTGTTGATGTGCCCCGGGAGCCACCTGATCGAAATTGGGCAGAATTGTGACTATCATCATTTTACAGGGAAGACAGGTCACCTGTGGCACTGGCAGCAAGCCGGGAGCAAACCCAGCTCTGTTTGCCTCACCGTGGGCTATTGTGTAGTTTGAGAATTGCTTTCTCCGGAGACTTCGGCTTCCAGTTGTACTCCAGGTGGGTCTGAAGAAATTCATTCTGTGAACAAACCAGAGAGCCATCAGTGACCCACCTTCTCAGGGGTCAGAAGACCAAGGAGAGGAAACTCTGTGAGCCCTGTGGTAGTTGTTGGGTGCCAGGAGCTGGAGCGGAGCCCTCTCCAGCAGAAAGGACCAGGTCACCATTCAGCTTGGATGACTTCACCTTTTTAACACCACCAGAACTCATCACCCCATATTGTCCAGCTTTGCCTTCTTCTCTCAAAGCCTGAGAAAAGCTCTCCGCCAGCAATAAGAAATAAGACATTTGTTAATAATTGAACGCAGGCTATGTACCGGTAGGAACACAATCCTGCCATCCATGATTTTAAAGAGTTCTGGAAGAAGAGTTTACCTGGAGGGAGGGATCCAAACCCACCTTCCAGCCTAAAAACTAGAGGGGGATGGAAGAAGACCTGCCAAGCAGTCAGTGCTGGGCCTCAGGGAACCAGTGCGTGGTCCAGCCCTCCCAACTGCTCTAGAGCATCTCAGGCCAGGCACCTAAAACTGGGAGGGAGGGATCCCTGCTGGGGTAAAGTCACTGGGGTCTCTGAAGAGCTGGACTCACACCTCTGGCCGTTTGACCCTCACACGCCAGCAGAGCTTTGAGGCAGCCGGAGTGGGGGATGTCCTTGGCACAACACCCACCACAACATCTGGTGAATGCACGGGACCAAAAGTTTTATTAAACTTTCCATGCCCACACTGGCAACAACCACACGTTTTGGAAGCAGAGCCCTCCTCCTCCCAGGGGGGAGAAAGTAAATCCGCACAGAGAAAGGACAAAGAGCATCATTTTTCAAACCTCACTCTTTCCCACGCACCTATCAAACTTGCTTCTAGGGTTACACCTCAAAATATTTACCCTTCACTTACCCGGACTGTTCATTCACAGCCAGGTTTCTGGTTATAGAGTTGAGTGCTCTAGCCCACGGGTCAGCAGCTCTGTGTCCTTGGAGGGGCTGCATGAGAGCCTGGCCATGCTCTGGCCAGGCGAGGCAGGACACCACCACCATCACCACCTCTTCCTCAGCCAAGCACCAGTCACAGTCAATCTCATCTTCTTTGCTCTCCTGAGCTCTGGCTGCTTTCTCAGAGCCGTTTAAAACCAGCCTGCCCAGGGCAAATCTGGGTGCACCATCTGCTTTGCCTTCCCCACCGACGATGTCCTCCAGGCCAGCTTTGTCCCCAGGGAAGGTGCTGCCCTCATGGCCCCACACCGCAGGGACGGGACCCTCCGGCCCCAGGTTTGGGGGCAGCTCTCCTGGGACAAGCATTTCCTAACATTCGCTCCCCGAATCCTGGCAAGCCCTGCTGTAATCCTGGAGGCCAGGAAGGAAAAAGCAGAGCCACACCTGAGCTCCTCCAGCAACGCTGCAGCTTAACTCTTTCTGTCCTCACCACGGCAGGGTGGCTCTGCCAGGAACCTGCCTCTCGGCCCCATATGCCCCCCCAAACCATCTCAGCCTCCCCACTTCCACCTCCATCACTCTCCATTTCTACCTACAGCTGCTGGAGCATTTTTCTCCTGTTTTAACCTCCTACTAAAGTAGGAAACATAAAGGCATGGTGGCTGTAAAGTACCAAAATGGGAAAAAATAACCACCCTTTCCTATTGTTTTTTGCTGACATGATGTTTGGCAAAAGCTCATTTTGGCAAAAGTTCAGTTTTCCAGCAGTTTTTTAAGCACAGTTCATTCCAGCTTTCCAAAAAAATAGTTTTGCCAGCATTAGTTTTCACTCATTACCCCAAGCAGTGCTTGTGGATGGGGCTGGTCTAACACCCTGATGTGCTTTTCCTCCAGACAGCCCTGTGTCTGGTACAGCCTCAGCAAAGGCTGAGGAAGAAGGTGAAATATGGCTTAATAATCACATTTAAACTTTGTTTTGATTTTCTAAACCTGGGCTGGTTGTAGCTGAAAGTGAGCAGCAGATGGTTTCTACTGCAGAAGTAAATTACGCCCCACTCAGAGGATGTTTTTCTGCATAAATTGTTGGGAAAAAATCTCTCTCCTTTTTTTAAAGCCAAGTCCTTCCGTCGCCCGGGGCGTCCCAACATGATCCCACGCAGTGATGCTTTATGTTTCCTATCCCATGCTCAAATCATCAACCCATCCCAAGCAGGGACTTGCTGCCCAGCTGAATTTCTCCAGCAGTCATTTCTTCTCCCAGAAAGCCAAAGCCAAGCAAAACTGGTTCTTCTGCAAGCTCACGCAGCAAGGGAGGAGAGAAAAACATGCTGATAAGCATCTCTGATGGCTTCGGGATAAATTTATATCTGATCTTTTCCCTAAGACAAAATATTTCAGTTATTTTCTCTCCTCGGCAATTGTACATTAAAATGAAAGTTAATGAGATGAGGATTAAACACCCTTAGGATGGGGAAATAAACCTTGACTTCTGGCAAGATTTGAGAGGGGTTTTTTACAAAATAAAGTCATGCGAACAGCGATGTAAATGGTTCAGCATGAAATTTCCCACAGCACTTTTTACGTTGAAGCACATTTTACATTGTGAGGATGGGGGAGCACTTGCCCGTCTCCGTCCTGTGATGTGGCACAACAGAGCCCTGAAGCCACCGGACATCCCGTAGCGCTGTTAGGAGGATTTACTGTGTCTGGGCTGGAATGAGGGACCGGTACCCTCCCACAAGGCAGAAGCAGGTGGCGTGGGTGGCTACCGGTGTGCCCATGCCCGGGGCATCACCACCTGTGGGTGCCGTGCTCCGTGCAATGACCGTAGGGACAAGACCAGGCAGGACACAGGGCTGCTCTGAGTCGTGGTCCCCTCTGTGATACTCTGGGGTGTGCAGAGCTTCCTCACCTCATCCTACAGCAACAGCCTGAGTTTGGGTCCTTTTGGGTGCTCAAGACCAGCCCATGGAATGCTGGAGGGGTGGTAAACTGGTAACTGCCCTGCATGCCAAAAGCTGGGCTCCATCCATGATGTAGGAGAAACACAACAAAATGAAAACAATTAAACTGCCAGGGAGGGAAACGTACTGGGGGGCAATGCTACAGTCAGCCAGTGTCACCTGCCGCCTCCAGAGGTTACCACTGTGTCCCCCAAGGAGCCTCATCCAGCTCGTGGGTTCAGTGCAGCGTCGGGAGATGGAGCTACAATCACCAACGCCGTGTCTGGGGCACCGTCAGCACCCTGCAGCTCCCGACACCCTTGTGTATCGAGGCAGACAGCAAGAACACTAGGCCAGGATATAAGTTGACATTAGATAGCATTATTCACCAGCAGACATTAAAAATTACTTATTTTAACTGGAGAACTCACCGGCCTGAGATAACATTTGGAGACCAGACCATAAGCTCTAACCAGAATCAGAATAAGGGGGCGAGGGACAAACCCAGGGAGCTGGTGCTCCCCGTCTCCCCCTCTCCTCCCCATCCAGCACTGATGCCCAGCACCGCACCTCCTGGCAGAGCTGCCATGCCGAGGTGGACCCCGGATGGAGGACGCATCTCCGTGATGGTGCAGCAGCTCCTTGTGTCCGCTGGCACGTTCACCGCCCATCACAACAGGGTGTGTTGAGCAGGAGGCTTGAATAATAATCCCCTTCAAAATTCATTCTCCTGCTCCAGTTAGGATTCATTTCCAGCAGCTCTACACCAGTTGGCACCAGCCTGCAGGGTCCATTCCCCCTTACCTGCGTCACTGAGGTTGCTACAGAGGAACTGGGGGAAGATGCTAGTGCCTGTTCGGCCACAAACAGAGCAAGACACCGTCACGTTTGTCCCATATCCAAATTTCCATCCCGCGCAGTGCACTGTGTTACAGGTTTTCACACGCTAGATGTCAGCAGAAGAATAAAAATAACGCAGAGAGGCGCCTGGCTCACCAGCCTGAACCTGACAGCGATTTCCACCGGGCCAGTAAAACTCACACTTGCGCAACCTGACACTAATAAAGCCATTTGCTGCAGTAATAACCAGACTGGGCGGAGGGTGGCAGGGAAAAGCCACCCAGAGGAGACCTGGTGCCTCCGGGTGCACCTGCACAAGTCCTGGATGGGGCAAGCTACAAGCCCAGACTGACCCGCCTGTGTCAGCAAAACCCTGAAACACTCACAGACCAGCAAAACAGCTTTTATTTTGCACGTACGTTTTCGGGGGGGGTGTGGGAATACGCTGCTGGTCCAGGGCCCAACTTCTCCAGTACGGCCGATTTAACCGCCCAGCGCTGCTCCCCGGCTCCTCCTGCAGACCCCCCCATGAAGCCGACATCGCGCCATGTGGCCCGCAGGGACACCTTGCCCCTTGCTCCACCAGCAGAACAACAAAGTTCAGTATAAAACACCTTTCTGTGTGCCAGGAGAAACGGTCCCGTGCTATCAGCTCTTCTATCTTTATAGTCGTAGCAATAAAACTAGGCTGCAGCCCTCGCAGCGAAGGGGATTGAATCTGCGGGATGAGTGGCTCCAAGGCTTTTCCACCCGTCCTGACCTAGGGCGTTATCTTCTCCCAGCAGCTTTCACCCATTTTTTGGCAAGGACTGAGAGCCGAGAGGATTGAGATCTGTGCTGGCCTCTTTGTACAAGAGCAGGAGGATGGATCACCAAAGCCCTGGGACAACCCCTGTGCCTAAAATCTGCCCACACACCCTACAGATTCAGCTCTTCTCATCTTGACTTTGGGCCACCTGCCGGGTTGGGATGGCAAGCATCTCACAGCAAACACCCCCACATACCTGTGGGGTTCCCAAACCCAGAGGTGGTTTGTGCCAAGGGGTCCCCTTCAAGCGACACTGGTGCTTTGAGATCCCCAGTGTTTGGGGCATTCGTAGTTTTCCGTCTGGACCACACTTTAACCAATAGGGACTAAACCAGCCAAAATGGCATCGCATGTAGGGTAGAGGCAGCCTTTCAAAGACCGAGCAACCCAACATCAAATTTGCTCTCCTCCTTTGCCCCGAGCCACCTCCATCACTCTGGAAAACATGGGTCGCTACTCATCATCCCCAGATTCCTCCTCCTGGCTAATGCCCTGGCGACGGGTGGGCTCTGCAGGCTCTCCCACCCATACCTCTCCCAGGCAATCGGTCTCCCCTTTCCCAGGGTCTAGGATTTCAGACCCTCCCCATCCCAGCCCGAGGTGTCTCCCCGTGCACTGACCCTGCAGGACAGGGTTCAAAGCCTCCAACAGGAAAAACAGGAAAAGCCGCCCCGGCTCTCTCTCCGTTGACATAGTTTCGGTCTAGTTCTTGGTGTCAAAGGAGGTATTCACCTCTGCCTCGACTCGTGGGCCCTACGCACCGCCAGGTCCCACTCAGCAGATGTGGGGAGGCCCCCGAGCAAGGACAACTGCCGGCACGTTCAGGTGTGGCCCCATGTCAGGGAGCTCCCGGCGGGTGCCATAAATCCCTGACAGAGCAGGTTTGGGGGCACCGCTGCCCTGCCCCACTCCGGGAGGCAAACTCCATGTTTTAATTGAGACTTGCAGGGGGAAATATTTTTTTCTCCCGTCTGTCCGTGACTCAGCACACCCCAGGGAGGCACCAGAGCCCATTAAGCATCTCCCGACCGCCAAGGCAGCAGCGAGCAAACACCGTGAGGCTGCAGGGTGTGAGACGAAACCGTCTGCTGGGTTTACAGCCAGGAGATGGTGACTCAGCCCACGCAGGGCAGCGATATTTGGGAAGCATGGAGCCTCCGTGTCTGCAGCGCCGGGATGGCCTCCAGCACCATCGTGTTGACGGGGCCACAGCAGCATGGGGATCCCAGGCACTTGGGCACGTCCCCGGTATGTAAATGGAAAGCATGGTCAGCACGGTCCCACCATCACCAGCTTCTGGCTCTGGTAAGGAACAAGGAGGAACCCAGATACAGGATCTTCCACTCTGCTCCATCCAGCAGGTGAGGCACCACGCTGCGGTTAGGCAGAAGTTTGGAAACTCCTCTTGCGAGAGGTCTGTCACCATTCAGAGAGCCTAGACCGCCCATGTCTCACCTCCTGGCTTCCTCACTGTCAGCATTTACCATTTATTAATCTCCCCCAGCCCAGCCCCAGCCTCAGGCCAAGAGGTGGGGAGCAGATTTCCATGAGATAGAGGAGGCTGCGTTTCCCGTTGAGCAGGTTCGTGGCTCTGCTGGTCCGCAGGTCATTAGCTGGTGCACCCAGGACAGAACAGGGCAGCACCCAGGGAGGGGACCCGGCCCGTCTGTCATCCCTGGGTCATGTGGAAGGGTGACACACTGGCCAAGTTGGGACCTGGAAGAAGGCACAGAGGGCACAGGCGCAAGCATCTCCCTGAGCGTGGGGTCAGCACAGCATCCTGGCCTCCCGTGATGGTATCCCGTTGAAAAGTGGTCAACCACTGATTGCCGGGAGATCAGGAGCTGTGCCACTGCCACCAGGGACACGGGGGATGAGTGACACCCCCCCAGGGCACTGCCAGCCCACAGGCTCGCCAAACCAAAGCCTCAGCCTCCGCAGGCTGCACTAAACGCCTCAATAACACCCGTGTTGAGATCCCAACCCCGCTTCCAACCCCACACCTACTGATTTCCCGTAGCTGCCTGGCAGATGATTTACATGAAGCGGTTCAGATCTGAGCGGTGCGGGCCCCGTGCGCGCTGACAAGCGGGAGATGCATGGGAGCGGGTGCGAGGCAGCCCATCTGCGGAGCAGGGCCGGCAGCGCTGCCTTTGAAGAACCTCACTCTGACTTTTGGCTTCTCAAAAACACAACCACAGAAAAGAATTTTTCTCTCCAGGCCTCATCCGGCGGGGTCCTCGCTCTGAGGTCTCAGCTTCCAGCGTAAAAGCAAGAAGTTCTTAAAGATCTAAGGCTGTAACTCCCAGGGCCAAATGTAGCACGAAGTGGGCGCATGCAAAGGTCCCCTCTGGCTCCGTCTGCCAGCACCCATCTCCCCAGATGGCACCAATCCCACCTCCTGAACACTCCAGACGCTTTCCTGACTACAGTTGCAGAAGATGCTTCAGCTCTCCCATGCCTTTTGCATCCGCCAGCTCTTTCCCACATCTCCTTCCCACTCCTTACACTGCCATTTGCTGGGTCTGTCACCAAATCCATCACCATCACACATGGATGGAGATTTCCTGTGGGTCACAGACATCCTATTGATGGCCTCACGCTCAGCCTCCCTGCCTCAGCACTCGCTTGTCCCAGCACTCAACAGCATCTGTCCTCCAGGAACCACTTCCACAGAGCGTATCCACCTGGGACCTTCTGGCCTTCACCGTACGTTGACACAGGCCAGGACGCCCTCAGTGTTTGCAGGTCAGTTGACCTGTCAGCTGCACTGGCTTCATGACCAGACTGTAATGATGCTCAAGTCACACCCAGACCAACAGACCTCTCCAAGGACTCTCTCAACACCCGAGCATCCAAGACAGTGGGTATTTCCCTCCCAGATGGGGTGTAACCAGCCCACCCGATGCGCTGGAGATATTCCCCAAGGACTGGTGGGACACGGATACACAGCACACCTCCCACGCCCAAGTCGGGGCAGTGCTACAGGAATACCTTATGTTGGACCAACTCAAACACCCTCTCCACACCAAAGGAGCCATGGAGAACAGTAGGGACATGTTGGTCCCACTCTAGGATCACGTAGGGGTGGTCAGGAGAGGGTCCTGCAGCCCCTTCCACCCACCCCTGCCCTGCTCAGAGCTGCTGCTGGCAGCAGTCGGGGTGACACCAATCACGTCTCCACTCCCGCCTGGCTCTGGCAGGGATGCGCGGATCGGAGCGCAACGCCGGACGTGGAGAAACAGCCTTTTCCCCTTCCTCCCCCCACCACGGGGCACCGCAGCACTCGCTTCACGGCTTAATGTGAACCAGCTCTGGTAAATATAATGAAATCATAAAAAGAGGGGAAATCTTAGCACTCCCACTCCAAAAGCGCTGGAGACTCTCACGCGCCTGTACTTTCCCCTCAGCTAAATTGACGGGAGCGGTCAATTCCTGATTCCCATGGGAATTCGTCCACTTGCTGTTTATCTTGAATGCAATAAAAATTATATTAAAAATAGACTGTGAAGTAGAAGCAGCAGAAAAAAAAAAAAAAAAAACCCAAAAAAAATTCAACACCTGATGCTGTTCCTCTCCGTTGTCTGAAATCCAATAGCCGAGCTCTGGGAACAGGCATGTCCGTGCGATTACAGCGCAGACACTCCCAGAGCTTGACTCGAACAGGAGCCGAGACCAATTTATACTTCTAAAAGGTTGAAACGTTTTTGTTAGCAGGTTTTGTTATTGAAGCAGCAGGTACGGCACTGCCACCTCGCCGCGGGACCGCAGCCGCTCCGCTCCCTCCCCTGCTCGTGCCATGGGAAGAACAGACGAAGACACCAAAACCCACAAAGCATTAAGATACTGCAGCAAGCAGCGGCCTGATAAAAACCTAAACGCTGCGGGAAAGACTAGCGTTGTAATATTTAAACGCTCCTCAAACTACATAAAAGAGGGGAAGCTGTCGTAAAACGCTGTTTGAACCCAAGCGCCAGGTGGACGGGGCATTGCCGCGGCGCTGGCCGTGCCCCCAGGCAGGCTGAGCTCCCACACGCAGGCATGTTTCCAGACTGGTTTGCTGAAGGAGAAGTTTGGAATTAAGACTGGAGGAGGGGAAAAAAAAGCAGGAGGCTTGGAAATCACTGCAAATCAAAGGTGGGGAGGGAGAGAGGCGCTACATCCTCACGCAGAGCCTTGGGTTCAGGTCTGGACTTCGGCACTTTTGCCTGGCACGGCCTGGCCGGGCAGCGCCTTTGCTGTCACAGAAACGAAGTTGGGGTTTTTTTTTTCAGTCATGATTCACTTTTACTCCTTTTTACAAGTTTTAGTAACGCTCCCATAAACAGGTTTTTAATGCAATCCTTTTTCTCTGACACGCTGCACGTTAAAGATTAGCAGAGGCATTTTATTGCAGGTAATAAAGAACCCTGATGTCAAATATTTTAACAAGCCAAGTGCTCCATGGGAAAAGCCCAAGGGGCTCCAAACACCTTTGCACTCTGCAGCCTGTGTCAGGGAGAGGGGGAAGAGATAGGGAGATTTCTGGGAAAATCTATCCGCTTTTATCTATTTTTTGGAAGAGAAGAACAAAACCACAGCGACTCCAACCACACTGACCATTCAGCGCTGCTGAGCTTGGGAGCAGTTACCTGCCGCGCTTCCCAGCCAGGCATCCCGCGCTCCATGCAGAGCTAGCTGCTCCCTCCGGTGCCTTCAAGGGAGATGCTATTTTTTAGGAAGAGGGTAAATTTGGGTTTGTCTGTTGGCAGCTGTGGTTTATTCCCCCCAACGCATCCTCCTGCAGCCAAGGGGGAACACGCAGCGGGTGGATGCTACGAGCACTGGCAGAACCCCACAGGGATGAGTCCAGGAGGGGTTTTCCTTCCCAGGGCGATGCCGCCGGGAGGTGGGGGTGGTGAAATCCAGCAGCAGAACAGCACATCGTCACACCAACCTCATAAAACACAGCAGGGAAAGTGCCACTCGCCAGGGCACGGGGAGGGGGGACCTCAGCCCAACGACAGCCGTGGAAACGAGCCTGTGCTACCGTTTGGTCGGAGCATGTCGGGCTCTAATCGGGGCCAGCTGGGGGAAGCGGGGCTTGGCAGCCCTGCCCGCTGCTCTCCACAGCCTCAGTTTTTCCCCCATTTTGCCTGCTCGTCTGCACACCCAGGATCCCTAACGGGTACCATGTGGGGAGCAGCACTCCCGCAGCATTCCCCGCCGGCCCCAGCGTGGGAGCGGGAACGAGGCTCTGAGCGTCACGCTGGACTCGCGGAGGAGAAGAAGGGGGCGGCTGCCATCCCAAAAGCATTGGGGGCCAGGCACGCCGCCCATGTGTGGGATTAGGTTTCCACGGCTCAGCTGGCTTTCAGAGCGGGGCCGCGGCCTGAGAAAGCAGGAGGGGACACGCGCACAGGAAAGCAGCCCAACGCCCCCAGCGGAGCGGCTGCCAAAACAATTGCTGCCCACGGATTGAAGGGGAGCCCAAACCCTTTTTCCCATTCCCTTTCCCTTCTCTTCCCCCACACGCCCGTCCCTCCTGGCCCAGGCAGAGCGTTGTGCCAGGGCTCACCCGCACTGGCCGGGAAGGGTCTGCACGGCTGCTCTGGCTCCTCTCGCGGGCAGGAGATGGAGTCTCACAGGGCACGGGGTATTTTTCCAAGGGGGTGATGCTCCAGTGATGCTCCCGGGGGTGCAGGAGGGGCTCGGAGAGACCTGCAGAAGCAACATTGCACGTGGAGACCCCACCATAGAGCCACGAGACCCTCCGCGCCCTCCCTCCTCCTGTAAGCACCCTCCGAAGCGAGCAGAGCTGTTTCTTCACTTTCCCATGACCAGATTCCCCTGAAAACAGCAGAAAATACATATGCTGATGGTAATTAATCTGACAAGAAGTCAGGAGACACTGATTAAACATCTCATATCACCGGAGATCACGGATAATTGCAAAGATAGACTCCTTTACAAAATTGGCAGGCAGTCTCAGTGTGCATTTCGAAGAGATTGAGGGAGAGATACTCATGTTCACACCTTGGGATTCACCACAGTCCCACCGTGGTGATTCCCCACCGCTGCTGGAGCACACACAAAGACGCACACACACCCCGTGTTTTGGTTGCGGGGCTCCCCATCCCGCTGGGATGTTGGGCAGGCAGGAAGATGTGCTGCACACGCTTTGGGCAGCCGCCCCGGAGGAGCGTGGAGACACGGGCACGCTCCTGAGAAGGGGAAAGGCCATTTCACGTGCTGTCAGCCATGGCCCGTCTCTGGACCCAGTGACGTGAATGATCCGAGTGGGACAGAGGAGCTACTCAGCTACTGAACTCCTACAGCAACAGTCCCCAGGGGCCCAGATCCCTCTTGCTGCCACTCTCCAGCTGTGCCCCTGGGGCTCTCCCTGCTCAGTGGATGGGAGCACCTTCCTAAGACCTCTTGAGGGTCATTTATCTCCTTCCACAGACTAATTCAAGAACTTCCACTGATGCCATACATGCATACATATAGATGCGTGTGTATATATGTATATAATAGAATGGTTTGAGTTGGAAGGGAGCTTAAGACCATCCAGTCCCACCCCCCTGCCCTGGGCAGGGACACCTCCCACTGGACCAGGTTGCTCCAAGCCCCGTCCAACCTGGCCTTGAACCTCCAGGGATGGGGCAGCCACAGCTTCTCTGGGCAACCCCGGCCAGGGGCTCACCACCTTCATGGTGAAAAGTTTCTTCCTGAGATCTCATCTAAATCTGCCCTCTGCCAGTTGGAAGCCATCACCCCTTGTCCTATCCCTTCATGCCCTTGTAAAAAGTCCCTCCCCAGCTTTCCTGTAGGTCTATTTCAGACGCTGGAAGGGGCTCTAACGTCTCCCTGGAGCCTTCTCTTCTCCAGGCTGAACACCCCCAACTCTCCCAGCCTGTCCTCCCAGCAGAGGGGCTCCAGCCCTCGGATCATCTCCGTGGCCTCCTCTGGACCCACATATATATATATGGTTTGTAAAAATGCAACCCCAGCCCAGCATTGCTGCAGCCAAGTTTCTTTAGGAGTAAATCACCAGCCACAAGTTTCTCTGCCACCCAAGTCCTGCATCACAGACCTCTACAGATGGCTCTGATTAAGCTGATTTCTCTCAGCACCTCAATGGTAGTGAACATGCTTGGAAGTCGTGTTATATGACACCTTTTATTAAGCCCTCAGCACCTGCTTCAAGCCAATCTGAAGGAGCTCATAAAAATCCCTACATCGTGATAGCAGAGCAATTCTTACTGCTTTCCATATTGACACTAGACAGGAGATGCTCTGAAGGCGGACACTGAAGAGCTGGATGTTTGGCCACCTGTCGAGAGCAGTGCAGTCTTGGAAATGAAAGAAACAGTGTCCTTGAAGAAGAGCAGACCATAAATGACGAAGCGTTTGCATAATGAACATGAAAAGAATACAACAGTGGACCCTCAAAAGAGCAGAAAACTGGAAAGTGTTGTCAGGGAAAAGATTTTCCAGCAGAAACAGGAACTCAGTGTGCTGTTGGAGCTCGTTGAAAAGCCTAGGGAGCTTGGAGGAACTAGCTGGAGCCCAGCTCTATCGCTGGACACCACAATGATCTTGCTCTTCGTCTCCACTGCAAAGTGCCTAAGACAGCTGTCCTCACAGCTTGAGGCCAGCGATCGGGTTCCTGCACAAGAGCAAGGTTGTCCTTGGGAAATAGCCCTGCACCTTCCTGCAGGACCTCATGCCCTGACCCGCGCCATGGGCACGGTGCCACCAACCTGCCTGAGCAGATGGCCCGGCATCGCACGACAAAGGCCGTGGCTGTTGGGACAGCTCATGGGGTTGAGAAGGACCCATCCTGTTCAGACAGGCGAAGCATCGCTGTGCTCCTCGCCCACCTTCACCCCTCTTTCTCACGTTTCTTTTTGCTGGGGCAAAGGCAGGATTTCCACCCTCCGTTTAAACCTGCCAAAATAACCCCAAGAGCTATCTTCCAGCTCCAGCACCGCCCACCAAAACAGATCTCACTGGTCATTGGTAAACTCTTGCTAAATTCTTCAGAGGAAAAAACACCTTCCAGATGGGCCTGGAAAGTGAGGGCTTTGGAGTTTGAGTGCTTTTTTTGCATACACACTAAATAGTACAATAAATATAAACACTGCCCTACTGCACAGAGCTGTCCTCAGCCCCGAGCCCCGGTATCGGGGTTTGGGCAATAAGGTGGTTTTGAGGATCCAGTATCATCCAGTCTCCCACTGGTGCTATAAAGGGACATTTTTATTTCCTTGCAATAAAACTAGTGGCCAGGTTTTTAATTGCCAGCAGACGGCAAGAGGAACAGTACATGAGCTTCCCACACAATATAACTTGTTGCACTGAAGTAATTAGATCCAAACAAGTTTGCACTTAGTGACCGTCTCCCCAGCAGCCCAGTGCTTCCAGTTTGCCACCGCCTTCAGGAGCTCTGGGGTCTGTCTGCACACATCAGCTACCGAGGACAGTCCTCCCCACGTCCCACGTGAGATAACGTGTACGTGAGACACGTATGCCTATGTCAGCTGTCATAACTACAGCATAAATACATTCTCCCCAAGATTTGAGCTAACACAAAATCCCGAAAATGTCTTTCAGGGGACAGAATCCAGACTCCAGATCCACCCCATCTCAGCAAAGCACTCAAACACATACTGAATTTCGGACGCGTCCTAATCCTCCACCAGGCAGAGAGGGCTGCAGCACGTACCTCCATCTGTTGCTGAGTTTTTTGTTCCACTTTTCCCCAGGTTTGATGGTTCAGTGTATTCCCAGGTTCAGGAAAGAGCGTGATGCTTGAGCCACAGCTAGCAGCTACTGGAACAAAATCCAGGCTCAATTACTCACCTATTTAGTAGAAATTCCACTTTTAGCTGCCAATAAAATTTGCTTTCTGATCATTTTTTCTGGTAGAAGTAGATGTATGAAGCAGACACTTGGTAACTCATCTGCAACTGCACATCATCCTTTCAGGATAATTCATGAACCCACAAAGACTTTGCCGCCAGCATCCACAATCCCACAACCCGTCCCCAGGTCCTGCATCACCACTGCTCGGGCTGCGTCTTTAGGAGGACTTTCCTTTTTTTCTCTTAAACATGAAAAGCTGAATTTGGATCCGAGATCAGAGGGGTTGCTCTTTAGCTGCGCAATCACTAGGGTTTATTGAGGCTAAACAGGCCCTGACAGCAAAAGCAGAGACGCGTCTCTGAACAAACCAGCCTGGGCTGCTGCTCGTCCCCGAGAAGGGGATGGCTGTGGCTGGTTTGGGTTTTGGGATGGCTCCTCTCACCGCAGCTCTCGATTTCTGTTAATCAGCACAGGGATAAGCTGACCCCACCTCAAAGGCGGTCAGTGGCATTTTGATTTCGGAGCATTATTAAAGGCATCTGCTGTTCGACACCGACTGAAGCAACCTACCGATTTTCTTTGCTCGGAGTTGCCAGGATTTCTCTTCCTTTCAGATCTGCGTCGCCAAAAGGCAGAAATTGCCCAGTTGATGCATCTGAAAGGAAAACTTCAGGAGAAAGGGCTGAGCAGAGCGTGGAGGTGCCAGTGGGTCCGCTGTCCCCAGTGTCCCAGCCTGCTGGATGAGCGCATCCGACTCCCCAGGACACGGGGAAACCCATTCCTGTCCAATCCACAATTTCTCCCCACCGACATCCCAAATATAGGATGAGCATCTGATCTAAAGCAGAAACAAGTAAAAGAACTGCAGAGGGTTTTCTGAGCGCTACCATTTACCGGAATGGTTTTAGGGCCCTCAATGTCATTTTCTTTCCAAACTATTTTATTAAAAAAATTCATAGGGAAAACGAGCACCTCACTGAGAGCGAGCTGGCAGTGAAATCCCTCCCCTTGAGTGTGTATCATCCCCTCTTCGATGATGCCCTTGGGGAACAAGGGTTACCTGGTCTTACTTTGCCTCCCCATGTCCCTGTGCCAGCAGGAGCCACCCTGCGATGCGGGGGACCACTATCCCCTTTTCAGTGGGCAACCAGAGGAATGGTCTTCCTCACACAACCTCCTCCTAAGGTTCATGCCCAGAGATACCAGCTCCCTGGGTAGAAATTCAGACTCGTGCCACCAGCAGCTCGGCCGGCATCACGAGGAGCAAGGAAACGCGGTGCCTGCTTGGGCGCGAAGATGCAGGGAGGAGAGGGGGTCGGCAGCACCCAGGTCTGATGGCTGGTAATTACACCCCCCATTTAAATCACCGGCTAATTTGTTCATGCTGCAGGATAATCAGACAATGTGACTTTAAAGCTGCCTAGAAGGCAGAGTAAACCTCCCTGCTAGGCTGGGCTTTCTGAGGCTTTATTGTCTTCTCTTTTTTTTTTTTTTTCCTTCCCTGTTCTGGTGCTTTATTGCTTTGGGCATGGGCCAGGTCTCCCGTCTGCGTTGGGCTTCCCCCCCTTGAAGTTCTCTCTCTCCGCGAGCGCCGAGAGGGAGAGACGAACCAAATTGAAAAATCAATTAAAACCAGAGGTCAGTGCTGCGCGCTGGGGAGCCAAGTCCTCCAAGGGAGGGCTGGGGTTCAGCCACCGCCGCCAGGAACCTGTGAAACCTGATGGCTGCAATTCCCAGAGGCGTCTCCAAACCAATTTCTCTGCAGGGAGCACCGGTGCGGCCGCTGCCCTGCTTTCATCACCCTGGCTCAACCTCTCTACCCACTGCCTACAAAGGAGAGATGGTCCACCATCGCATTTCCAGCCTGGCAGCAGTACAGCCAGTGCCTGCGGTACCACCATCCCATTCCCAACTCTGGAAATGAGTTCCACCAGCAAAGCATCTTCTCAGCATTGCTACCATCAGTTTGCATGGCTTTGATTACAGCCAGGGCAAGACGGGACACCAGCAGCAGTACAAAACCAGTGCAGAAAAGCCATCGTGGCCTGCCCGCCCTTGTGCTGCATCCAGCCCCTGTCCCAGCTCCCAGGGGTTTTCCACTCTCTTCACACAGGGGCAAGAAAACAAGCGAACACCACATATGCCTGGCAACCTCTCAGTGAGGCATGAAGGTTTTGCTGCTCCTTTTGGTTTTTTTGGGAAAATACACTGAGAACCCGCCCAAGAACGTGCAGGTTCTCAGGGATCTGAGGCAGCGGAGCTGCCATCCCGCTCCAGCTCTCCATCAATACTTTCTTCTCGAAGACCCAGCACGGAAAGGAGGAAAACAAACCCCAGAACCTCATTAGAGGCCCAACCCCAATCTGAGCTGAGCACAAAGCAGCTTCCTTCTCTGCACACGGACTCCACAGGGTCTTGCAAAGGTGCCCCCCGCAATCAGAGTGACCTGCTGCTCCCCGCAGCCAGATCCACTCTTGGTCCCACCTTCCTGACCGCGGCCATGGCGGGGCTGGCACAAGGATCACAGGGTCGGTGCGACTCAACTGTACCCAACACGTTTGGCCACAAACTGTGCAACTGCATGAAATTTCCCTGAAAGCTTTTTTCCAGGCTGGCCAGTAGATGGGGATGGAAGAGCAGCCAAGGTCTGATCCACAGGGGACCGTGTCCCTACAGCCTGGCTGTGTCCTGATGGCTGCCAGGGCTCAGGTGGCACCAGGCTGCTGCGCTGGCCGTGCTCCAGACAGGACAGAGACAGGGACTGAGATGGGGGCTCTGTGACTTGGAAGGAGGGAAAACACCCCGGAGCTTAAGTCCCCCATCCCTAGGTCAGCAAGTGTTGGTGATAAACCCCAAAATAACTCCACCAGATGCTCTGGGGGCTGCCCATCCCCTAATAGTCCGGAGTGAGGAGACCTATCCTCACCCTGGATGTCCCCACTGCCTGCTGGGGAGGTTGAAGGGGAGCAGAGAGCAGGTCCAAGACCTCATCCTGCCTGCAGCATCACTATCCAATGGAACTGTACAGCCAAGCGTGGCTCCTTATGGGAAAGAGAGCCCAAAGAGCCCATCGCATGTCCCCGCTTGCCCGTACCTGCATGCTGTAACCCCCCGAGCGCCCTCAACCACCACCTTCCAAATCTGCTCTTGCTCAAGCCAAGACGCTACGTGGAGGGGAGGTAGTTTGGAAACCCCAGAGACAGCCCAGAGGCACAGAGAAAACTCCCTCCGCTGAAACAGCTCTGCCAGGCTCAGCTCTGCCCCGCTGACGGGGGCCCAGCCGTGCTGAATTCCCACTGGGTGGTTGCCTTCAGGCTTTGCCCAGAGGATGAAGGTGGCCGGTGAGTGGGATGGGTAATAAGAAATTATAGCAGACTTCCCAGCAGAGCAAAGGGACATGTGGTTTTCTGCAGGACGCTGGCACCTTCCGACCCCAGCACCGGTGCCCAAAGCTTCCCCCACCGGGAACTGGGCAGCCAGCTCTGAGCAAACCCCGAAGCCAGCCGCTTTCACGCTCCAAAATAAAGAAACAGGAGCAAACAATGAGCGACACTCAGTGCCCTGCCCCGAGCTTTGCTGTGTCAGGAGCCGTCATTATGTCGATGTGTAATTATACCATTAATTACTGACCATAAAGCTCTAAAGAAAACAGAACTGAAATGAATATAGCGCTGGTGTAAAGTCCTAAGAGATAACTCTTTGGCTGCTAAGCTAATGTAGACCAAGCTGCATTTTCTAAACCAAAATTGAATTTGCAATTAGCTCTCCTTGTCGCCTAAGTCCAACAAAAGACCTTCCTGCGTTTAATACCAAGAAGGGATGTCTCTGAGCTGCCATCAAATGCCAGGGGCTTACAAAAAGCCAACTGGAGCAGAGCGGAGGCACCAGAATCCCAAATGTCTCTTTGGGCTGAGCGAGGCTCTTGTTTGAGTTTGGATTTGCCGCACACTCAATGTACATCTCCGAGCAAGCCACTTAATCTGACCCCGGCCCAAAGTTTAGCTGTCTGTCAAATGTTAGAAAAGGGCTTTGTCTCCTTCACAAGGACTTGGAGGTTTAATTACTGGCTGTGCCAAGATGCCCTTAGGTGGAAGCTGCAATGCAAATGCAAAGTATCATTATTAGAGCTTAGCAAATAACTCAAATGTTTTTCTGCAGCAACTCCCTCGAAAAGAAATTAGATTCCTTTCTGGTGTGCTTGGGCGTCTTTCCAGGCTCTCTTGTTGTGACACTCTCGAGTGAGCGGAGAACTAAGAATACGAAGGTAATTCACCAAAAGTCAATGCCCAGCTCCTAAACCTGAGCCTTCACACGGAGCCTCCCTCCTGCCGCAGCCGTCTTCCGTACGCCCGGACCCGGCACCGAGAAAGGCACCTGATGGGGTTGCACCTGGGCAGGGGGTCCCTTCAGCAGCCTACGGAGGGATCCAGCCCATCCAAACACGCCAGGGTCCCTCAGGGATGTGCGGAGTCATCGTCTCCCCACATCGGGTCCAACGCAGACCCCCCTGGGACGGGTTCCCACCCCAGGCAGTCGCAGCGCCCTGCTGAGCAAGGTGAACGTCACAGGGCAGACAGGTGAGGGAAAGAGGCTTTGCCAAAAAACGCTTCCACAGGAAGCCACGCATCCCAATCAGCTCATGCTAGGCAAATCCCGATGATTTAGCCGTTTCACACTTGCCTCCGAAAAGTCTGGGACGAGCATTTGCATCATAAATTCTTTGGGATGGCTATTCTCCGGGGTTGAGCAGTTGCCATAAAACTCATAAAACTCCGAGAGTTTACGAGGATCTGACAAAACCTCCTGGCTCCCGCTGTAACCACTCAGTACCTTCCTCAGCTCCACGTGCCGGAGAGCAGCTGCCCGAGCCCCATCCCGGGATGCGCGGGAACATCACCGCAGCCCCGGCCTCCCGAACAGTCTCGTGACAGTGGGAACGGCGCAGAGGAATATTTTCAATTAGCTTTACAGAAAACATTTGCCTGAAACTGGATGCTGTGTGAAACTCCTGAACTCTCCTTTTGCTTTCGGAGCTGGGGGCGAGGGGGGAAATTAGAAGAGA
Source organism: Chionis minor (assembly GCA_013398295.1). Lineage (NCBI taxonomy): Eukaryota > Metazoa > Chordata > Aves > Charadriiformes > Chionidae > Chionis > Chionis minor. The sequence continues at coordinate 281,443 of VZSF01011169.1, forward strand.
TTTTTTTTAATTTTTTTTCGGATCAGAGGCGCACGGCTTTGGAGCACATGGGGGTTTGGCCGGCCGGGGCCAACGTGGGATTCGGAAGCTGGCAGCTCCCGCTGCACACCACAGCCAGGCTGCTCCGTGGGACCGGACCCAGGACACGAAAGCGGAGCACCTGGATACACGCACCAGAGCCGGCCCCGCAGGCGGGGATCCCTTGGGCTCAGCCCACACAGCGCTTACGTGTCACACATGGGCCACCACCACCATGGTCCCGGTTGTCCTGTTGGACGTTGACGCCGGGACGCAGCTGTAAAGCCAAAGGTGCGACGGGAGGAAGGGAGCCGGACCAAGCCAAAACACCTCCTGCGCCCCGACGCCTTCTTGCCACCCTGAGGCTGCCCAGCAGCACCTCAAAGCCCAGGTCCTTCCCCAGGGCTCTGATGAACGTGTCCTCGGTGCAAGTGAGTCAGATGGCCCCGACAGCCCCAATCCTGTGGCAGCACGTCCGGACGGGGACACCCTGCCCTTGGCGCTCCTCAGCCGCCGCCGCTCTCCCGCACCCGCTTACCGGCAAGCCCCATAATGCAATTTATTCCATCTAATTAACCCCTCCTTCCCTCTGTAGCCAATTTCTGCACTAAGTTGGGACTCTAGAGCTGCTCCAGCCCGCTGAGCTGACAGCACAGCCTTCTGTTCCAGCACTGGCCTTCCCCTCCGCGGTGGGCAACCCAATTTGCTTCAGTTCCCCCAAAAGGCACCAGCAGCAGCGAGCAGCCCCGGCACCAAGAGCAGCGTTACTAACACCAGCCAAAACCGAGCTCCTGTCCCACCGTGAACTCCTTTGAGGTGTTTTTTTGTTTGTGTTTGTGTTTTGGTTTTGGTTTTGTTTTTTTTTTAAACACCAGCAATTAGGAAAACAGCAAGAGGTTTTAGTTAATTTGTTTTTCCTCCTTTGGCTGGGCGTTTCCTCCCCAGATGCAACCCTGCAAGGGTGCCGTCAGCCTCCTCACCGTTCTGCAGGTTCCCAAATATTTGCAGCCCCCATGGCAGGGCAGAAGCTCTGGTGGGGAGAGATAACGATGACGGGTTTTCATCTGCAGCTGACAACTCTAGCCGCATCATTTGGGACTACTTGGGTGTCATTTTTCAGCAGTGTTGAGCTTCCATCCTCTCGCTAAGAGCTCCACACACCACTTTTCTCTTTGGTGTTCCCCATGCACGCCTGGTCCTCTGCCTGCAGATGTCCTGACGCCTGTGTGGCCCATGCCTGTGCTCCCAGCTGAGCCACAGCCTTCACAAATCCCTCACAGCCGAGGCACGTGGTTTCCAAAAAAGCTGTATCTGCCACGCAGGCTGCGACGATGTGAAAAAGTAAGAGCATTTATAATTAAAGAAACCTGTTGCAAATTAGTTAACAGCACAAGCTCGCACCAAGGCCAAAGCTATTAACAGTCTGAAGCCGTTCAGCCAAGCCACACTCAAGCCGTGACAAGTCAAAAAAATAAAGTTAATAAAATACCCTTGAAATGAAACACAGGTCATGTACTTGATCTGCATATTTATAAAAGCCCGGCCTAATCCAGCCAAACTCTCCAGAAAAAAAAGACCTCGCTGGTCTTTGATCCTTCCTGTGCTTCCTCAGGGAATATCAGTTTACCTTCAGCAGCGTTAGATGGGATTAAAATTCGCCTTAAAAGGAGGAGGATGGACACTGGGTAGGGAAGCGGCCGACAGCTGTCACTGCGAAGCCGCACCGGTGACTGCGCACCGCGGGAAAGCTCCTGGGCACCCTCGTGCAGCACTCGCCAGTTGCAGCACCTCCCAATCCAGCGCTGGAATCCATGGGCAGGTGTAGAAGCACAGAGCCCCTCTGCCGCCCGGGTCCTGCTCAGTCTGCTGAAGCCCAGCCTAGAGCCTCCTGGCAAAGCACAAGAGCTCCTGGCTTTGCCCAGCACTGGACACTGAGGTTTCTGCAAAAATACCACGTCTCACCTGAACTTCAAGGAATCCCCTGTGCACCAGCAACAGGGGGAGTGAGGGTGAGGAGCATCCCTGGGGCTCCCCTGCAGGATCGATGCTGCGGGGTGGAAGCAGCAGCCTCCTGGAGCAGATTATCCCCCCACTGCTGCTAAAACCCCGCTCACACGGTGCCACAAGGCTTGGTTTCCACAAAGAGCTCAGCACAGGCTGGGCTGGGGCAGGCAGCCCCCCCCCCAGGGCGATGTGGCATGTGCCTCCCCCCGTCCCCGAGGAGCGACATGAGCCGCCAAACCCCTCCATGCCAGAGAAACTGGGTAGCTATAAACACTGCAAGTTGTCAGCAAGCCCCCTCCCAGCAAAGCGAGGGATTTGGCAGGGTGGGTGTGAAAGAGCGTGTTGCAGGCGGGGAGATTAACAGCTTCACCCTGACTGAAGATTCAGGGGGAGGAAAAGTCTCTGAGTCATCAGGGCTTGGAAGTATGAGATGCTCCTCTGCAATACCAGGGGCTGAGAGTTGCTCTATGTGTTTGCAAATACAAATATTTGTGCAAATACAAGGGGAAACCACAGATACTATACACCCCAAAAATTGCCCAGGAAATGGCTCCAAAGATTATCGTCTTGGCTACAGGGTAGTTGGAAAACATGGTTTCATGCCAACAGGACCGGTGGTCTTAATGTGTTGAGGTCAAGCAGGGTAAAAATGGAAGATCCATGAAGACCAAAAACAATAGTTATAATAAAACCTCTTGTCTAGACCAAGTCCTGCATGGGGTGGCTTAGATCCCTCCTCTTCTTTCTGATCCAGGTCAGCAGACACCATTGCTGCAGAGCTCTACAAGAACCAAAGCAGTGGCACCAAGCCCTTGCCCAGCTCCCCATTTTGGCCAGTGAACAACCTCAGCCCAGAGCTGATGTGACACCACTGCCCCCTGTCCACTGCCACCAGCCTGAGCAGCCGCAGTCCCCGCTCCGACCATCCCGTCTTGCGTGTCCAACAAGAGTCAGGTCACACGCGCTGGGTGATAACCAGCTTCCAGACAAGATCACAAGGGACATCTCGCTCTAGCCATCTGGAAGCCTTTGCAGCCCTGCAGGTAAGGTCCTCTGTTGGCAGGGCTCAGGCTCTGGCTCTCCTCCCAATTCTGACATCCCCCCCTTCCATCACCCAGCGTCCCTGTGAGTCACTGCCCACACGCATAATGATGAAAACAATCCTTCATCCCTCTGGCAAGTGCCTTTGTGCTCTGGAGACACGGGTTGTATGCTGTCACCACGCAAGCACGCACGGTTCTCACTCTTGTGGCTGCAGAGAGAACGGGAAGCGAGCAAGTGCCGCTGAAGCTCAGAGATCAGAAGGTAAATTCGGAGCTCACACTTGTGCTTGCGGGCACAGGGGTGTCCATGGGCTTCCAGAAGTTTTGCTCAGCAGCACAGCGGTCCGGTCTGAAGTTATGCTCTGATCTTTCCGCCCCCCCCTTGCCTCTTTCATTCCCATTTTATCATACTAAAGCGTGAGCTTTGAAACACCTGACCTGCAGTCTAACCCGCACCCATCCCATGGTCCCTGCTCCCACCCGGGGCTGGAGCGTTGTGGAACAAGACATCAGCTCCAGCTCTACTCACCAGGGAGAGAGGAGTAACAGGGCACTACGGAGAGGGAATCAGACTTCTCACCTCCCCAAACCCGGCCAAAGACAGCGGTGACCCAGAGCCACCGGGGCAGGAAGGAGCTTGGGGTGGTGAAACCATCCATAGCACGGCTCAGGACACCAAGTGCCGGTGGCAGCAAGGGACATGGCAGGCACAGAGCCAGGGTCCAGCTGGGACCTCAACCAACCAGGACAGCAGTCAAGGGATGCTGCAGCCACCTCCTTTTCCTCAGGGATGATGGCACAGGTACTCGAATGCTTGGAGGGCACTGCAAGGGCAGGGAAGACCAGCAGCAGGCTGCAGTTCAGCCTTGCTGCCCAGCACACTGCGGGGATAAACTCATGCACACGTGGAGACTTCTCCAGCAAAAATGGGGTTTGAGTCCTGGTTTTATGGCCACAGCAGTAGGCCATAAGGAAAGCAGGGATTTGCCTGTAGTTACACAAGAAGTTTGCGGAGAGGAAACGAGCCCAATTTTTCCCAGTCCCCAATTAGCCTCCCAATAACGGGATGTACTGCGCTTCCTCCACAAGCTGCAGAGATGCGCGGAGGCGGGAGGTGCCAGGTCTCTCGCTCCGGGGTCAGGGAAACGCCGGAGGAGATGAACGCCTCCCCCTGCTTTCCCACCTCTCCTCCCGGAGCTTGGGGAGCCGTGGGCAGGGGGCTGCCCCACCGCACCCCCAGGACCCCACAAAGCCCCATCCTGAGTCACAGAGCACTCCAGCCCCAGCGCATTATATTGGGATGAATCACTCACTGACCTCTGCCTTCCGCAGTGTTCGGTTTCTAATTTTATGGGCTGTATCAACAGGGTTATTGAATCCAGATGTCTGCAAAATGCAACTGCAGCACACAGAAACCCACAAGGAAAGGAGCTGGTGGCGAGGACCAGGGCACGTGGTTCATTTTTCATAAGCAAACCCTGGTTTAGGAGGGAGAGGAAGGCATCTCATCTGCCCCGGCAGCCTGGGGCTCTGCCGCAGCAAGTGGGAGGCTGTGCTCTCCCCAGGCCACCTCACATTTCTCTCACTAACTGTTCCTTGCACTCTCTTTTTTGGAAAGCATCTTTCCTTCAAAGCAGCAGCTGCCTCAGGCTCAGACGAGTCCCACCTAGGGGAGGCTCTGGGAGATGCTGCAGGAACATGGGTCCTGCGCAGCCTTGGTGGGGACGGGGGTGCTGCCATGGGAAGAGCGCCGGGCTGGAGCAGAGCTCCGGCTTTCCCAAACCAACCTCTCCGGCACAGATCAGTCATGGCACGAGCTGGCCGGTGGCAGCAACACCTGACAGCCGTCTGCCACGGGCATCTGGTTTGCATAAAGCGCAGCTGGCTCCGAAACAACAGGAGTGCATTTGTCCCGGCAAGGCAAGAAATAAAGAAGAAAAAAAAAAGAAAAGAAAAAGAATATCCTTGCCTAAACTTCAAACAGAAACCTGCTGAGTGACCTGCCGGCAACGGGGGCGTCCCCCCACGATAGGTAACACACGGCATTGCTTGTGCCGCGCAGGCGAGTCCTGAGCATCGGCACAACCAGGATCAGAGGTCCCAGGGGATGGAAAGGATTTTTTTAAATTATTTTATTTCTTAAAAAAAACACATTCCTGCCCCTTCCCTTCTCTGCAGCTCTGACACAGCAAATCTAACCTGAGTCTCTCCAAGCTGGGGGATTCCCAAGACCTGCGTGTGGATGCCCTTCCCGCAGAGGGACACTGCCTGGTCCCCTCCATCACCAACAGTTTTCTGCAGCAGCACAGATCCCGATCCTTGGTAGGAGAATGAGCCTGGCTGCATCCAGGACCTACGCGAACAGCAACAGGCCACGACACAAATAACTGCATTTTCTGCTTAGCTCTGTTGTACGGTGACCCCAAACAAACCACTCGCTTCTAGGCTTTAGTTTACCCGACATCTTGCAGTGACGTATCTCCACCTTTATGAGAAACACAGACCTCCAGGTGGGATATTTCTGGTGGTGGCTTGCTTCATGCTAACTGAAAAACAACAACAACAAAAAACCCCTGCTTACTTCTTACTAACCAAAAATGACTGCAAACCATTGCCAGGAAATGAAAAATTGGACATCTTGTCCACACCTTGGCCTCCAGTCCTCCCGAATAAGCCCCAAGAGAACATCTGCAGAGAGGCCAGCACACCCCTCGCGGCTCTCGAGAGGTGGAAGATAGACCACTGCTTCATGCTGAGTTTTTCCCTGGCAATGATGGGGTGGCAGCAGGGAATTTCTCTGCACCTTCCTCCTTTCCTACCACAGATGCTGCCACAGCCCCATGCAGCACGCTCAAACCAAGCGGAGACCGGGCTGATAAAGGCCCTCTTTGCTCTCCCCTTTTCACCCACAGCTTCCACATCTCGCTACTCAGGACAGATGGAAGTTGTGCAGAGAAGCAGAGATCCAGGAACACATATGGGTTTTCTCATTTTCTACCTTGTCACCTTGGAAAAAGCGGAAAATAATATACAAAACAGAGGGAGATGGTAATAAAGATGAAGTTGACCTTCACACTGGTATCCTAACTCACATGGCTGCACTTACGCCAAGTCACTTCTGCCCTTGGCTGCTCTTAGGACTGCTCCTGCCTCGCCGTAAGGCTCCGCTGTCTGCAACCCAGAAAGGAGCCTTTTAGGGCAGTCAGTGAAATCCAGGCTGATATTTCTCTTGTGCACAAGCCACGCACACGCACATTGAGAAAGCTCAGAAGACCTGCAGGGGATGAGTTTAACGTACAGACATCTCGGTGCCAAGTTTCAGCCTAATGGGAATCACAACAGCTGACTTACAACACCCCCTTCTTTAAATCCTGAGTTTACGGTGAGGGAATCTCTGCCAGAACCAGAAACTATAGCAACTGCTGTAATAAAATAGCATTTCAGTGTAAAGCTATTTTTACAGCATTTTGCCACGTTCATGGCATGGCAGTTTCCAGTGCTTTTCAGATGTCTGCTGCCAGAAGATTTAGTTGGATTAGTTTCTTAGTAGTTAAAGTGGTAAGGATCGTATTGGGTTTTCAAATACACCCCTTTCCCTGCAATGGGAAAAATTATAACCTAAAGAGGTGATTCATCAGGTATTGAATTCATATAACACTTGATCTCGACTGACTAAAAGCCTAAGATTGCTTCAGGGCCCAAACCTGGTTGCACTGAAGTCTATATGACTTTTGCAATTGGCTTTGGTAAGGCAGCTCCGAACCAACCCACGATCAGACTTGCCTGAAGCCAGAAACCCATATTCACGCTACTCACATCATAAGCAGCAAAGGGTTATGATCTATAATAGATTAAGGTTTATCTCAGTTCAGCTGAAGCCAATGCAAATTTTGCCACTCATTTGAATGGGGCCAAAACGCCAAAGTTGTTGGGCTTAATTTCTGGGTGGCACCATTTCTTCCTGTCCTTCCAGTCCAATGTTTGCCTCTTACACAGCTCTTCGGTCTTTTCTGTCGTAGGAAAATTTATTTCAATATTAATGAGGGTGGAAAAGATGGTTCTTTGAGCAGAAGTCAAGTTTTACCAGTATCTAAAATTTAGATTCTGCCAGTAGACAGATAAATTGATCCTGCTTCACCCACTGAGAGCACCAGGGATGTGAGAGGGGGAAATTTAAAAAAATAAAATTCTATTTCAAACAGATGACGATATCAGATCCAATGCTACAGTAAACTACTATTCAGAGAACTGTTTATGAGTTTAGAACTCCATGCAAGTGATCCTCCATGAATATGAACACCTGATAGCTATAATTTGCAAGAGGTCTGTTCTGGCTGTAACATCAAGACACCTCAAACAGTAGCCTCCCCTGCATGTCAAGTCCCATGTCCTCTGTTTCACCTGTGGCTTTAATGATTGGAGACCCATCTGATTTAGCCCATTCTTGGGCCCCATCTCTCTCTACCAAGATGTCTTTTTAGTAATCCGCACCTTCTTCCAATAAGTAGCTTTGATTATTGTCATTTCATCAAAAAGTTTGGACTCCTACCATGTGTTGCTGTTGCAGCCCAGGTCTCTCCAGCCCCATCTCCTCTCCTACCACCACCAGTTTCCCCACATGCCGCTCCGTGCCTGCTGGAAGGTGTGCTCCATAGCTACGCCACCAAAATCCGCAGGCACCACCTGATGCCAAGACGGCTCAAGCAGAGTTGAGGTTTTGCACAGACCTTGCAGCCATCTCTTCAAAACCCATCTGAAGCTGAGGCCCACCGTGGAACTGTAGCTACTCCCATTTCTACTTCTACTGGTACAACATGGGTGTAAAGCCAAATGAAATCAGAAGCAACCATCCACAGGAGATAAACTTGGTGCAAACTTTTTGTTTCCCCAGAACCATTACCAACTCATGAGGCTTAAAGCAAGAGACAGATTACACCAAGTACACACTGTGTAAAACAAAAGGACTTTGGTGCCCTGCTTGGTTTGGAGGGGCTCTTACCTGCAAACAAGCACATCTTGGGCAGCCTGAAGTGAACAAACCTAGTCGCCACCCTTCTTATTATGTGGAAAATCCATATCCTGCTCAGCCTCTTAAATAAACCCATGCCTCACTAGGCTGGTGAGGGAGAGCTGCTCTTTTGCTGACAGTTTACTGGAGTCTTTTCTGCATGACTCGGTTACACTGCTTACACAAATAGCGAAACTCTGTGGGTATCTGGGTAGGGAATGACCCATGGTTACGAAGCACACGGTATTGGTCTAAGCTGTGCAGGAAGGTCTGTTCATCTCAGCTCTCTGAGCCAGACCATCCCAGCCCTCACCTTGTTTACCTGTCCGGGGCGCCTGTGAAATGTGAGTGGGAACCATTATACACCCACTCGGGACGGGCAGGAACAACACCAGGTGCAGAGCAATGGAGAAACAGGCAAGTCAACAGTTGGCCTTGCTCTGTTGGGCAACGGTTCCTCATCCGATACCAGGAATTACAGTGAAGAGCCCAAAGGGCAATGCCCAGTGTGGAAAAAATTTGAAGATCTCCAAACCTGGTCCTTCTGCCCCACCGGAGCTGGTAACCCAATGTGCAGTTGGACAATAATCCTGACAGCAACTACACAGCTCATGGGCATCCAACACTCAAATTGCCTTTCCTCCCTCGGCTTTCAGGAGGTAAAGCCTCCTCCCACTTCTCAGCACAAGCTGGAGGTCAGACAATCACCAAACACCATCTTTGTGACGGCAGCAAGGGTGACACAGCACCCTTGGCACATTGGAGGATGGGAATAAAACCTGAAGGCACCCAGAACTGAAGGCAGCTTTCCAAAATAGCAGCCTTAACCCAAGTGTTGATTTGCCCCTATGGAAAATGAGGATAATAAAACTTGCTTGGTGCCCAGGGGGGTATTTCAAGGCTTAATTGGGCAATCTTTGGAGATTGCTTTGAAGATGGAGGGTTTTATTGTGTTAAACTGGAACGTGATGTATCCATTGATCTGAAAACTCCGTACACAAGGGGATGCAATTCATTTGAGAACTGTCTTCGCATACTTTACAAAATGACCTGCCTGTAGGAAAAGCTGCAAAGTGGATGTCTGGGGGCACACCTCCAGCTGGTGCAAAATAGCTCTGCTCTGACTGTGACAAACCTGTCCTGATTTGCACCAGCCAGGAACCTGGCTCTTTCACAAAAATGGGCCTGTTCCTCTAAAATACTTAATAAGGCAAATCACCTGGGTATTGACCTATCTTATAGGATCATCTTTTTTTTTTTTTTTCATTATTTTCATTATTTAACAGATTTGGAAGTAAGACAAGGAAAGGAGGAGTGAATTACCCAAAGTCATGCTAAATGTTGGGGGTTTTTACTGAAGTCTCCAGGGACATCAGCCACCTCAGCCATTACCCTTCCCCTTGAGCCCGTCTCGTTGGCTGATGCCCCACGCACCCCCACGGGTCAGTTTTTAGCAAGGGGTGGGGAGCAGAAGATGACTAATGTTTACCCAGGGAATACAACTAGCTCTGAGGTAGCTGAAGGGGAAATACATTAACCACGTAGAAACAATAACAAATAACACCTTCAATACTGACATCGAATAATACTGCCATGCAAATAAGAAGAGAAGGCACAAAGCTGTCCCAAGGATTGCAAAGCGATGCCTTCCACCTCCCCCTCAGCCATCACCTGTGGTTTTCCAATGGAGAACCTTTATACATCTCACTGCTGATCTGGTTTTTGAGTGAGTTTTCCCCATTTTGCCCAACCAGGAGCCCCGTCCTGGCCTGGAGATGATGACTCACGGTAAAACCATGGGGGACATCCCTCCCCAGCCCAGGAAAAGCCCTCGCAGCCCAGGTTCCACAGCACTACCAAGACGCAGCTAAATCCATACCGAGCCGAGAGCACGGGGAGCCATGGAGCCGGAGAGGGAAATGTGCGCTGGCCCGAGCCCAGCCTGTCCCCCTCGGCCGTGGCTCCTCGCCCTTCGCTTCCTCTGCCATGAATTGCTTCACAGCCACGCAAGAGGCCAAAGCAGCAAAGGCAGAGCTGGAATCGGCGTGTCCAACACCTGGGATCTGCAGGGGAGGGAGGCCCTGCCAAGAATTATTTTAACCTTCAATATTTCTGGCAGCAGAATATCAGTCAAATGGTTCCTACTGTTTTTTTGGGTTATGTCACTCTGACACAAGCTGGTCCAGACCAAAAAGATCCATGTGCTCAGAGAGAGCAAGGTTTGTTTTCCATGTTAATGGGCTTTCAGTAGCAAGGGGAAAGGATGCCTGAAATAATAATCCTTAATAAATTCAACAGTCTCAAGAAGGAAAATCGTGCTAGATACAGTTAATAATATACTGTACAGATGCAGCGTACATTTTTCTCCTCCAAACCGCCAGTTGGGCCAGCAGTGGGGGACTTTCCTCCTGCATCCTAAGTTCTCTGTGCAGAGCCAAGTGGAAAGAGCTGTCCAGGGGCTCACCCCTAAACCCACAGCAGAAGAGCAGGAGGGTATGAGACAGACAGCCCCATCACGCAGCACGGCAGCACCGCGGCCAGGGAGGGATCTCGGGCAGCTTCGAAGGAGCTGAGCGAGAACCTGGTCCGCTCCAAATTCTCTTGGAAAGGAATTTTAGTATTCCCCAATTTTTCCATTTAACTTCTTTTTTAAAAGCTGAAAATGGCATTTTTAGTGCAAGTTACTTGCTAAGAATATTTCTCCCTGAAAAAGTAGGAATCCAAATGAAAGATTTCAACCGATGTGAACTACATTGTTTCCAGCGCTCCATAAAATAAAAATTAAAACAAGGAAATTGTGTGGTTTTGGACTAATTTGGAAAGCCTTAGGGAATCGCCCACCATTAGGCAGGAGGAATACCAGCTGTGTGCCATTTCTTGTGGCTTTCCATGCATTTGCCACTGCAGGTGGAGCTGAGTCTCACGACCTGGCACATGCCCGTAGCAGAGGGCACTGATGCCGGGAGCCAGCACAGCTCACTGGGCTTGGGCCACGTATCGCACCATGGCAACTTGGCAACATGTCTGGGCCCAGAAGCAGAATTAAACTTGCCTGGGGAGGTTGACAATAAACATCCCCAAACCCATCACACTGAGAGGTACCCACGTGCCCTTGCTGAGCCGGGAGCAGTTTTGAGCTCTTTAATGGGTAGGTGCAAATCACACAAAGACAGAAGCCAAGGCTTGCCCCAAGGCCGTTTCCAAACCAGTCCTCATTTTCTCCTTTTCTCCCCTCTATTTCTGCAACTTTGGGTTAAGGTGAAAAACTAACAAGTGTTGCAAAACATCCATTCCAACGACAGGATGGATTCCAACATTCCAACAACACATTGACAAGTGTGCTGGGCTTTTTTTCCCGAATATAACCTTACTTATGACTAATTCAACCCAAGTTTTCCAAAGATTTGTTCAGGAAGCTGGAGAAGGTGGTGGGGGTGATTTTCCAGGGTGTTCCATGAGTGGCATCCAACTTCAGAAGAAATTAGTGCACTGTTGGAGGATACTGGGAACTGTACCTGGGTTAAGGAGCTCTGTCTGGGCTACCATGGGACCAAGGGGCAGATGCTAATGCACTGAAATTATTTTTTTAAATTACTTTTTAAAAAATCATGTGAAAAGCAGCAAGAGTGGCTTTTTTCATCCCATTATTTGACTCCAGCTGCTGACCTTGGCTCTGGGAAAATAATTATTCTTGACTTCGAAGTGGGGAGGTTTTTTGCGCCAAAGGCAAATGTCTATAGATTTATACTATTTGGAAAAATCAAACGGCTGCGAGCCAAGCCATCCAGCTTATAAAACACAACCAGCCCTCCAGGGATAATTTAAAGCTGACCCTGCAGCACTGAAATTCCAACCATAGATGATGCAAAACGTAACTCGCACCATTTTCTTATCTGCTGGATGCTCCCATTAGCGTGGCTTCAGGGACAAAGACCAGCCAGAAGGAGACTGAAAGAGAAAAAAAAAAAAAAAATTAGAAAAAAAGACTCCAAAATAAGTTTGTGCTAATGAAGGCAAAAAGGCCTGGCAGGCCAGAAGGCAAACTTTGTCATCCACACAGCCAAGAGTTGCGAAGGCAGCCACAGTCCATGCTTTTTCCATTGTGCTCCGCCAAAATAACCCTCAAAATTCTCCCGGGATGAAACACAACCCACTCTCTGCTGCTCAGGCAATCCAGGCTTAGATCCTACTTCTGACTAGCAAAACTCAGCTGTGATGGTTCCTTCCTCCATAATTAGGACTCATGTGCCGGTGACTGGTTTTGTCTCCAGTCCTCGAGCCTTTAAGCAGAGCTACCTGGCCAAGCCCCCGTTAAATCTGCAAGACCTCCTATGGCCAGAGGACCATCCAAACCAGGATGCAGCAGCACCTTGTGCCAGTGCCACCACAGGCATCTGTGTTGTTGGTGAGCCAGTTTGGCAAGACAGAAAAAGCCATTGACTGGGGAAGAAGTTCTTGCGGAACAGAGAAGCTGGAGGACATTTGCCCAGTTTTGCTCCTCGCGAGCAGGAGCATTGTAGGGAGCATGACCTGCTAGGGGATGGAAAAGGCTTTCCTGCGACTAGGGTTTGGGCTACCACGATTGCAGCATGCTCAGCCTTGCAGCTCATTGCACCAGGTTTCAGCAGGACACAGTGGCTTCCCTGCAAAACAATCAGTACAAGGCCCATCCAGAGCAAACGGGTGCAACAGCCTGACAGCAAAAAAAGATATATGCCAAGGCTTCAATCAAAACAGAACGATAATTTCTCCAACATCAAACTCTAAATAAGGGCATAGTGAGGAGACATCAAGACCGAGCCACCTCAGCATTCAGCAAGCCCCCCTCTCCAAATTTGCACCACGCATTCCTTTACCTGTCAGGAGAACCTGACCCATTACGTTTCAGAACTTTTTAAGAAGAGAAACTCCACAAGACCAAATCCACAAACATGAGTTCCACCTCCACCCATCTCTGTCCCTAAAATAACCCACTGCTGTTTGTGAGCCTCTGTGCGTGCGTGCACGCAAGGGTGTGCATTCACGCCTCAGGGATGACAAATTCAATAAGGGATACGTTTTAATTTCAAATTTCCAACTGGTTTTGGTCTCCAGCCTCCAATAAAGCGGAGAGTGGCGTGCTTTAGCACTTCGCAGCTGTAGACGCTGGGGAGGAGTCACGAGCATCATCTTGCAGCACTTCAAGTTATGATTGTTAAATTACCCCATGCGCTGCATGCAAAGCGCAAGCGGCTGAGATCACCTCTTTGCTAATCCCCCTCTTTTACCCATAAGCCCTCTGCAGATGGAAGAGCACGCTTAGGTTTCGCTGATCGCTCACAGTGGGAAATTTTGAGAGACTGAGCTTGTGACTCCAAGATTTTTGCCAAGTAAAATATTGGCCTGCAACGATGTCCTAACAATACAAAGTAGTTGACACCATAAAATAAACAATTGCAGAGAGCATAGCAAAAGGGTATTTGGAACCGCCAAGGATCTTGCAGAGGTATTACTAAGCCAGACTGGAGTTAGCAAAAGCACTTTTTATGACAAAAACAAGTGTCAGTCTTTCCAGCACCCCAGTCCCCACATAGAAAGAGCATCTCTGCCTAGAACAGACCACATTGCTGGCTTCTTTCTTCAAGTTTCATAACTTTTACAGTGTGCAGAAATGCTCGAAAGAGTGAAAACACAATCAGGGCAGAGCACCAATAAAAGAACGAGCGCACATATGGTCACACACCCCCCCACACACTTGGATATACAGCTATGGATAGAAATGGCAAAAGGAGAACTAGAGGCTACCATGTTCTCTTAATATAATCACAAGAAAAGCACTGTAATTCCAAGCAGAAATTTTCTTTGCGAGAATCAGCTGGGCTCGATTAGTGGCAGCAGTATAGCTACCTCCCCATCGCGCTGAGAACATCAGCGAATAGACAGCATAGAAGAAAAGAAAAAATAAAATACATCATCATTATTTGTCAATATAACTAGAAAAGCCCTTACCAGTCAGAATTTCCAACATCTCTAATTTCTGCTCTTTGCTGCTGCTATAAAGAATGCTAAAATGTTTATAGGTACTAGTCAGCTGACATCAAGCACATCTGTAAATCTCCCTTACTGAGCAGAAGGACTAGAATATCCTCAGAGCACCCCCCCCATAACTAGGTGTCTGCCTTAATCGCAATTTCCACCCAACAAGTTATTTGCCCATTGTTTTCCGAGGCAGATCAGAGCTAAGTTCCGTCTGGCAGCATCCTAACCCTGTCAGATGCTTCAGCGCAGAGCAGGCTGAAAGGTGGCAATATCTGCTCATCATCTCGATGTCAGTCTCAAGCTGAGCTTGTTGGTAGAGGTGGACTAAAACCCTGCACTAAAATGCCTCTTTTCTGGAAGGCCCCACTGTGGACTAGAACAGCTTGAGTGGATTCAGCTGCCCGTAACAGGGTGTCTACAGGAGAGATGGCCAAATCTAACCAGGTCACCCTGAGCTCTGCTGAAGTCCATGAGGAGGAGGACTCACCTCCAGAGGACCTCTCCACCTTCCTTAGCACCAGGTACCTCCAGCCAGGAGGTTACTCTATTTTTGCCTATTTATTCTGATTATAGAGATCTTACAGAAAATCCCTTAGCCTTAGATATCTTGTAGAGAGCCACAGTTTAGCGAGATGAATCCCACCACTGATATCCTATGAAAGTCCGGTCCCTCTTTGGATCCAATATTATCGCAACCTCTATGTACCCCCACGGGAATGAGCAGCGGCACGGCAGCGAGCGCAGCAGCTGGCTTGGGAGAGGTACCCGGGGCAGCACGGTGCTGGAAGGCCACGTTAACCTCCCAAATACTCCCGTCACCTCCCGAGAGGGCTGCCCGGCGCACTGCTCCACGTTCCCACGCCTTGTTTCAGCACATCTTCGACACCCAGCTCAGCAGAGCACAGCCTGGACATGGTTTTAAAGGTCTTTCCTTGCCAAGTGAGGGATATTTCTGTGACCTTTCTCACCATTTCCTATAGCAATCTAATCCTAATTTAAGATGTCATGCCCTGCGGCTTTCCCCATAAAATAAAAAACACAAAGCACAAATAAACAAACAAATAGACCAGATGAGTTTTCCTATAAGCAGCAGAAATAACACAGGGTAGTTTCCTGGGGATTTCTGCATTGTGGTTGGATTCTCTGGTGCACAATAAAGGCTGTGCTATGATTGAAACTCCTTCTGTGGTTGGAGCATTTATAGCGTCCCCCTATGTGGATTCTTCTCTGTCTACTAAGGGTTGAGCTTAGATCTCAGTCTTCTCTTCACTGCAGCTATTAATAAAAATGATTTTCTCGTTTAAGCTGATTATTTCCACACATTTTTAGACATTTAAAATCTTTGAGACCCCTATCAAAATGTCAGATTTTGCTGAAATTGGCCCAGGGGTTCAAAAACTAGAATACAGGAGTGAATATGGATGGGTAAACACACACATGCAAACACTCCTACACATTGCCCCATATGAGCACGACATCCTTTTCTCCTTAGGGAACTAGGATTAAAATAAAATTAAAATACTATTTAGAACTTGAAATTCTGCCATGGCAATCTACATCATTTCCTATTTTTAGCTAAGTTTTGGAAAGAAACAAGTCTTCTGTGATCACACGCTCTGCAAGTGTGATCCCCCAAAGAGGTCTGCATGCAGTTAGGCAGCATCAGCCACATGCGAGACATAGGTGGAAGTCTTCAAGACACGTTTTTTTGAAAATCGGCGCCTGGGTAAAAGGAAGAGAGACCCTGGATCCTGGCGCTGCAGGAAAGGCAAAGTCGGTCACCCTGCCCAGCCAACACACACGCACAGGCTGACCAACAGCTCCGTGCCCACTGCTACAAAGACATTTCCAAAGGCAGACTTTATAGCTGGAATTTAAGAGGGCAAGATCCACAAAAGGGGCCAGATTTCCAAAGGACGCAGAACCCCAGACTTGTGTTTTGGTGTAATCCCACAGTGACTTGGTTCCTTCCTTTCTCTTGCTCATTATAGAAACGCTGAAACACAAATTGGCATCCTTCTCTCCAGAGGCGACAGATGCCCAACTCTGGATCCTGGCCTGTTCCCTCTACAGTAAAACAGCTTGTCGTCTTGCTTTCCTCACCAAAACGCATTTTGGCAGCCCTTGGGTATCTCTTTCATATTTGAAAAGCAGCCCAGTTTGTTTCATAGATTGATAACGTACCTGCTTCCCTCGCCTTGTTTGTCCGATGGTGTGCCTTGCAGAGAAACAGGCTGTTTTCAAAAAATAGAAAGTGCTTCTCTAAATCACTCATCGTGTCATTGTCATCAGCCATTTTCCAGAGATAGCATCACATCGAACTCTACCTCCGTTTCAGGCTTTGAATGATAAGACAGTCCCATTTAGCAGACAAAGATCTATAAGGGAACATTAAGCACAGCATGCAAAAATTAGAGAAAGGTGTATTTTTAACACTTTTAGCTCAGCCACGGGTTTCAGAAGATACCCCAGCTGTCAGCTGCTGGAGTGACATAAGCAAGCAAAGCTTTGAAACAGCTGCCATCTCTTCTTACCGATCCACAGTGATGCTGAGCCAGGATGAAGCTGGAGATACCCTCAAACTCATCACACAGAGACGAGCCGGCAACCAAACCATCGGCACAGATCGGGGCTCTTGCTATAACCATGCTCTAGCTGTTGAAAGGCGTCTCCATTACTGACAAAATGGTGTCTCCATTATTGACAAAATGGTGGAAGACCTCTGTAGGACCAACAATGGCCAGCACAGACAACGCCTGCCGGGTGACCTCCCCGGCCTCCCAGCCGGTCCTTTCAAAGCAGGTATGAAGTCGGGCAGCGCGCATCCGGGTCTTCCTCGCTGGCTTGCCGCAGGAGGGTGAAGGCGAAGCCTCCTACCCCTGCACATGAAAAATTAATTTCAAAAGTTCACTTTAAAGTCGCAGCGACAGCGTGCAAATGGCAGGTGCTGCACTGTTTGCTTTCGCCAGCGCTGAAGTAATTGCTGTTTGCGCATTTCAAGATGCTCAAAGTAAGCAAGAGTGTGACACATGAATCACGCGCATGAAAGGAAGAGCCGAGGCTTAAGAGCGCTGTGGCAAAAACAATTACAATCTTTCCCTTTCTGAGCTGAGCAGATGTTTAAAATTATGTCAGCGACCTCCAAACCATAAACATTTCTCAGGAAAATGTAGATGTGGTTTGCAAAAAAAGGAGATGTGTCCGATGTAAAGCAGAGGTCCTTGCTTAGCGAGCCCCCTTTGAGCAGTGGGAATGTCAAACATGCTTGACCTCCAAATCAGCAAATAAGCACATTATAAACAATGTTATTAATGGTTCTGCTTTCACTACAAGGAGGAGTCTCCCTGTTTGTTTAACATACAGCAAGCTGGTTAGAGTGTACATAGTTTCATGGCCAAACCATATCAAAGCAGTATTTGGAATTTGCTCCTATTGTTTCCAGCTCCACTGCTGCGAGACTGCAAGTGGTAGGTGGCAGGAAAGGAGAGACGCTGCTAATCCCAGCGCCCTCAGGATCACCGTTGTCATTTCACGTTTAGATACCGATACTGTGCCTTGAATCACCAAGTAATCCCACCCAGCAGTTGAGGTAGGTGCGAGAGGTCATCAGCTCCTCCATGGAAACAGACAAAGTCTCCAAGTGCAACGGGAGCAGATGTCTCCATCCACATGCATAGTCTGCTTAGGGCTCAATCAGCCCAGAAAAAGCTGCTTTTGCCTCAGGTAGGAGGACAAGAAACAAGTGAGGTGCTCTACCAGGACCTGGTTCTCTTCCCCATGTATTCCCACACACAAAGCTGTGTGCTACAGCCAGTGTAACTGCACTGCATTTCCAATAGAAACATCTCAGCAATCCTATAACTTTCCTACAAACAAAGCTGAGCCTAGGCAGCCGGTCTGCATCCTAACTCTATCCCAAGGCGCTTTGGAGTTGGTCCATCACGCACCACTCCAACCCGACCGCTGGGTGTAGGTACCACCCCAGGCAACTGCGTGGTACAGCAGGAGGCAAGATGGGAAATTTCAGCTCCAGGGCCTGAGCCAGAAGTGCTTGGAGTGACACAGGGGCTAATATTACATAGAGTTGCCCAGACATTGTTTTCTACAATCCTCCTTCACACCACCCAACGTTAAGCTGCAGGGAGGCCAATGGACACGTCTCCTAAAGAGCAGCTCAGGTAGCAGCAGAAAAATGACAGGTTTCAGGCCACCAAGGAAATCCTTAACAAAAGTCACATTTGTTTTAGTCGTGCCTGACCCAGTCCACGTGCTGCGTTCCTGTAACTGAGTGGAGCTGGCTCTGGTGGAAGCGGGGAAGGGCGTTTTGCTGTGGTTCATGAGTCTGGATATTTCAAAGCTGATCCTCAAACTGCTAAACCTTCCCCAGAGACCATGCTGCAATGGCCAAAGACCTCGACATAAGGAGTAAGGAATGCAGGCTCGCATTGAAAATGCATTAGATCAAGGGGTAACGCAAACCCACAGAGAAAAACACAGAATGAAAGGAAATAGAGTTGTCCAACAGCCTTCCTACCTGTGCAAACAAGTAATGATGTCCCAAGCACAGAGAAAAAGAGCAGACACCCACCCAAGTCAGCAGTAACTGCAGTAAAGGGAAGGAAATGGAAGGACGGTCCCTGGGGATTAAATATTCCTACACCAAAAGTCTGCACTTTGGAATGGGCTTTCCTGCATGACCTTGGGCAGGTCACAGAGGCTAAGGCAAAACTGGGATCCAGGGTGGCCCTGGGAGACCAACCTGCCCCACAGGACAGACCGGCAGCGATCTCTCCATTTCTCGGCTCTTTCCAGTGACAAGGATAAGAAATCCCTTTCCTATTTCACAGGCACGTTGAGAAGACACACACCAGCGTCGATGAGGCTCTCGGGGGAACTGCGGTAAGGAGACCACACCGATAGCCAGGCTCTGACAACACCACTCGAGTCCACACGCATTTTGTTGTATGCAGCTGACTGATTGATTATTTTTACCACTTAAGGACCCATCCACATCTAATGAGATTCCTCCAGATCGGTCTGATTTTCTGCACTGATAAATCCCTTCCCTCCACCCCCAAAACATCAGTTACTCTCTCCCTTATTTTATGAGCACAGGCAAAACCCGCGGCAGACTAAACACCTCCCTTGTCTTGGAGACTGTTCGGAGCAGCAATTTGCCGTTAAGAACAAAACAAGCTGATAGCCCAGCAGCATCCAAGGAAATGAAAAGCAGATGAAGATAACAGCCCTTGTAAGCTCCAAAAACATGCAGAGAGGCACGGGTGAGGTGGCAGAGCATCGTCACTGTGAGAGGGGACGACTCTCAGGGACCCCCAGAGGAAAAGCCCACAACCATCATTTATATTGGGTTAAAACTCGGTGTTTAAATCCTTTCCCATTAGCAATAGCATGCGCTCGCAGAAAGCTCCTCTCCGCCTCTGGCTTGGGCCGTGTTACGGAGGAAGTCGCAGGGACAGAGGAATGTGCACCAGGGAGAGCAAATAAACAGAGGTGTGCAAATCTGCTAAAAATAACCCAGGAATTGCGGCTCTTGGAGGGGAACACAGATACTCAGTTGTTCACCACCATCTACCACAATTGAGGCCTTGTCTGAACAGGTGGGTGGCTTTCCCGGCAAATCCTATTTAAAAAGAAAAAAAAAAAGGCTCCACAAAACACAAAAAAATACCATACAGAAAAATCCCTCCTCAATCATTCCTGCGGCCCCTCTGTTTTCATCTAGATTCTTGCCAGAGGTTGTCAAAACAAGAAAGAAAAATAAAGCTCCAACATGGGTTTTGCTGTTTTCCCCTGCTGCTTTCCAGGGCACTGATGTATCTTTCCAGGCAGCCCAAAAATGCCAGCGAGCTGGTGACAAGGGGTGGGGCTGGCAGGGGACGGCAGCCAGCAGCACCAGAAACATGGAACAACCTGTTGGAGACTCCCATGCAAGGAGCCCTTGAGGGAAGAGGCCTCAGAAGGTCCACTAAGAACTGGAAATGGGATTGAATCATAGATCCCTGTGTGCTTGAGGTCTCAATATTGAGTAAGACAGGCATCGGCCGCGGCAGGAAGAGGGGAGCCGGGCACCGCGTGTGATGGAAAGCTCAGCAGAGGCGCGGGAAGGATCGGGTTGTGTAAGACCAGTAAAATGCATCGCCTGCCAAACACCGGGGTTGCAAACCAAACCCCCTGGTAAGAAACCTGAGCACGCGGCTGGTTTTTCCAATTCCAGCCTTCAAGCTAAGCACGGGTAAGTCTCCCAAAGTCAGGAGTGATCTGTGCGCATTAAGAAATCACCTTGCATCAAAACGGCCCGGTGACGTCTTCTGTTTCTTTGACTTCTCCCTTAATTTAAATGTTCCAAACCCAGATAACCCCAAGTCTCTCAAAGAAAATATTTCTCTTGCTTTCCTGCCACCCCTACCACCCACCCCCCCTTTTTTGGCTGGGCTTCTCAGAAGTCTCCTTTCATCTCACTCAAGTCTAAAATTTGCTGAAAGGCTCCTTAAAGGGTAACTCTCCAGCGCTGAGTGTGTTTCCCAACACCACAGAGCACATGCGGCAGCGGGAGCACAATTTTTTCCATCTTTTGCTTTCCAGAGTGTAAACCCAAGACAGGCTGGTGTCCCCTTGGCACAGAGGATGGGCATGGCGACCACGGCCATTATCCTGCTCTGCTCCAGCCCTTCACTGGAGGTAGGTCCATCTCCTGCACTTTGTCACCCTCATTTCTGGAGCAGACACAATGGATGGCAGGAGCCCAGCTCCAACGAAAGTGGCAAAGCTCCATGGAAACGATGGCGCAGCCAGCCCAGGACGTGGGGTACGGCACCGGCATGGGAGGGCTATGTGACACCAGAGCTGTTCATCGCCCTCAAACCACAGCATTGGTGCCTCCCCATCACCGGTGGGCGTCAAACACCCTTCTGCATAGCATTGTACACAATTCCATATCTGGCCCACAGGAATTGTGCCTCCCGTGCAACCTGCTGTAGGTGGACCTGCTCTGGCAGGGGGGGTTGGACCAGATGATCTCTAGAGGTCCCTTCCAAACCTTAACATTCTGTGATTCTGTAATTGGCCTGTGCTGTCGGCAGAGACCGGGGAGGTCTGGTGGTCTCACAAGGCTCCATGTTGCGCCATAGCCCAGCGTTGGTTTGAAAGTAGTCAAGTCCCATTGCTCCCGTGATCTGGGGCGGGGGAATCCCCTGCTCCAGTGCACACCACAGCAAGCCCAGGAGCTCATTGGCTTCCCATGCGGGGACACTGCGGGGGCTCCAGGCACCCACGGATCAGTTCAGTGGAGCTGAGCAGGCTGGAAGAGCCATCAGGAGATTCCTCCACTTAGTCCTGAAGACAAACAACTGCATCTAAGGGCACAAAGAGAAAGAGCAGACCACACATACACAACATGATGCCCCAGAAAGACCACATCATGCTCTGTGACACCCCACCCCAAACACACGCACCCAGCACAAGGCGTATCGGGGTCCACCCTCACAGTGGGGATGTGCATGGTAAACTCAGCGTACTCCCCTGAGCTCTCCCATTCTTGGCTGCTGATAGAGTAAAACACAGCAGTATCAGCCCAGCTGCTTTCTGACTTGCTTCATGTAACCTCAGCTCCGGTGCCCGATAAAGATAATCTGCATTTGTGGCTTCCTCTGGGTCGCTGGGAATCCTACAGACCCCCATCAAAGAGCCCGGAGATGGGCTTCAAATCCGGCTACTCCTCCCCTGCTTCAGTGGTA
This sequence comes from Chionis minor, assembly GCA_013398295.1. NCBI lineage: Eukaryota > Metazoa > Chordata > Aves > Charadriiformes > Chionidae > Chionis > Chionis minor. The sequence goes on from VZSF01011169.1 coordinate 303,288, forward strand.
CCGGCAGCAGGAGAACAAATCTGGCCGGTGCCAGGCTGATACCGACTGTAAAAACAATCTTCAGACTGCATAGATGTAGGAAAGTCTTTGAAGGGAATAAATAACTAACCTCACTTGCAGAGACACATATTTGACCATATTACCTCATCTCAACTGCAAAATATCCAGCTCACAGCTGGTCCTCCTGATTTCTTCCCCTTGCAAAACCCCATCCAGCTTCCCTGCAGCTGATTTAATAGCCTTTAACCAGTGATGTCCTTGGCCATTCGCTCCCTATTTCAGGTGAAGAAAGTGAGCCTGAAATTTTTTAGGTACCGCTCAACCACATTTTTTCCTTGCTTGAGACACCTGGTTATAGCATTGTGATTTCATAAATGCCATAGAGAAATGCCTCTTTATAGCAGTATTTCTTTGCTTACTTAGACTCGTTTTCAGCTCCAATGACTCCAGCAGTTACTTTTATTTGCAATGATGTGTGCAAGTGACCTCAGAAGCCGGCCTTGTCCTAGTTATACACACTTGGCCTCCACATTCACAAAGTTACGGGTAGGAACGGTATTCAGAGAAGACTTCTGAAGAAAAAAAACCAGGCAGCAGAGAGACGATGGAATAACACATCTTTTGACTCAGCAGTTAACGTCTGGGATTTTACGTTTTCCACCAACGCAGGACATAACGTTGGGAAGGTTCAAGGTAACGAGGATACAAGAGTCAGTCTTCCCTATCTTTTCCCAGAAACTTGTCCAAAATTTGCTGTTCTTATGCACACCAAGGAGTGCTCTAGGGAAAAAAACCCCTCTCCTACCGCATGGCCTGCAAAGTGCTGCAGGAAGCCACCCTCCTAAAGGGATCTGGTGGGAAATGGTCCCTTGAAGCAGCAGGAATTGCTATAATACATCATCACCCATGAAGAACAGACAAAATGCCACCAGCCTTGGCTTTGAGGATTTTCTGCCCAGCGTAGCTATAGCCCCATGTGCCTTGTGGTTAAGAACTGCCTAGAGAACCCCCTAAAAACCTTGGGTATGAGCAGAGGGAAAACTGAGATTTGTCACTTGGATTGCTCTTTCTTAACTGCACCGCAAAAAAGACATTAATGTTGGATTCAAATCTACCGTCAGGTACACGGTTCAGCTTCTCAGGACTTCTTATATCCTCCAATAAATCCCTCTTCTCAACAACGCCGTAAGTTGTATGCCAAACCAGATAGTCTCCTGCAGAGAGGTAATTCTGCATGTACACTGCGCAGGTCAGCCCTGTGCCACAGTCTCAAATAAGACACTTGCAAAATACCCAATCTTGCTTAGCTTCAAAATAAATAAATAAAAAAATTAAAAAAAACCAAAACCCCCAAGGCTTTTTCCTCTTAAGTAACAGAGTCGAAGTTCTTTTTGCTTGCCTTCTGGTGTTTAGTCTGCAGGGTGAGAAAGACTCACATTTTCCAGGTTTTCTCTACAACTGCGAAAGGTAAAACAATTTCCTCATGCAACTTTTTAAACCAGAACTCAGATTCCCCCCCAAATCTGAGCGGAAGACGGGGTGTTAAGGAAATCATTAAAGTTGCCAGGACTTTGATAAGGACATGGAAGCAGACACAGCCGTCCTGGCATCAGGGATGGGAGAAGCAAAGCAGACCGGTGACTAATACCACATCCAGCAAACACAATCCAAAGTAATTCAGGTCAAAAGTGCTACGTTTTCCTCTTTCATTTAAAAAGCAAGACAGGAAATGTATAAAAGCTGACAGGATCATTAGGGATTTTATAAATGCTGCTTCCTGTGGTACAGAAAAAGGAAAGAAGAAAGGCATGGGGCCAAATTATGTGCTAGCGTAGAAGCATGCGACTGTGATGCAAAGCAACGCGCTGCAAAACTGGCCTGTGCCCAGAAGAATAAGGCGATCCAGGGTCTGTTCTGCATGGAAAATAGGGGCAAAGCTTATAACCCATCCCAGAGGGCCGGCGGCGAGGTGGTGCTCGCGTGGGGGAAGGCTCCCTGGCACCTGCGCGTCCGACAAGCCAGCAGCCCTGGCCCCAACCTGAAACCCAGCGAGGCCCCGGGACGGGAGGGGAGGTTGGTTTTGTTTTATTTTCTCCAAGGCTTTCTCTACGAAAACATGACCTCCTACCAACATCAGACCGTTTTACCGAGCCGACAAAGGTTAAATAACGAATTTGGCACTTTCCTTTGGTGTCTGCTAACCCTGTTCCGAGTCACGCGCTGGGAATTTGCGGGGGGTGGGGGGGAAGAAGGGCTAGCAGGGAGGCAGGCTCCTGTTTGTCTTGGAAAGCTGCACACAAGCCCAACTTGAAGCATCACTCGACACAGCCCGCTCTTCATTTTGCTTCCACCCTCGGCAGCAGGCAGGGAGCCTGGAACGCTGATCCCTGCTCCGAAAACCTGCTGCCTTCGGTGCCCATATTCCAGCACGCTCAGAAAAACGAAGTGGAAAGGAAGGGGTGGCAGAGGGGTTTGTTTAAGAAGGAAGAGTAAAGAGACAACACACGCCACAGGACAGCATAGCTTTACCAGCACGCTATGGGACTGGAGGCGTTCCAGTTGGGCATGGGAAGAGACCACCGGCCCAAGCCTCCCAGTTGAGGCAGGCGTGGGAGATCCTTGTTTACCAAGCAGGTACTTCCCAACCAAGTTCAATATCATCAAGACAAGGACCTCCCGTGCATGCCAGCTGCAAAACTTGAGCTTCAGCAGGACTTTGGTGCTGGATATCGAGTACCAACACACGAGCAGCACCTCCAGGGGCTTTAGCAGCTTTGGACGAGAGCATCTCAGTCCTTCCTCAATCCCTTTGTAGGTGTAGCCAGGAGCAATTAAAGCAGAGGGTGGGTGAGGCGTGTGTACATCAGGCTGAATCATGGCCGATGGCTTGGCCGAGCCGTAGGGATGCGCAGCACCTCGTCGGAGCCCTCTGCACCCAGGTGGATTCGGCTGCCTGTTAGGACAGATGGAGATGAGATTACGCCAGAGGAGCCACTGGCTGCGACCGACGCGGCTTTGAAACAAATGCAGATAAATCCACCCCGCGCAGCAGCGCCGAAGCTCTCGGTGGAGTGTTTAGATTGTTCGGCAGCCAAAGCAAATACTTTTGCTCTGCAGGTTATAGAGGGCTGTTAAACCAGCCGTGCAACCAACTCCTCCAAGCCAGAAATTACCTTCTTTCGCTATACTGGAGCCTAATACCTACAGTGACCCTATTAAAGTTCACTGATTCTCCTGCTGCCCTCAAAGGACNCAAGGCTTTTTCCTCTTAAGTAACAGAGTCGAAGTTCTTTTTGCTTGCCTTCTGGTGTTTAGTCTGCAGGGTGAGAAAGACTCACATTTTCCAGGTTTTCTCTACAACTGCGAAAGGTAAAACAATTTCCTCATGCAACTTTTTAAACCAGAACTCAGATTCCCCCCCAAATCTGAGCGGAAGACGGGGTGTTAAGGAAATCATTAAAGTTGCCAGGACTTTGATAAGGACATGGAAGCAGACACAGCCGTCCTGGCATCAGGGATGGGAGAAGCAAAGCAGACCGGTGACTAATACCACATCCAGCAAACACAATCCAAAGTAATTCAGGTCAAAAGTGCTACGTTTTCCTCTTTCATTTAAAAAGCAAGACAGGAAATGTATAAAAGCTGACAGGATCATTAGGGATTTTATAAATGCTGCTTCCTGTGGTACAGAAAAAGGAAAGAAGAAAGGCATGGGGCCAAATTATGTGCTAGCGTAGAAGCATGCGACTGTGATGCAAAGCAACGCGCTGCAAAACTGGCCTGTGCCCAGAAGAATAAGGCGATCCAGGGTCTGTTCTGCATGGAAAATAGGGGCAAAGCTTATAACCCATCCCAGAGGGCCGGCGGCGAGGTGGTGCTCGCGTGGGGGAAGGCTCCCTGGCACCTGCGCGTCCGACAAGCCAGCAGCCCTGGCCCCAACCTGAAACCCAGCGAGGCCCCGGGACGGGAGGGGAGGTTGGTTTTGTTTTATTTTCTCCAAGGCTTTCTCTACGAAAACATGACCTCCTACCAACATCAGACCGTTTTACCGAGCCGACAAAGGTTAAATAACGAATTTGGCACTTTCCTTTGGTGTCTGCTAACCCTGTTCCGAGTCACGCGCTGGGAATTTGCGGGGGGTGGGGGGGAAGAAGGGCTAGCAGGGAGGCAGGCTCCTGTTTGTCTTGGAAAGCTGCACACAAGCCCAACTTGAAGCATCACTCGACACAGCCCGCTCTTCATTTTGCTTCCACCCTCGGCAGCAGGCAGGGAGCCTGGAACGCTGATCCCTGCTCCGAAAACCTGCTGCCTTCGGTGCCCATATTCCAGCACGCTCAGAAAAACGAAGTGGAAAGGAAGGGGTGGCAGAGGGGTTTGTTTAAGAAGGAAGAGTAAAGAGACAACACACGCCACAGGACAGCATAGCTTTACCAGCACGCTATGGGACTGGAGGCGTTCCAGTTGGGCATGGGAAGAGACCACCGGCCCAAGCCTCCCAGTTGAGGCAGGCGTGGGAGATCCTTGTTTACCAAGCAGGTACTTCCCAACCAAGTTCAATATCATCAAGACAAGGACCTCCCGTGCATGCCAGCTGCAAAACTTGAGCTTCAGCAGGACTTTGGTGCTGGATATCGAGTACCAACACACGAGCAGCACCTCCAGGGGCTTTAGCAGCTTTGGACGAGAGCATCTCAGTCCTTCCTCAATCCCTTTGTAGGTGTAGCCAGGAGCAATTAAAGCAGAGGGTGGGTGAGGCGTGTGTACATCAGGCTGAATCATGGCCGATGGCTTGGCCGAGCCGTAGGGATGCGCAGCACCTCGTCGGAGCCCTCTGCACCCAGGTGGATTCGGCTGCCTGTTAGGACAGATGGAGATGAGATTACGCCAGAGGAGCCACTGGCTGCGACCGACGCGGCTTTGAAACAAATGCAGATAAATCCACCCCGCGCAGCAGCGCCGAAGCTCTCGGTGGAGTGTTTAGATTGTTCGGCAGCCAAAGCAAATACTTTTGCTCTGCAGGTTATAGAGGGCTGTTAAACCAGCCGTGCAACCAACTCCTCCAAGCCAGAAATTACCTTCTTTCGCTATACTGGAGCCTAATACCTACAGTGACCCTATTAAAGTTCACTGATTCTCCTGCTGCCCTCAAAGGACGCATGTTAGAAATAAAAAAGGGTGAATACTTTGAGCAGCAACACATTCCAGACTCAGCCCAAAATTCCAACACCCCCCCCCCTTTTTTTTTTAATGTTTGGCCTTTTTCTACTTATGACTGAGCTCAACCTTGCCCAAAACAGAGGGGAGAAAAGCGAGGATTCTCCCTTAAATCTCTGACACTGAAAAGAAGTCTGAGATACCACTATGGGAGAAGTCAAGGGCTAGAATAAGGAGCAGAAGTGGTCTCTGGGTTTTATTCAGGTATTGTCCTGCAAACACCTACTGCTCAGCACTGCACTTGTTCCCTCAAGGAGTTCCTTTGGGACCTTGCCTCCTGAAGGCTGGTGAGACTAACAGGGTCTGCACCGGCTCCCTTGAAAGGTGGTGGCAGAAAGCTGCTGTGGGTTTGTTGCAGGAGGAAGGGAAGAGGAAGCCCTGGGTGTCCCTTGCTCCTCTCTTTGCACAAGCAATGGGTCAGCTGCAGGTGATGGGGACCACAGGCCGGACGCTGCCCGTGAATCCAATGCCAGGGATGCTCGGCAGAGGTGGCACATGGCAGAGCATGTCCTTGAGGTGGCAGCCTCGTAAAGGCACTTCCAAGGCACCGGCTGGCTTGATAACAAGAGCAGCTTGGAGGGATATTAATTACAGAGTACCTATCTCCGGAGGTTTTTTTAATCTCCAGTGTACTTTGTGACTAATGAGTCATGTTTAACTTGTAGCACCAACCCCTGCCCTAACTCCATCAGCACTAAATTGCTGCTTTTGTTGCACCGAGCCCCAGTCCATCCCCGCGCACCCTGGCCTAGGTGCTCTACAAACACATTCAGTTCGCAGGAAAAAGGCCCCTGCTCCTTCCCTGAAGCAATCTCCACAAAACACATGGAGCAGCTCCAACAAACCCCGCGTCTACTGCTCCAGAACGCCTGTTGTAGGAGTGTTGTTTATGTGGACAAGCAGCTCTGGTGCCCTACGCTGTTGCAACACCCACCTATCTCATCACCATCTTCACTTCTGTCAGCAAACAGGTCCTAAACACCACGCAGCATCCACACAGCGTCCTGCTTGCTGCCACAACATCTTCTTGCACAGCTCCTTACGCAACAACCAGACAATCTGGATTACTCACTGGCACATGGTTTTCTCAAGATTCATTGCTTATCAGAAATCAAAGAAGGATTTTTGTGTTTGCCAAGACAACAGCACCGAATGTTGCACCAGGTAGGCTTACGTTTGTCAGGGTTAAAAAGCCTTCAGCCTTCAAGCCATAAACCAACCTTTAATGGATTAAGAAAAATCTTTCCCCCGAGTGGTTACTAGGCACTTGCTGCCAAGAGATTTCTTTCCTTTTCCTTCAAAATGTCCAGCGAGTCAACGTAGGAGCGTGGTGACCCATGGCTGTGGGACTGTGCGCTGCCTTACTCGGAGGCTTGGGAGAGCCAACGATTTAAACAACCAAAAAAAAAAAATCAACCCCAGAAAACAAAAAAACAAAACAAAAAAATCAAACAAAACCCACTTTCATTTGTTTCCCCCTTCACTGGCAGTATAAACACACTGCAACTGCTCCACAACAGCACACTGTACACCCAAATTATTTCTGTGGTTGTTTATTTACTGAGATTATAGTCGTGCCTCAAGGCCTCATCTTTGATGTCTGAAACTTTGCGGGCAAAATTTTCTGGGGGAAAATAATGACTTCCAGTATTCCCCATCCAGCCCCGTGACTTGCCCAAGGTTGGGCAGTGGCAGAGCGGGGACAGCACACCTCCGCGTGGGGCACTCCCAGGGCAACCTGCTGGCACCCTCGTCCCCATTCCAGTTGCACAGGCACTAAGGACCATGTCATCAGGGTGAAATCAATGATAAATTAGGCAATTAAACCCTGCGTGGGATCTTGGCTCAAATCCATCCAGAAGAAATTGGAAACAAAGTCAACTTCACTGGGAGCAAACCATTTGCGCTACGGCTCGGAGGAAGCACGGAAATGGGAAATCACAAAATCCCAACAAGAAACTCTGCAGTTGGCCAGAGGAAAGAGCGCAGGAACGTTTGCACAGCGAAGGACAGAGCTACCTACAGTTCCTGAACTGATTTTCACATGGGACGAATAGGAGAGATTAACAGATATAAGAGACTGAATTTCTTCAGCAGGTACAAGAATCAAGAAGCAGCAAGACACACCAAAACCACTTATTAGAGGTTAACGAACTCTTAGCTTAACAAGGCAGTAGGTCAGGAGAATATACGTGCGATTCCCCTACAGGAGGGCCAGATGCTGAAACAGGAGATGCCTTTGCAAGCTCAACGGAGCCCCCAAAGGGGTGAACAGAGCCCACATCTCTCTGGCTTAACAAGGTCCAGAGACACGGCACGGCAATTTATAGAAGAGCAACTTTGACACAGGCTACGGGGCAAGGAGGGAGATTTCACACCAATTAGGAAACGCTGTGAAGAGGAGCCCAGGCAGAAGGAGTAGAGTTTCAAAAAGCCACGCTATGCCAAGTCGCTGATTGTACCTAATTGGAATATTTTAGGCAAATGAAAGCAGAAACACTAGCAGGAATTTTGACATGCACAGTGAAAGGGGAGAATATCGTGTATTCCATCTGAAGGGGTAGCAAAGGAAAGACAGCCAAAAGCAGTTTTCCAAATGGAGAGCTAGACAAAATAATATATTAGACCCAGTTTTTGGCAGCAGGAGCCAGACTTTAAGGGTCTCAATACAGGCCCAGAGAATCTTTCACCTTTCCAAAGCTCCCAGCCCAATCTCCATTTAATGCCGTCTAAAACTCAGTGATCCAGCTGAATCCCCAGTTACAATGTGTAGACATCACATGATTGACCGTGGAAAGATGCCAGCTTTGTTGTCAGAAGTCAAAAGCAGGAAAGACACAGGCTGCGCTCAGGTTTAGGCTCGCAGAGTTTCACATGGACATTTTCTCAGTTCCCGCTTGTTTGGGTGGGATCAAAACCCAGAAAAGTTTGGTCAACAGCCTACAGTTACGCCTGGTTTCTACTTGAAACCAAATGGCCTGCACCAAACGCATTCCAGATTTGCTCTGAGGACCTGCCGCCTTTAAGGCATCAGCCAGGGAATCTGTATGAAATTCAAATTTGAGCCTGAGTCTGGCAATGGAAACAGGGCTCACAGCTTTCATTAGCCTCCTTCGTCCTCGCTCCATCCCCATCCCGGTGCCTGTGCTGCTGGAAAACACTGCCGCAAGCGTGCGCCAGCACGGAGGTGGACAGACTGCCGTGCACGGCTCAAAAGCTACCACAGACCCACGTACCGCAGATTTCTTTCTGCTGACTTCTCCTTGGCACGTCCTACATGAAAACAAGTGGAGAAGCAACTTGAGAGCAAGGATAACAGCAGAGACCAGCTAGATCCCAGCAACTGCTGCACCGGCTGCCGGACTCTCGCAAGGCAAATAAACCCCCGGGAGCATCACCTCTGCAAACACACAATGTTCACAAGCACAAAGGATACAGAGGAAGCAAAGAATTTGGGAACAGAGAGTGGACATTTTTATGAAGCATCTTGGTGATGTAAGGAATGAAAATAATCAGCATGTCCCGCTATTCAAAAGCTATACTGCATTTCTCCAAAGGCCATCCTACATCCAGCTCAGTTTTATGATATATTGCTTTTTAGGACTCACAACTGCATTCCTGGAATAAGGCCCTCGAAGCCTCTGAAGATATACCCGCGCTATGGCTATTCTGAGATCAAGAGCAAGTTACTTAATACATAGCAGAAGCGTGTGAATCAAAGGGGCAGGATGAGCTGCCTGCAAATAAACAAAATCATAATGTTCTATTTTGAGGCACAAGTGTGAGCAGATTGCAGCGTCGGAGAGGACCCTGTCAGACCCTTGGATACAGCCCAGTTCGATGCAAGAAGTCAGAGCAAATATGCCTTAGAGTTTATATTCGGGGCACACAGAGTGAGGAGGTGGATTGAAAGTTTGCTCTTCCAGGATCTAAAATCCCCAGAACAACGTCACCATCTTCCCTACAGGAATTGGAAGAGCCACAGAGTGAGCTGCTGTGATTTCCTGCTGACTCCATTGGCACAAGGTCAGGATTTTAGTGAACGTGCCTTGGAGTGGTCCTGAAGCAATCTTTAGCTTTGGGGGCAAAGAAAGATGAAGGAATGTGGTTTCTTTTGTCCCAGTAGGCTAAAGTTTTCTCAATATTTGCCTGCCCAGTAGCTGAAGTTATTATTCTTTTCTCTCGTGCAAAGTCATAAAACAAAGGGCGACAGGCAACAGGTTGCACTGAGCTTCTGCAAGAAAATACATTTGATACTTGCCCAAACATCAGACTTCAATAGGCGTTTTCTGCATTTCTCGTTAGATTTGTTCAATCCTTGCACAGCTCTAGAGTCCTGATACTTTATTCTTTTTTTAAGAAAACATCGGGCTTCGTGTGCAAATGGGTAGTTTCTAGAGTTACTCCCTTCAGTTCGTTAAGTTCGTTGTGGGTCTTGGGACCCCATAAGGGGGAACAGACTCCCTTCTGCCAGAGAGTTAATAACCAGCACAGAAAGCAGAGTTGCCACTGACAGACGTTGTTTCTATAACCTACAGAGGGAGAGGGCAGAGGGGATGGGGGAGATCAATAGACCTGGAGTGTGTGTATAAGTCAGTGTGTCTCTGATCAGGTTTCCTCCAGGGGCTGCATCACCATTTTTTTTCCCTTTACCAGAAGAGAAGAAAGTCTCCCAGCCTGAAAGAGTAAGTTTGGACATGGATCTCCAGACATAACAGGAAAAAAAAAAAAAAAGACAAGAAAAACCATATTCTTCTCCCGTTTACACTGGTGTGACACCAAGTGATCGGTTTACAGTGCTGTGACTGCAAGCGCAGATTATCTTATCATTTTACATGTTTCCATCCAGATTAATGAAGCTTTTCATACTCCGAGCATTTTAGTCAACACTTCGCATTCACATCCCATGCTTAAGTGCTTGTAAAACGATGAGTAGGGTTGTTGTTTTTACAGCCAGGATTCCTAAGAAAAGGAGTCATACACAGCAGCGCTGCCTGTTTCTTTGTCCCTTCCTCCCCACCACTCCTCCCTTGAAGCTGTTGAACCTCATGGCCCATTTCAACCGCATTTGATAAAGGAATAGACTTTAGAAGGATATCCGGGCCCTACCAGTTCTGTAGTTTCCAGAGCCTCTCCAACACCCCAAATGGCAGCAAGGTGTCCTCAAGCCTCACCAGACCTCGGAGCGCTCAAGCAGGCGCCCTCCTGGCTGCATTGCTCCAGCTCTGAACTGTGTCTTAACACATTCCCGTACCTACATACGGGTTCTAAAGAAAACCTAAGAACCACCAGATCCAATTTCTGCCATGGTTTGTCCAAGGCCTTCTCCTGAAGCAGACACAGCTGCGTTTCTTGCACAGACTGGAGCAAGAACACCCCAACACATGCTTTTTGGTTTGGCATCTTCAACGAATTCATGCTTATCTCCCTTAGCGCTTCCATCCTAAACCCAAACCCAAGCTTTTAAGGCGCCTGCTGACATCTGTTCCTGAACCTAACCATTAACTTTTGGTCCCTGGCATGTTTTGCACATCAGCGAGCTCTGCTTGTCTCACGGGTGGGCTGGTCCCCGTGTCCTGCCTCCACAAGGCTGCCCTTATCTCCCCAGCAGCCGCCCTGGGAGCCGCACGGCTCAGCTGCGGCAGCGCTGCTCGACAGGAAGAGCGTCAGGATCCGTGCACCGCGAAGGGCTCTTCCTCACCACCAAAACGCTGTTTTTCACGCAAGGCTTAAAACACTGGACATACAGATGCCAGCCACAGACCCTCAGACCTGACGTTTAACATCCCAAAGCCATTTATCACTCAGCACCCTTATCCTGGTTTAAAATCCTCAAGTCACAAGGCAAACAACTTAGTGGTTCATTTTTCTGTGCTTTTGTACGTTTCTGACTGCCTTTCTCCTTCCATCTATTCAACCACTTCAATTAGCTTCCCCAGCGATCCCAATCTCTGCCGCTCTCCTCAGTGCCACCATTGTGTACCCACAATACCTCTGGGTCTGCCCCATCCAAGCATGTCCATACCAGTTTCCCCATCAATTCCTCCACAATTTAACAGCGCCATCTGATTCACAGCTTTTATATGTTCCCCGATAGTGGAGACCCCAGCGAGCTGCTCTGGCTGCCTTAGCATTTTAAACAGCTTTACCCTGAACTGGTCAGCTGAAAAGCGCTTATTTCTACAGAAAAGGAGATGACATCAGCTGATGCGGGATAACCATGACAACCTCCCCAGATCAGCAGGGCCACATGCTATTTAAATAAAGTAAGTTTAACTCCCGACAACTTTCTAGGCAGGACCTCCAGCTTTAATTGGCAGAGCAAGTGCGTGTACGCCTTTGCACGCGTTTTACCTGTGCCCCCACCAGCATTTTTATACATTAAAGACTTAAGATCTGGGGAAGGCAGTGGTCCTGGTAAAAAGAAATCTTTCCAAGATGGCATTTTGCATTCCTCCCTGACACAGAGCTAACATGCAGCTAAAGAGGATATCTGCCCCAAAACGCTTCTTCAGTTTGTTTCCTAGCAGACTTTCACCAGCCTCAAGCAATCGAGAGTTTTGCCTAAGAAATGCACTTTGGGATTTGGCACATGACGGGACTTCATGAATCAGGCTCCTCGCCTTCAATAATCTATTAAGAAAGTATTTCAAACCTTGGACTTGGATCCAAAACCACAACAAATCCAGGTTCTAAATGCCTTCTTCCTACAGGAAGGGCTCCATACCTGATCAGGTTTTCTCTTGCTCAAAGCAGGGTGGAAAAAATTTTAAGTAGAGTGGTGTGCAGCATCAAGAGGTAACGTGCTGGATCCAGAGAGGTTAATTCTCCACTGCCGTAGTCCTGAAGCATGGTGCATTCTGGAAAGCCCCACACTTATTTCTACATTGCTGCTTTCCAACATATAAACTCCTTATTAAAATAAGTAAGTGTAGGAGGATTAGCCTTCTGGATCCAGAATCTCTTAGTCCCCAATTCTTCGTAATGGTGTATTTATAAAACACGTGTCCCATTTTGGGGCAATTTAAAGTTTGCCTAGTACATAAATGCTTCATTAAAACAGCTGCTCACAATCTGTTAGTATAAATATTTTTCCACCCTTTTCGTATCATCATGAAGGGAGGCCAAGGCTAGAGCCATGGATCCAAACAGCCTGCGTGTCGGAGGTGTTCACAATTTACATTCACATATATACTTTAGGGCTTGAGCCTACTATCCATGGCTCCCTTCCAGGCTCTGGGAATGGCTGTTTCGCACCACTCGGGTCCTTCCAGATGGAGAAACCTCCGAGATGAGGACAAGAGGGAATCCAGCTGAGTCTGCGGGAGCCCTGCTGAGTGTTCCTGTGCAGCAGGACTTCTCTTGGTGCAGTTACAGGGACATTTTAATCCAGCACTGGTGTGTCCGCTGCCGGAAAGGAACAGTCCCTTCCCCACTGCATGCCCCTGCCCATCTCCTCCTGCTCCAGCCCTTGCACCAGCCCTACTGATCAGACAGCCCTGCAGCAGGCTGCATCAGGAAACCAATTCAGCTGGAAAAAATAAAAATAAAAATTCCATTTTCTCACCCCTGCTTCAAGTATTTCTTACAAGTTAAAAAACTGCAGCTGAGCAGAAGGGGAAAAAAAAACCACCAACCCCAAACATGAAGGATGCGGCCCAGATTGTGCAGCTCCAACCCTAATAAACACTCACAGCCTGAAACCAGCAGGTTGCATGTGACACGCACACACTGAACATCTCATCACCTATAAACAGCATCCTAATTTGAGACAAGCAGGCCCCAAGGGGTCCAGCCCTGAGCAGGGAAGTCTCCTCCTCCTAACACCTCCCTGCCAGCATTGAATAAAGACTTGTTCACTGGCCCAAAAGATCTGTTTGACTTGGAAAAATTAATCATGCCCAGAGAGCCAGTCTCCTTGAGATCAGGAGGCTCAATTCCACCTTTCATTAAACCCCTGCCCTTCTGGAATAACTGCAACCAAGTCAGCAGGGTCACATCTGATTCATACCGCGACTAGGGATGAAACCTGAACCGCGGGCTCAGATCATTAATCCTGTTATCTGGCTGCCTCCCTGCATCAATCCAGAGAGGAGGAAGCCTCTTTATCGCGGTTCTATGCCTCACGATGAAATAATTCAACTGGATTAAATCAGTTCTTTGGGTGCATCAATCATGTTATTGTCCCCAGAGCAGGAAGTTTCCTCCTCAGCCTTCAGCCACCTCTGCCCTGACCCATATTCCAAGGACTTCCCTGCACATTTCACTCATGCCTGTATTTTGCATTTATTTACACAAGCAGCTGTGTCCTAGGAGCAAGAGCAATAAAGAAAAGGTAATAAACAATAAAGTCAATAACTCTTAAAGTCATATAGGGTCTAAGAGAAGCAGACACTGATATCTAGTGAGATTTTCAATACAAGCACCTTACAACTTGCTAAAATTTTCTCTAAGTAGGGCGTCTTTGAGCTTTGAAACTACCACTGAGCACCTGCCTGAACTGAAGTCTCACCCAGGGACCCGCATCTTCAAAAAACATTGGTTCCCAGTAAGTCCGTAAGACGTAGGCACTATCAGGTGCTGAATATCTCCGAGGCAGCATCGGAGAAAGGCACCAGGCTGTACACACGTCTACATGGAAGACCGCGGAAACCCAAGAGGTACAAGAAGCAGACAGGGCAACAGCAACTGTAGTCCTTTGCTAAAATCTCTGAAAACGTTGGGTTTTCTCTTAAAACTGTTTCTTGCCACAGAGATGAGAGTAAAACCCATGTCCTACTTTTTGACTCAGCTGATAAGCTATGAGAGGTGGCCAAAAAACCGATTTTTCCTCCAACTTCTAACTTGTGGGGATGCTGCAAGGCTCACAGGATGAGTTCGGGGGCCTTAACGGTGCTGCTCATTCATCAGCGCAGTTAGAGGTCGGGGAAAAGCATGGGAGCAGAATTTCCCCTGGGATCCTCGCATCTGAAAACACTTGCGTTCTCTGAGCAGGAAATATCTCCTCCTTCACAAAATGAGCCCAGAGCTCCCAAGGAGCCCCCTCTGCTCCTCACTAACCCCCGTCTGGGAATTAATTGCTTCTGTTTAGCAGAGACAAGGGGCAAAGAAACTCTCGGAGGGCAACAAAAGTGATCAGAAAGGATCAGTCATTGGGCTATGTGGGATTTGGAATCTGGACATGTGAACTTTACAGGAACAAAATAGGTTTTCCATAGCATTATTTACTCTCCCAATACAGAGATAAACCATCACTTCCTTGCATTACCTTCTTCCAAGTAAAAGCAGTGAGAAACATGACAAAAAAGCATTCCCATTTAATTTCATGCTCTTTTTCCCCCCTCCTCCCTCTCACAAACACACATTTGCTTTGAGCCTCAGGTTAACAAAAACCACAAAGCCCCACTTCGCCAAAACCACAACATTTTCCTTGATTTGGGGTCAAAACTGACAAGTTCTGCCTGTTTTCCTCCTGCAACCATCAATCTTCTCAGGTTCACTCTCAGAGCACCTCAGTTATACTGAAAAGTTCACAGACCTGGCACAAGTTTGGGATTTATTATTAAACCTGCCAGATTTCAGGTTTGATTTATGACTCTTTCATACAGCCACGTTATCGAGTAGAGACAGGCCCTGCAGTGCATGCTGTGAGGCGTTCATAAAGCTATAAACTTTGAAGCCAGAAGGGACCACTTAGATCTGGTCTGACCCCCCGTATAAATGTGGAGCAGCCACCCCTCCAGTCATCCGCCGGGAACAGGGCTGGAGCTTTTAACAAAACTTTTATATTTTCTGTTCCTGCACCTCTCTGCGGTTTCTAGATGCTGCCTGCAGCAGAGAGGACCCCGTGGAGCAAAGCAAGAGGGGAGGGACCCCTCGCCATGCCCTCAGTTCTCCTGTGGCTTGGCAGCCTTCTGCAGCGATGCTGAACACGGCGAGAGCAGCGCAGGAAGGTGAAGCTGTTGCTCTCATCAGGTGGAGAGTTAAAGATCTTCGCCAGTCAGAGGGTTTCAGCTCCATGCATGACCACAGCACCACTTTTCCCCAATTTGGATGAGAAGGATGCGTCCAGCCTCACGCCTCTGCATTCAGCAGTCAGCCTCTTTGCCCCAGCTCCCCTCCAGGACACCCCTACGGCACAGGGATGAGGCAGGATTCCTGCTGCATTACACCAGCTCCGCTGCTTTTGGGCACCTTCCTTCTGGGTCCAAAAGTCACAACTTCAAGCACTTCCCCGGGATTACAGAGGTAGGGAAGGGCTGCACACACACAGCCCCATCCTCAAAGACATGCCTGCAGTCTCCCCACCGCTGCGCCACACGGACTCAGCCCCATCCACGGACCCCACCTTCAGCTCAAAACCTCCCCAAACACCTCCTGCAGCACCCAAAGACCTCCCCACACACGGAGTCACCCCGAAGCCGATTCCCTCAGCCCAGAAGTTCAGAAGAAGCTATTCAAGGCAGGTTGAGAGGCAGCTGTGACACGCTGGGATGGATGGAGCCCCACAAGCCACTGGCACCGGCTGCTCCGCAGTAGCAGGGACCCAGCACTGCTGCTGCCCCATGGGACTGGATGCTGCAGAGCATCCCTGGGAGTCTTCAGGAGACCCGAATTAGCAAACACTCAGTTTTCTCCCTAGGTTTTCACCAGCATAATTCTCTGCAAGCCTCAGGGTCTCTGTGAATAAGTATCATAGAATTATTTAGATTGGGAAAGACCTTTAAGATCACCTAGTCCAACCATTGACCCTGCTCTACCAGGTCCACCACTAAACCATGTCTCTGAGCCCCACATCTACACGACTTCTAAACACAGCCAGGGGTGGCGATTCAACCCCCTCCCTGGGCAGCCTGTGCCAGTGTTTGAGAACTCTTTCAGCGAAAAATTTTTTCCTAATATCCAGCCTAAACCTCCCCTGGTGCAACTTGAACCCATTTCCTCTCATCCTATCACCTGTTACTTGAGAGAAGAGACCAGTGCCCACCTCACCGCAATCTCCTTTCAGGTAGTTGTAGAAAGCAATAAGGTGTCCCCTCAACCTTCTCTTCTCCAGACTAAACAATCCTAATTCTCTTGTCAGAAGACATGTTTTCCAGACCCCTCACCAGCTTCATTGTCTTTTTCTGGACACACTAGAGAGCTGTTACGAGCCATAGCTCCCCAATGCACTCACTACCCTGAACACAACTGGGACTCCAAAACTCCCTATGCCTTTGTACATCCTCCCAGAGAGGTCAGATCTGGCATTGAACATCATTGGAAACGTCAGTGTCGTAGCATTTACTCATCACATACTGGCACCAGCACAGTCCTAAAGACCAGAAACTGCTGGAGCAAAGGGTGCCCAAAGGCTCCCAGCCAGCTGGGCTGGATGCTGCAGAGGAAGGCAAGGAAAAAATAAGAAAAAATAATAAACACACACACACACCCCCCCGCCCCCACTAGAAAAAAGCCTTCAGCATTTCTGACAACATGACCCAGAGCGGAAACAAAAATTGGGACCAACTGACATTAACCCAGAAGACAAACCTCCATTTATGTGAGCTTCCAGAGGTCCCGGCGAGATTACAGCAAGTGTGGGGAGGAAATAGTAAAAAGCACACACAGGAAACCCTGACATTTTGTCGCTAAGCCGTACGTCCAGCATAAAACAGTCAGTACTTTTTTCTTGGATTTGCAAGGTGACATTTATATTATTTTTAATATATTTTATATAATAAATATAATTTATTTATTTTACATTTTCAACTCCAAAGATGTCAAAGGCAGTCTGCAGAGACGAAGGGCAATTTACTGCCAAGGTTTCGGGAGCAGTCCCAGGGGCCCCATTCGCAGTTATAACAACACATTTTATCTCCTGCGCAAGCAGGAAGGGGGGGCGCAGCGAGACAGAGAGACGGAAGTAAGCGCTGGCAGTGAATCAGATGATGTATATTAGGGAGATAATAAGCAGAGATTACACACTTGGCAACTGCTTTGTGCTCTGCCCGTGGTTTCTAAAGCTCAGGTTCCCCCACCGGGATTACGTGCTGTCCCATAATGCCTCAGGTAGTTTAGTCTAAAAGCACATCCCGCCAGGAAGACCTGGTGCAGCCGAGCCGCCTCGTGCTTCCCCCCTTTCGGTTTCGGCGAAACTCTCGTCTTCAGCAGAAGTTCGGCACAAGGCTGGCACAGCAGCACTTCAGTCCCAGCCCTTCACAGCTTCCGAGGACTTCAAGCGCTGCACATCCGGCGCTCCAAGTGGGTGGTATGCCCGGCTGCCAAGTTTTCATGTTGAATAGTACCATTCCTGTACTACTTTTTTTTTTTTTTTAATNCCTTTTTTTTTTTTTTTTTTTTTTTAATTTTTTTTTTTTTTCCTTTCACCATGGCAAACACCCTACAAGAGCTCAGCTGGAGCCGCCACCTCTCAGCAGGGAGCTCCCGGCCGGGGCGGCAGCAGCCTCAGGTAGCAGCGTTGCATCTCACACGGTGCAAACGGCTCGTTTTGGACGGGGTCTCAGCTAACCCGCACCCTTGCTTTTAAATGCCTGGAAGCCCGGCAGAACACTGTTTCCAATTCAAAGTTGCTGACACTAAGAAATTCTTGATTTGACAGGGTTGCTTAGTTGAAAAGTAAAAATATGACCCAGTCAAAGCTTTTCTATGGTTCCTTGTTCACTTGAAGGCAAGATGGCCAAAGCTTTGCGCGTTACCCAAGTGAGCGCCGAGTGTTGTTTTCCATTTCTTAGTACAGTGAATCTCAGCCATAACTCCCTCCAAAACTTCAAAAGCTTCAAAGAAACAGCACTTGACTCTTAAAATGTTACCACAGTGACTCACCATTTTTATTCCAGTAAACGGTCACAAACTTCTGTTTGTTTTTGCAGACACCCTTTGTCTTCTCGCAAGCATCACCCTACCCTTTTGCTTTAGCACTTAAAGGTTTTCTTGCAGCAGCCCACGGTGCCACGTCCTCCTTAGGTAACAGCTAAATTTGTCAGTGGTAACAGACCTGCGGTAAACGTTGGAAAATTTTTGAAAATATTGTCCCTCCCCTGCTGGGAGGTTTGTCCACCTGGTTGCCCGCACTAGAATCTTAATTAAGTCAGGTACAGCTGCGGGAGAAAGCCAATGAATCAGCAACTGCCCTACGCCACCAAACAACTCCAAGCACAGAGCAACAAGTGTGGGAGGCAGGGAGGAAAGACACAAAACAATAATTTTTAGCAATTTTTTTTTTTTTTTTTTTTTAGGTAATGTGACCATAACTGCCCAAAAGAGGAAAGTAATTGACGTCATCATCTCCAGCAACCAAAGCTGGGTCTCTCTGATGTGTATGCTAAAAGCTTCAATAGGAGATGCCAAAACCAGGAGGTGAATTTCTTTGGCCAATGTTGGGAGGAAATATAATTAGGTCCAAAAGTGCCTATTCCAGTCATCTAAATTTGATAAAACCATGGAAATGCTCAAGTGTTCACTTCAGCATGTGCTGAGACACTTTATTCAATAGTTCTAATTTAGACAGATACTGGGATAATGCTATTTATATATTCAGGTCCGTCAGCTATTACTCATTTCTTTTTAGCTCTCTAGCTGTGGGGCTTAATGAATGAGTTTTGTCCCAAGTACTGCCACGTTCTCATCTGTTCTGTGCATTAATTCTCAAAAGGAGCTTCAGTAGAGGATTTCTTATCTATGCATACATCAATTCAAACTCCCCAGTGAGGTCATTTCCGAAGTTTTTAATAAAAAGAGACTTTTGATTCTTGGGGTCATGTTGCAAATTATATCTTCACTAATCTAGCAGAGGTCAAAAAAGAAGTTGGAGTCAAAGAGCATCTCTGACTCCTCAGCACACGTGTGTCTCGAGGCTTTTAAAAATACACAGTCCTGCTGTTATAAATAGAGCATTCTTCTCTAAGGTCAAAAGCTTTCAAAGTCCAGGAAAACATCCCTTTATTTCTGTTTATAATTTTTATATTTTTTTTTCTCCTAAGAATAAGGGCGCACTAAACTGAGGCAAGAATTGCTGACAGGGGCGGCATTTCACCCTGGCTATTTTTACATTATCAGAGGGTTAACATGAACATCGGTGTCATTTCCTTTGTCAGACACTTCAACTGCACACCAGCAAACCCAGCAGCGAGCTATTTACTCAAGAGAAGAATAAGAGCATGAAAGTCAAAAGAGAGAAGATGAAGGGTCTTCCACTGAGCCCCTTCCAGGGACATGAACACCGTACAGTGTCATGGTAGGGTAAACCCCGTGCTTGAGGTTGTGATCAGTTCTCTTACACCAAAGGGTACTCAGACATGTGGGAAACAGCGATTGTCCCACATGGACAGCAAGGATCTTCCACACCCCCACAGGCACAGCCAAGCTGATGGCTCAGCACACAACAGCAGAAGAGCAGTTTGGATCATGGGCAAGTACTCTTCAGAAGCATGCTTATTTTCTCACATCCCTACTTAGTAAACACATACCTTAAGGTAAATTTATGCCCAAGCTGTCCTTCAAAGAAGAGGAAGTTTCACTGATTTAGTAGGACACAAGCATTTTTCCAAGGGCTTTGCTGAATCAGGGTGCTAGCTTGCAAGTTTGACTACGCTTTCTGGAACATACCATCCAACAGGACCATAGTCCTACTTCAAAGCCTTGGTTGCTATCAATCAGCAAATACCCATGCAAGCCAGCAGCAGCCCACCCTCACCAGGCATTACACAACTCGCGTAACTACTAAGTAGTAATATCTGAGTAACTACACAAAGACAACAAGCCAGACACCACATGGAAAGAAAACCAAGAGGTCAGTCAATAGTTGAGGTGTGACAAGACTAAGTGATCCTTTGAAAAGGTATTTCTTCACCTAACTAGCACTTATTCATTGTCTTCTTGGTTCTCCATGTGCTACAGTCCCTCTTCCATCTCTGACACATTGTGGTTTCCTTGGGGATGGATGAAGAGAGCAACCTCAGTTAGTTCTCTAACCGGCCTTACCCTGGAGTGATCTCATACGGCAATTCATGCCTCTACATCCAGGATCTCTCCTTTCTCATCAGCTGAAATTTTGCATGAAGACAATTCCTACAAATACATCCCCAGGTTCTGCTTGGAGGGCTGTAGAATGAACAGGACAATGCATTTGCATGGTACACAAATCTAGATTTTATGAAAATTTAGTTATTCCAGGGGTCATCAGACCTGCAAACCGAATCTGCAGCATCCAGAAATTGCTTCTACTCTCAGTCAAGACACAAAGACTGGTTTGTTTTCAAACAAACCAGTTCACAGGGGTCTGTCATGGGGTTTGGCCATTATATCGTCTTTGGGCTCAACTAAAGGGGATACAAATCAGATAGATGCCATCTCCTTTTATCTTACTGTCAATGCTGCATCAGGCTAAGCTTGACAATCACTGATAGAGAGGTGGTGGGATCTAATAAGTAAAGCATGTGCACTCCTCCAAAAGAGCAGTAACAGGACAATGTAGGGGCACGTTACTGTGCTGATGTACTAGATAACTTGGAGTTTATAGAAGTCTCTTTTGGAACAGCACAGGGAAAACGTAAATGCTTTTAGGACCTCAGATTTTGAGGAGCTGCTCTGCAACGTGCTAATGTACATGCTTTCTCCAAGCTCTTCTGTTTCTGTATTGACGCCAGGAGATTAAAAGGGTGTTGAGTGGTGCTGAGCCTCTTGAGGGGTCATTAACATCACATGCCGTACTGGAGTTATCCCACTGGCTCAACCCATCCTAGCCTGCTGGTGAGCAGGCAGGGGTCAGAGGAAGTTGCTGCGGTCATAGGAACACATCCCTCAGGCTCTCTCTTTCCTCTTCTTTTTCCAGGACACCTTGGGACTCTCAGCTGTGCCCAAAGCCATTTTTCCAAAGCCCTGAGCAACATCTCCTCCCGGTTGCATTGCCCACCATCACAACTGCTTTGGAACTGCAGTAGCAGTGCAGGGACCGCATCAGGGGAGCTATCCTAGCAGAGCCCTTGGCAATATGCACCACGTGTGAATTTTACCAGCCCCAAGACTAGTGTTCGTTATTCATAAACACGCCACCTCTTTTCACATGCTCAGACAACTTCCCCCTGAAAGCACTCTCAGCTTTACACAAGCCCAGCAGCTCCGTTGTTCCACAAAAGTTAACACCCAAGGGCAATATGAATCTAATGACGTGTGCAATAGGCAAATGTGGAAGTGAGGTGCTTTTTCCTACCCTTCTCTTGCATGAATTCTGCCCTGGCCAATCCCTCCCGTGTTAAGCTAACTCAGCTGGCAGAGAACAACTCCTAGGCTTAGGGACAGTCCCTGTATTGGAAAGAGTGGGATCCATCCCCACTACTACTGTTGCCAGGGGTAACTTCATCGAAATCTTTCCAAAGTACTTTCTTGCACTAAATACAACAGCAATGGTAGGTATGCCACCACCAGTACCACCACGCACGGGAGAAAGATGAGGTGGCACCTACCTGTTGAGAACCTCAGAAAGCAAAAACCAGTGAATCATATCCTGGGGGCAGTGGGGTCCATTCCCCCACCTCCTACAAACTTCATAGCCTTGTAGCTTTCTTTCCAAGCTTTATTTGCCTTCTCTGCTAAGCACTGACAGCACCCATGTGAGCACCATGGCACCCTGCTCAGAAGGATGGGTGATACTGTGGCACGAGGTTGGGCAAAAGCTATTCTGTAGTTAGTCTCTCCTTGAGATTTCACCTTGACATAGCTAGTATTTTCTTTACCAAAGACTTCCAAACTCTTGCAGTCTCTCCCTGGCATTTTATCTCCTTCCGTAGCCTGACCTTTCTGCAAGAGTGAGGCAGATGAAAAAAAAAAAAACCAAAAAAAACCACCACACACCAACAGTCAACCTTTCCTCCCCCTTTCCAAGCAGTGAGTCCGACAGGAGATCAAAGCGCGAAGTAATTTAGCCCATGGAATAATAAAAGTCAATGAGAACAATGTGCTGCTGACAGAGGAGTTGTGCCATGCCGCAGCAGGGAAGGAGGGCCCAAGCAAGCTGAGAGCTAGTCACTGGAGCTGAAGAGACCAGAGGAAGAGGGAGCTCTTGTTTGTTTTAAGAAAGTTTTTATTTTTAGAGGCAGCCTATGGATTAAACCACAAAACCAACAATATGAATATTTACAGGGCCGAACTCAGCGATCCCATACCAAAGAAAATTTCCCACTGGCTATAATAGGTACTTTGCCTTCCTTTAGGTAAGGCAGCCCCTTGCCACCATGTCATTCTGCACTGTTGAGTGTGGTTGCCTTCTCCACTGCATGGACACTTGGCCTTGCATGTGGAGCTGCTTCACCATTCTGTGCATCAGTTCCCCTTTCTGAGCTTCCCTCAGACAGGGTTTATGTAGGTGGAAAAGCCTTTTGGAATCTCCAAGTGGAGAGGAAGAGGAAAACAGAGCGTGGCCTGTGGAAGGTGGCAGGTCCAAGTCGATGGTCCTTCCCCTACTTCACCTTCCTGCTTAGGGAAACCTCAGTTCGCTCCAGACTGGGAATGATTGGCCATCACACAAAAAGCAGCAGAGCAAGAACAGTTACATAACCCCAAACTCCTCCCACCA
Source organism: Chionis minor (assembly GCA_013398295.1). NCBI lineage: Eukaryota > Metazoa > Chordata > Aves > Charadriiformes > Chionidae > Chionis > Chionis minor. The sequence continues at coordinate 326,074 of VZSF01011169.1, forward strand.
AATAGGAAAGAAAAATCAAATTGTAGGACAGAGTCAAAAATAGCTTCCCAGTTAGCAAAGATAACAGCCCGGTCCCCACCTCCAGCAAAGGGCATCCTCTCAGCTGCACATGCTTAATTCCACATGAATTTCTCATCTCAGAGGGGAGGAAATGACAGCTCCACAGCGACCAGCCAAAGCAAAGGGCTAATGGGTTAATGAGCTACCTCCAATATGGCACACGGAAAGGAAGCAAAGTTTTCCTTGGCCTGCAGAGAATCCAGGGAGATTCTCTGTGCCAGAGACAGCCCTTCTGCATCCACCTTCCTCCTGCATCTTCTGCTACCATCACGCCAAGCACGTGGGGAATGGAGTAAGTGACCAGAAATGGTGGAATGACAACCCCTGGCCAAAAGATGATAATTAGATCAAGTTCTCATCAGCACACATTCCTCACAGTTGCAAACACAGATGGGGCTTTCAAAAAGCCAAGGTCACACTGAGAGCCCTCCCGTTCGGCCAAAACAAGCGTGGCCTGGTGTGACAGTTCACCACTGTCACTGCCACAAAGACTAACCAGTGGGTTCAAAGACCCCAGAGAGCCAACACATAACCACTTCACTTGCTCCAAGGAAGAACCCAGCCCCACTTCTGTCACTCTGACAGAAGGTTGGAAGCAGAAAAACGCAAACAAAACAAACTACAAGCTTGGGTCTGACCTTATGATTTGGACAAAGTTCAAGCCATCTCCTGTCCCTTCCTCGCAGGAGGAACATAAGGTCCTCAACACAGCTTCAGAGGCCCCGCAACCACTCCCAGTAGCCACACCATGATCAGGGTTTGGTTCCTGGCATCCACCAAGGCCTTTGGTCTTGGATTCAGCAGATGAAGCAACCAGCCCAAAGCTGAACCAGCCAAACTCAAGCCAACCCTTTACTGAGGTTTGAAAACATCAAGCTAACATTTTCTTGCCGTGCTTTATTTTAGCATTTTTGCACATCTCTGCATTTTGTTGGCTTTGGCATGTACCTGAAGCCATAATAGCACAAGAGAAGATGATCTCTTCATCCCTCCGCTCTGACAAAACCAAGAAATAGTAGAAACCTCATACAAGTCACTTCCAACCTTGCAAAGTTTCCAAATCTCAGTCCAGACCAAGAGCTTCTAATGAGTTTGGATAAACTTTGGATAATCCTCTAAACTTTCAAGTGCCTCAGGAAAAGAGTCCAATACAGCACCAGGAACCTTGAAAGGTGCCTCAGAACTGGGTGCTCCTGGAACAGCAGAAAGATTAGAGATGTGATACCTTTGCAACCCCATGACTGCACCCCAGCCTTTCATTAACATTAAAAATAAAAAAAAAAAAAAAAAGAAAAAGAAAAAAAGAACACACACACACTTTGTTACTAAACTGATGGGAAAGAGAGGTAACCCAAATTCTCTCATGATATACCAGCCTAACTCTGACACACACCAGAAGAGTCAGAACAGATTTATCGAGCAGGTTTAAAGAAGGGAGGGGATGAATGACAGCTCCTTTCTGGAAAGGGAAAGAAAAGAAACATTAACTCCTGGTGTCAAAATGCTGTAAAACTGGCTTTTGACTCAGCACAGCATAATGCTGTTTGTAAATGGGGTAATTGGTTTGTGTGAGGTCATGAAATTAAGCATGCCTACACTTGTCCATCCCCTGGAGCACTGTCAGCTGCAAGAGAACAAGATGCATGTACAGCACAGGTGAAAGTAAAAAGATTCATGTTTCATTAAACTCATTAATCAGGGCTGAAATATCTTTAGCACTTCACGTGCTTGATTTTATTCATAACTGATAGCTTGAAGTTCCTGTACACTTGCAGGGGGACCTCATCTCCATTAGCTTCATCTTATTTCTTCAGAAGTGGAGCGCTCAGCAAGCGCACGCAGTTCCCTCCTGCTTCGCTGCTCCGTTTCCTGGCTAGAAGTACTTAACAGACCCAAACATCACCAGAGAGCAGTACTGTACTGGAAGGAAGAGACAGGCAGATGTTGGAAGGGTGGCAAAGGACGAAGCACGAAGCACGCAATGTGGTTCAAACATTTAGAGACTTGGGAGAACTGCTGGAATCTGTTCTGTTTATGTTTCCAGACATCTCCATCAAGTAGGGGGCAATTAAACACTACAGCAATTGGGTGATAGAATGATTTATTTCTAAAGCACCCTCGCAGCCTGAGGCTTTGGGAAGCACATGGAGACATGAACCTTACTCCAAGGAGGAGAAAGAGAAGAGCACTACCTGCAGCCCTGATGGAGGGCAGGCAGAGGCAGAGGCACAGGCAGGAGGAGCAAGCAACAGCTCAGCACACAAAGGTGATGTAGATCTTCGTTTCACTGTCAGCTCAGGCTCTTTAATGTTTGCAGGCGTTGTTTATGAGTTCAGAAAGAGATGGGAGCAGTGCCAATTTTTTTTTTTTTTCAAAAAATATTAAAGTTACATATTTCAATACAAAGCGTGCCACTTGGGGAGCATAGTCCAGCACACAGAGAGGGAATACCGGAGAACACAACTGCTGATGAGTAGACAAAAAAATGAAAGAGCCAAACCAAGATGGAAGAACTTGCCCAGGGTCACCGTGGCAGGTCTGGGGTCAGGGCGAGAGGGATTTTTCCAAACTTCTGTCCATTTAACAGCTGCCCTTCCCAAAAAGTGACTGCTCCCCGGGTTCCCTGGCTTTCAAGAGAGAGGAGACCAAGGGGAAACATGGTAAGAGTGCTCAAGTGTAAGAGAGCTGTGACAAGAGACCAAGGACTTATCCCAGGAAGGACAAGCAGCAGGGACAAAGGCTGCAGCAAGGGGAATTGAAGATGGAGCTTAAGAAAGGCATTTCTACCGCAAGGGTGGCGAGGCTTGGAGATCTGAGAACATGAATGACAAGGGACCTTCTGGCTTCAGGAGGAGCTGACTGGTCCCTGGAAGTCTTTTCTGTGCTGAATGCCTTCCCTGTAAAGCCATGGAAGTGGGAAAATAACAGCAGCCCGTCCATCTGATAGACGTGGAGAACCAAAGGCATCCTGCCCTGCCATGGAAGAGGTCAGGAGAGCAGATCCTCAAAGCCAAGGACCATGGGAATTCAGCTTTGCATTCAGTCCCGCTTCACAGTCCGTTTATTTTATGTGTTTATTTAACATCTACATGAATCAAGGCAATATTATTTCATAAAAAACAGAAAACTTGGCTTCACTTATTCAAACATTTGGACAAGGAAGGAAGAAAGCCCAGCTCAGGACTTGGCTGGTTTAAAGAATAGGAATATGAAGTTATTACCCTGTTGTCAGTGGTTCAAAACCAGCCCAGTTGGAGGAACTGAGTGCAATTGCCATCTGGCAGTTGTTTGGGGAACCTCCCTAAAAGAAGTCATGGCCTTAGCTCAGATCCAAGTAGATAAGAGAACTCGCAAGGATAAGGAGCCCTGCAGTGCCGTAATTTTTCCAGCAGAACAAGAGGACCTTCTGGAAGCGTGAGCGCCCCCAGCGTGAAGGTGTTTGTACAGCTCTTGCGGTGCCTGTTTGTGACTGCAAGAAGAGTCAGACCCACGCTGTGCCCATCCAGACCCACCAAGCTTTTACCTACCTGGCATCCCCCAAAACAGCTAAGTGCCCAGAATAATAAACACCCAGAGCAAGGGCTGGCCAGGAAAATGCTGCAGGATAATACCAACAATACGAGGTCATAAACTAGAGCTGCCAAGTCCTTTAAAACAAGCTAGGGTTGTTGTTTCCCCCCCTCTCCCTTGAGAACAACATTAAACACCAAGGCAGCTGCAGAAGCCTTATTTTTTCTAGCAATTCCCAAGGCAGCTACCATCTCCTGCCTTTAAATCAGGGCTGGATGGGTTTTTGGAAGACATGCTTTTGTCAAATGCAAGTTATTGGGTTCAATAAGGGTTGAAATTCTCTGGCCTGTGTTGTACAGGAGGTCACAGACTGGGTGATATAAAGTCACTTTTGGGCCCGATAGTTATAGAAAAAGCTACGAAGCCTCCCATATTGGAAATGAAAGAAAAAACAGCAGAAAATAATGAAATTGTCAAATACAGACAGCCTTTGCCCACAGAGTAGCTGTGAGCAAAGTGAAGGCTCTTTGGCTTTTCTCATTAATCACAAGGATTCAAATTCATTACTAAGGTCTTTTATCCTACTTTCCAAATGAAACAAGGTTTACGGAGTCACGCTGTACACACGTTTCATCGTATCGAGCATTTGAGCCTGTTATCCACTTTAGACAGGGACTGGAGATGAGAGATATTAACTTACTTCAAGTTTGGCAAAAGAAAGAAAGTGGGTAGAAGGAAAAGGGCTCGATTAATGTTCCCAGTGAAAGAAAGGCAGTAGCATAAAAATCAATCCTTCGCACACCAGAAGAAGTCTCTTGTGGCGGGGGAAAGAGGTTCGGTGTGCCCCCCACCATGGAGAGGAAAAAAGCTTGGATCAGGATTGTCCTACTGGGAGGAACCTACTCAGGCATTTTGTACTAGCCTGGATTTTGCAGTATCAAAAAAGGACAGAGCTCATGCTGCAGTTTTAATACAATTAATAAAACTTGAACGAGCCACCAGACACCAATCAAGAGTAAACTGAGCTCCAGCAGTTTCAGTACTCACAGAATTACTTTTATTTATGGTTAATAAGCTACAGCACGGATGGCAGAGCTTCAGAGCCGCTCGCAAGCCTCCCCATCACACGGCCAACGAGTACAGATACCACGGGGAGTACCAATGGGCCGGGGCCAGAGCCTTTGCAAGCCCCCCATATATGCACTCCTAACGAGCAACAAAGCTGTCTGTAAGGCTTATACAGCCACCAGCAAGGCAGAACCTAATTTAACAGTTTATTCTATCCGTATTCTGCTAGGGAAGGGGGATGGGGGGGAAAAAAAAAAAAGCACACCCGATGCTGTTTAGAGCTACCCCCTCGCTGGTTATTGTTGTAGTTATACTCTCGTTGCTCGGGCACCCTATGCAGAAGACAGAATGTAAAGAATTTCTGCAATGACCTCATCCTCCTGGCTGGCAGGCATGGCTCTCGCTGCGTCCTTGGGTGGAATTCAGCATGAATATGGCTTTTGCTTATGTCCTTGTATATGCAACTGCAGTGACATCAGCGTAGCTGTGGGAGCAGGGATTGCTCGCCAGCCAAAATTACAGAAGCTCAAGAATGGGAAATGGTGGTTTTTATAGGGTCCCGTACAAATTTCACCCCCATCCCTGCACAAATTTAGCACTAAAAATATCTCTTCTCATACAAAAGAAGATATAGCTTTGTTGTAGTTTTATTAGTTTTAATGAGGGATGACGCCACAGCACGTAAAAATTATTTCTACATGCCCAGATTCATCCTGGCCTTAACTAGGAACGCCAATGGAATCAAGGTATTAAAGGCATCTTTCTGGCATAAATCCCCAGTTAACCTAGGGAACCTGTAGGAAAGGCCTGTGTTTGGTTTGGACATGCAGATCACCCAGGATAAATAAGTGTCAGCAGGTGCAGGTTCACTCCAGGGCTTTGCTGTAGTTAGCACAGGACAAGCACCTTTCAAGAACAGAAACAAAGAGCTCTTAAAAAAAGAAAAATTATTAAAACTCATGCCTGACGTGCACCCCATGATTACTCCACAGTGGAAACTAGGTTTATTTTCCAGACATAACATTGCTCTGCCTCCAACGTAAACTTAATACTTGAGCACCTCTGAAACCCCAATAATTTCAGGTGTTTATCCGAGTAGATATATATGGTTTAGTGAACCTGGCTGTGACTGCTGATACTTGTCATTTTCACAGGTTTGCTCCATCAATATACAATGTTACTTGCTTTCGTTTGGGCAAAATCCAGTTTCCTTCACACCAAATCATTCAGACCAGCCTTCAAAAAACCCATTCTGGCCAGCTACTAAAGAAAAAACCTGAGTTCACCTGGAACTAATGAATGAGTAAAATAAACTGTCAATGGGACAGTCGGTAGTAACTATTTCCACGGAAAATCCAGTGCTTTAACAACCAGGTGCCAGAATCATCCCTTAATCCTCCTCCAGGCTGGATACCGGCTGAATCACCCACTGCACAGTCCTTTCTTCTTACCAAGTTTTCCCTTACCTACCATAAGCCAAGTATTTCCTCCCTCCCCCCAACCTTTCTCTCATTTGAGCTCTCATTCCTGCAACTGCAAAGGCCAGTAGGAGAATCATACCCATTATATTCAGATGCTGGATGTAAGAAATCAAATAGTTTTCCTTATTTGAGCTCCTCCATCTGCAGAGCTTTGCTGTGCCTAACGCCGCTCTACAGCACCCATGGGCTGGCAGGTGCTGCCTGCTGAGGCCGGCATATTTTTTTCCTATAATTTGTTCCTTTACTAGGTTTCAAGATATGCTTAAAATCCAGCTGACAGGACTAAATTATTGATTCTACATCAAGGTGGGGATTTGTGGCTTATTTTGAGAGCTGCATAGTCTTATTTTAAATGTGCTCTCTGTGCACTTATACCCACATAGAAAAATCAAGAGCTTTGGGAAAAAAATAAAAGAAAAATCAGTGGAGCTTTACACCAATTCTAGCACTGCTGAGAAACAATCCCTTGGCTGTTGTATGATTCTTACGCAACTGATCAGGGTTATTGTCAGGGGGGTCAATCTCTTCTCCCAAGGAACAAGCAACAGGACAAGAGAAAGTGGCCTCAAGTTGTGCCAGGGGAGGTTTAGGTTGGATATTAGGAAAAACTCCTTTACCGAAAGGGTTATCAGGCATTAGAACAGGCTGCCCAGGGAGGTGGTGGAATCGCCGTCCCTGGAGGTATTTAAAAGATGGGTGGACGTGGTGCTGAGGGACATGGGTTAGGGGTGGTTTTGGCAGAGGTTTATGGTTGGACTCGATGATCTTGAAGGATCTTCCAACCCAAGTGATTCCATGATCTTGTCTTACATCTCTGGCCCCGAAGCGCAGTGCACCCATGCAGGATGCCTGTTACAGAGCCGAGATCATGGAAGAAAACCTTGTCCGCCAGTCCCTCGCCACTCTAGCTGGCCCGTCTCATGTGTGCCCTCGTTACTCCAAGCAAAGAGCTGCAATAAGCAGATTAAACGCCGAAGAGGCACCGTGCAGAGCCCCGGCCAGGGCCGAGGTCCCCAGCTGGCCAGCACACGCTGGGGCTGCGCACGGGCAGACCGTCGCAGTAGTCTGGGAACCAGGGCTGGGATTCAAATTAGAAAACAGCAAGAACCTTTCAAGCCAAGAACAACAGTCCAGCTGGGAATGGTGTGACGCTTTACACTGAACAAACACGAGCTAATTTATCAGAACACTGACTCCAGCTCCTTTCCGAGATAGCGCTGGCGGCACCTCTGAGCAAAGACAGACGGAAGGAGCAGGGGAGAGGGTAGGTAGGCACAGAGGGGGAAATTCAACCAAAATAGCCTTTTAGAGTGAATAAGACTACACTACAACAAGAACAGATGACAAAATGCTTAGAGCTCCCTCTGAGCTTTGCCACTGACTGCAGACACGGTCCACTCAACCTGATGGATCTAGGCACAGGACAGGCACCAGAATACAGTGAGTGCAAAAGAAAAAAAAAAAGATTACATCACTATATACAGACATAACACACACTGCCCTGCCTAACCATGCCAGGGTGCTGGACACACCTATACCCTCAGAAAAGTGCAGCTCAAAGTCATTTCAGCTTGCTGTAGGCCACTCCTGTGTTTAATTTTATCTTGTTTTTAGTTTGCCCTGGTACTGTTGTTGCACACGGGTTGGCTTGAACATAGGAGGACTCCACACAAAGCTCCGACAGAGCACACATGCAAGCGAAGAAGGAAACGCAAACGGAGCTGTCAGCAGTTTCCCCATGTCACAACCCCTGCCCTTTCCTGGCACCCATCAGAGGGGCAGCGTGAGGCATCAGAAACCTTCAGAGTTGGCCCATTACTTGCAAAACTTCTGTTTTGCCAGCTCTAACATTCCGGTAAGCATCAGGAAATTTGGGTACTTATCCAAACCACATCTTCAAGCCCATTCCGTGACAATTTCAATGGGATTACAAGGCTGTCAGTTGAGGACTGAGTGATTGAGGTGTCTCGTCCCCCAGGCTCCGCTCCACACTGCCCGTGCCACCTTCTCTGTCACGGGTCCCTCTGGGCACTGCAGGGACAAGTCTCTTGCTGCTGGACTTATATTTGTGCTTAGTGAAAGCAGAATGCAATAAAAAGAATAAAACCCCTACTTGTTCTTCTTACTTGGGAACTTTTGCTTCTTTAACAGCTCCTTTATTATTTTCCCAAGTCACCCGTATCTCTTTACAAGTAAATATATGCTGCCCATGAGGGAGGCGGGGGAAGAAAGGACACTGTTTTCCCTCCGTGGTATCAGTTTTCAGTGTGACACACAGTTCACTGCAAAAACCAAACAGCCCTAATGAGAGCGGTTGTGCAGTCGCTGCACCCGGTGTCAGTTCCTCAGCTCCCGCCAGCAGCACCCAGCCCTTCACAGGGTCAGCGCCGAAGGCAGCGGGGACCAGGACACATCCCCCGTCCCTTCCAGCTCCCACCATCACCCCCAGAAGATCCCCCTCACCGGAGTACAGTATGCAGGAGCTCGGCGCAAACCCTGCTGCGACTTGCTGCCGCCGAGCCGGGGTCAGTGCACCCACCGCTGTGGTTACACCACATCAAGGGGTGGAAAAGTGACGCCATAGGACTTTACGCCCAGAGCAGCAGCGCCCCAGGGACTCAGATAAAGCAGTTTTCTAAATCTGGACAGCATGCCTCAGGCTGGGGTCAGCCCTTCCAAGGGCAGTTCAGATGTCCCTACACCAAGGGGTCAACATGTCCACAGAGAGCTGTAAGAGTAGCATCCTAGAAGAGTCCTAACCACAGAGATGGGCAAACAAGCTCTGCAGCCATTTGGAGCATCCTCTCTGATTCACTTGCATCATTGCATCTGCACCCCGCGGACCTTCTGGGCACTGGAGAACTTGCCCAAAGCACCACATTTCCCTGCTCACCAGAGGTCGGTCTGAGCAGGCTCCTTCCCATGCTGCTGAAGAAGGCTTCCACTCCGAAGGAGCGAGCAGAAGGTTGCCTTCCATCCTTGCCCATCAACCTCCAGGACACCCCCACCAGGCCTTGGCAGAGGACAGAGCTGGCCACCACCTCCCTTTCCCCTCCCAACTGGAGGGGTCAGGGTTCATCCCATCTGTTTGCTCCCAGTTGCCTTTTCTCAGGCTGTGTTTTTCTTTTCACTTTTGACCAACAACCCCCATTTTAATTAGACTCCAGCCCCATCACAATTATTTCCTTATACATCGTTGCCTTTTATCTGCCCATCAGAGACCTGTCCATCAGATTTAGGATAGCCCACAAAGCTGCTCCTCAGGCTTTGAGTGTCCCCATTGACTCGGGATGGGATCCCAGGCTGGGGAAACTGCCATCAGATCCTCATTCTTCACCCAGCTTTAATTTACTCCCGACACCAGGAGTTCCAAGCTTCTCCTCTTTACCTTCATTGTGGTCTCCCGCCACCACAACAGCCCCGCTCGGCATCACGGGCTGAGGAGGAATGACACCCGAGGAGCCGTTGCCATGGGTGCAGACGCTGGTCCCTCCAGGTTCCCATGGCACCGGACGAGACACGCACCGGGGTGATGAGAGGGAAGAATATGCACCCGCCAAGCTATTTGTAGCCCATCTAAGCATCTCGCAAGTTAAACAGTTCGCCTTTCTTCCCCCTGCTCCCATCACCCAGCAAGCTCGGGGGGCTCTCCCACACGCCAGGGCAGCGCTCACGGTGCACAAAAGGCTCAATAATTGTCCTGACTGACCTGGAGACAAAAATAAAATTCACCACGGGTGCTCAAGCATGGCCGAGGGCAGAATTTGGCTCCCACAAGCTGCCTGTTGGCTGGTTTGCATTTTACAATTTTTGGCAAGAAGTCCTCTTCTTGGCCCTTGCTGCAGGCTGGGGTAGGGCAAGGGACCATGCTCCAGGGCTGAAGTGCAGCATGCTCCTCAGAAACCTGGGGGTTTTTTTCCTGCTGGGAATCACGTAGCATAGAAGTATGTTTCAGAGTGGACAGGAGGAGTGGGACTGCCATAGACCTCGCTGCACGGCCACAGGAAGGACGTGGCAATGGAAACTCATCCTTCCAGCCAGGGACGAGCATGTACGGGACAATTCCCATGTCACCCTCTCCCTCACAGGCAGGCTTGAGTAGAAGAGGTCATTTGCTCAGTCTGGGGTGGTTTTCACAGGTGGAGAAGCTTCACCCAGCCCTTCTCCACAGAAAGGTTTCTGCTGGTCTCCCTAGGCTGTGGCTGCAGACCACCAGTCACCCTGCCAGAGATGAGGCTTCATCAGCTGCCAGCGCTCAAGTCTGGTATCATTTAAAATTTGCTCTGATGTCCCATTTCACAGGTGATGTCAGCCAAAAGATATTTTAGTGGAGGGGAGAAAAAAAGCCCAGCAGAAGCAGAGGGTGTGACTGAATCCGGAATAAGCTTTGCCTACAAATTAAGCATATTCCTCCTTTAAATTGATCCCCTCCTTCTCCAGGCCTTCAAACTCATATCACCCCTCAGATCTCCCCACAAGCAGGGGAAATCAGCAGCAAGCCAGTCAGCTGGACATGGTGGTGAGAGCAAGAGGAATTAGGCTCCATAGCATATGAAAAGAATTAGGACTATTTAATCTCTTTTCCCCTTATCAGTTGTCTCAAATGTCACTTTGAGAGGGAAATGCAGTGGAAATTCCTGCAAATCTTTCCTACAATTAAGGAATTGACAAGATTTTTCAGCTTTTTCTCCCTGTGTTTGAAAAATTAATACATAAAGGAAACAATCTTTGCGGAGCATAAAACTCACAATAGGCTGAAACATTATCTTAAACTATTCGTCTGCTTCCTGCTTAAGTAAACATATTAGGAATGTGTGTATATATTTCTGGGGCAGCTTAAAAATAAAAAGAAAAGAGGTATATAGTCTCTCCTGCTTTTGAGTAGCACGTTGTTTATGTTGTTATAAGCACAGATCATATTTATAGCTGAACACTGCGTGAAAGTGCAGGCAAGCTGGGAAACATTTGTTAGGTTTAACAATCTTTTATTTAACCGGTGCAGAAAAATGCATCCCTCTGGATTGATTCATGGCACGAATTGTATAGAAGCCTTCTTCCTCAAGAAAAGAAAAACCTCAAAAGGTCAATCTGACATTTCAGCTTTCTCAGACATCCAGCAAAAACGTTCACAGGGCAAAATCCCCAGCCCAACAAGCTGGATGGGGTCAGAGCAGGGAAAGGATAAACCACAGCTAGGGATGCATTTCAGGACACAAAGCAGAGCCATTCAAATCACCTGGGCTGGAAGGGACCCATCCTGTACTGCACCACAGTCTGTAAAATACATTGCACTCCTCAAAGCACCCAGAGCCAGAGGCTTTGCCAGCTGCAAGGAAGGGGCTGACAAAGCCTTTTGGCTACATGGCATCTCCCCCATTAACCGAGACAGGGCCCAGCCCTCCTCTCAGGCTCAGCCACCAAGTCAAAACCAGAGCTGAGAAGAGCTTTTCTCAGCTCCCAGTTACCCGAGCCGGCTGCAGCAAGCATCTGCTGTAGAGAGCAAGCCCCCACAGGCAGAGATGCAGCTCCTTCTGCAAGCCCTTGGTCAGGTAGTCACCGGTTTTTGCAGTTTGACACATCTCACCCCACCAAGGGTGTTGCATCTTTGCACAGTTGCAGCATTAACTCAAACCTGGACCAGCCTCTTCCCAGCAGAGCAGTGATCCATCACAGGGCTCTGCAGCCTGAGCTCAGCTTCCACTGCTCCTTCCACCACTCCTCCAAGGCTTGTCTATGTGTTACTATTTGCTGCCATAAGAGGTAAGGGCTGTCCAAGAACTGGTTTGTGGTTGTAGAGAGGGAATAACATGCAGAGACGTGCACCAGAGCATCGCCATGAAGCCTACTGCAGAGCCAAGCAAGCTGCTACAGCAGAGGTTCCCAGGGAGCTCGTGCCCACCCCATGAGAAGACCATCCCTGCAGCCACAGGGAGCAGCCAGTGCCCCAGCCAGGTACATCTCTCTGCCTGCAGTTTTTCCTGAGCACTCACCAGTCCCACACAGATCACTTCCACTTAGGGGCTGAACACCGGTCACTCGTTAGGCATTGTCCAGGTCAACCAGAGACAGCTCCCACTTTTTCCCCATGCAGTTGGGTTCTTTGTGGAGGGAGATCCCAAAGCCCAGGAGAGCAAACATCACCAGTCTCTCCCTTTAGAATCATTTAGGTTGGAAAAGACCCTTAAGGTCATCAAGTCTAACCATAAACCTAACACTGACAAGTTCACCACTAAACCATGTTCCCAAGAACCACATCTACGCATCTTTTAAATACCTGCAGGGATGGCAACTCCACCATCTCCCTGGGCAGCCTGTTCCAAAGCTTGACGACCCTTTTGGTGAAGAAGTTTTTCCTAATATCCAATCTAAACCTCCCCTGGTGCAACTTGAGGCCATTTCCTCTTGTCCTATTGCTTGTTCCTTGGGAGAAGAAACCAACCACCCCAGCTACACCTTCCCATCAGGCAGTTGTAGAGAGCGACAAGGTCTCCCCTCAGCCTCCTTTTCTCCAGGCTGAATGACCCCAGTTCCCTCAACCACTTCCCAGGAGGCTTGTTCTCTAGACCTTTCACCAGTTCCATTGCCCTTCTTTGGGCATGCAAAATTCACACTGCAGGTGCCTCAGGTCACCATTGGTTTCCCAAATGGAACAGAGGGAACACAAGTTTGCTACTTGCTAAAAACTCCTAAGAGGCAGAAAAACAGAGGATTTGTTTCCAGAGATCACCCAGGAGAGCAGCATAATGTATCTCCTATAATTGCGTAAGAGGGAGCAAACACTCATCTCTTCAGCTTTTTCTCCCGCAGGGATGGCTGTAGGTCTCCAAGCCTTTGAAGTTAGCTTTGTACCCCAGGAGGGACTTGCTGGTCTGTAGCACACGCGGACAAGCACTTCCACAGAGCCAGCAAAGGGAGGCTGGTGCCTCACAAAGCTGACTGTCCTCACCCACGTGCTCCCCTCCGGCCCTAAACCAGGAAAGCAACGACCATGGACCTTTATTTGCTGCTCCTGCCCTTTCCCGTTATCCACAGCAGGGCTCTGGGGCAAGGAAAAGCAGGTCAGCAGGAGCTGCTTCACACTAGGCACATTCTAGGGAATGCTCAGGTTTTTCAGTACTTGACAAGTCACACTTTAAAACAGTAAATAAATAAAATACGTAAACCAAAACCAAGCCTTCGTCTCGGCTACCTTTTCCTTATCTACCTGGATTTTCTGTTTTATCCCAGAGCTTCAGAGGAAACAAGCCCACAGGCAAAACAAAGCTGTTCCAAGGTGCCACAACTTCACCCCCAGCATCATTCCATCCCTCCCCACGCAGGCAGCTCTGGCCCAGATTAAACAACAGCTTTGGAAACCAGCGTCTTCCAAGAAGGCAGCCCCGGGGCTCCTGCCCCAGGCCCAGCAAAACCTCATTACTCCTGTTAAATTACTGCTATGCTACTTCTCCTCTGAACATTGTATTAACTTCTCTCACCCCAAGCTGCATGCCCACCACCCTCCAAACCCCCCCCACCACCGTGTGGCCCGGCCAGGTCCCCAACAAAC
>VZSF01011169.1:339794-397460 GCA_013398295.1 Chionis minor
CCGCCCCCAGATACACAGCTCCCAGGCACTTACCAGTATCACCTCTCCCCAGGGAGCAAGCAGGGATGAACTCCATGAAGTCTCCTTCATTTAACAGACCTGAAGGAGAGGTGTAAGCTCCCACCTTGGTCCCAGGTCCCACGTCCCCCACCTGCAAGGGAATACCAGCACAGCAGCACCTCCTTGGCACATCACAGGTGACTACAGAGCAACATCAACAAGGCAGGACCACTGTGAGAAACTTGGGCTGAAATTTTCCCCAGGAAGAGCCTGCTAGCCCTACCTACAGCTAATACCAGCTCAGCCCACCAAATAAACTCTCCTGGCCAAGTCTTCTCTGACAGTTGAGCTGAAGACTTTCAGCTGTCACTCATTTGCACCAAATTAACAGCTGCAACAACTTAAGGCAAAAACATACACACCTGGCCCATGCAACAACCCCTTGACTTGGAGACCTTTGGTCCCAAAGCAGAAGGAAGCTTGTGTTTGCCCCTTCGCTGCTCCTGCTGGGCACTACAGCGCCAGCTGGGCTGCTTGCAGGGGGAGTTAACTGCTGGAGGAGAGGAGCCAAGGGACAGAAATTCTGCTGGAGGGGCGTGATGAGGTGAATCCCTAAGGAAAGCAAAGGCTTCAACATCTGCAAAGAAGCCATCTGTCAGAGCTCTTAGCCTATCTGGAAATGCCACCAAAGAAACCCCAGGCTCCACACCTCCACTGACATTACTCTTCTGGCAAAAGCTCCTAGGGTGGAGTTCACCCAAGTCATCGTTTTTTGCGCGTGAGTTTGATGAGATAAAGTGCTAATACGCGATTTGTGCCAATCAAACCCAACACAGCAAGCTCCATCTGCCATTCTCTGGAAGGGCAAGGTTTATTCACAGAGCGTAGCAATGAGCCGTTAATTATAAATTGCATAAGCCAAGCAAATCTCACAACAGATCTTCCTGGTGCTGGGCAGGCTTGGGGGCTGGGGGCAGCATTACCATCTGCTCCAAGGAGTTTGTTTTCTAAGCATCTAAGAAATAGAATGAATGCTTTCAAATTCAGACCAGCAGCCTTTCTACAAGGAGTTTTATTTACCCTGCAGTGGGCAGGGTGCAGAGAGCTCTTCGTGTTGGCCCTGCTCTCCTCTGTGTAGTTGGGGCATTTGCATGTTTGGGTTGGAAACACTCTCCTTTAGTTCTTGCAGGAACCGAGTTCATAGCGCAGGATCCATTTGCTCATTGATGGCCCTATTTTTGATCCCTCTTTCCATAGACTGGGAATTAAGACACTTCTTCCCCAGCAGACAACGGAGAAAAGGGAGCTCCATAGAGCACCATGTAATGTCACTGTGAAAATATGGTCTGGATGAATGCTGCTGCCCACACAGCAGCATCCAGCCAAGGCCAAAGGCTGCAAGAAGAGATTGAAGGAGATACAAGTGCCACCAAGCTCGGTGGGACAATCATGCATTTGTCCTTAGGATGAAAGGGGGAATTCAGTTTGTGCTGTGGCAAAGCCCGGAAAGCACAGTGGGGAGATTTAATGGGAGTTTAATCACCGATTTTAATGGGATTTGCTTGAGGTCCCACAGGGCATAGAAACCATAGAATCATAGAAACATTTAGGTTGGAAAAGACCCTTGAGATCATCGAGTCCAACCATAAGTGTAACACTGTCAAATTACTACTAACCCATGTCCCTCAGCACCACGTCTACCCATTTTTTAAATACCTCCAGGGATGGCGATTCCACCACTTCCCTGGGCAGCCTGTTCCAATGCTGGATAACCCTTTCAGTGAAGAATTTTTTTCCTAATATCCGATCTAAACCTCCCTGACATAACTTGAGGCTCTTCCCTCCTGTTCTATCACCTGTTACTTGGGAGAAGAGACCAACCACAGCTCCCTGTTGTCATCGCTCTGGGTTATGGATGGGGGAGCAGCTCGCCGTCCCCGGCAATGCTACCTCCCTCCTGCAAGGGAAGCTCTCCCCAGTTTTCAGGGCTGAATGATCACTAACAACGAGGATTGGCTCTGGGGCCAGGGATGACAGGGAACTCCTTGGACATGGGGAAGACAAAGCATGTCCTTCCACGCTCCGGCTTCCCTCAGACTTCAGGAAAGTGACCTTAGAAAGGTCTGTGCACTGCTTCCAGCCTGCACACCCCAGAGGATACATCCAGGTTAGGGCAACCCCAAGACTGATCCCAACTTGCTCCCACTCTGCAGAAGGACCAAACTGCCCCATGCGGCTCCCACAGCCCCGCTGCAGCCCTGGGATGGGAGGAACCAGCTCTACAGCCCCGCTAACACCGATCGAGAGCCCCACCAGCCCCACGCTCCCGTTTGCACCCTCAGAGGAAAAAACTGTTTGCTTAAAGCAGTGCAGCCGCCTTGTCCACGCTCTTTGTCCGGCCTGTGCCCAGTCCATGCCGTTGTCACTGCAGGTCTGGGGAATAGCCACATATTCTGAAGCCTCCTGCTTCTCATCGCTTGGTGCCACGTCTCTACCAGCAAATTAAGTTCACCTCAGAAGCTCTGTGTTTCGGACTTAGAAAGGGAAGGTCATGTCCACTTCAGTTACAGGGATTATTTAGGTATTGATGTGAACTACCAGCTGTTACTCCATCCTAACAATTGCTCCGGGTCAGGTAAAGACCCGTTGTGCTATACCAGGACTTTTATTGCCTGGTAGCAAACGCTTAGAGAAAGCCTATAGGAATCAAGCGAAGCACGGAGCCCACCAGCACACACAGGACTCATGGGCTGATGTTTATCACAGTCACAGAAGGACCATCCTTAAGGATCTCTCTCAACTCCCCGTGTGTAATTCAGCCACTCTCACACATGCTGCATCACAACCCACCATGAGACAAGGCAGGATTAAACCAGCAATAACATCCCTGCACGAGGCTGCATCAGCTAATTAATGTTTAAAACCTGCTGTCAATCATAGAATCATAGAATCGCAGAATCACTTGGGTTGGAAGAGACCTACAAGATCATCAAGTCCAAGCATAGACCTATGCTAAAACCACCCCTAACCCATGTCCCTCAGCACCACGTCTGCCCGGCTTTTAAATACCTCCAGGGACGGCGATTCCACCACCTCCCTGGGCAGCCTGTTCCAATGCTTGACAACCCTTTCGGTAAAGGAGTTTTTCCTAATATCCAACCTAAACCTCCCCTGGCACAACTTGAGGCCATTTCCTCTTGTCCTGTCGCTTGTTCCTTGGGAGAAGAGATTGACCCCACCTGGCTATAACCTCCTTTCAGGGAGTTGTAGAGAGTGAGAAGGTCTCCCCTCAACCTTCTCTTCTCCAGGCTAAACAATTCCAACTCTCTCAGCCGCTCCTCAGGAGACTTGTTCTCCAGACCCCTCCCCAGCTCCGTTGCCCTTCTCTGGACACGCTCCAGCACCTCAATGTCTCTCCCATCCTGCGGTGCCCAAAACTGAACACAGCACTCGAGCTGCGGCCTCACCAGTGCTGAGTGCAGGGGCATAAGGAACTGGTGGTGGTTTTTGCCGCAGGCAGAGGTAGGGCAGACCTAGGTTCGGGTGCAGGGAGATGCCACGGGGCCGCAGAATCGGCTTTGCTGGAGATGCGGGGTGTGAGAGCGCTCTGTGCACGGCCAAAAGTGAAGCAATGACTTCTCGTCAGGAGCACTTGCTTTAAGGTCAGCGTGCATGAAAGCTGACAGCTTCAGAAACAGAAAAACAGAAGTCCTGTGAGCAGCCACGGGACAAGCATCAGCAAGAACCGCGCAGGGGAGAGCAGTGCTTGAAAAACACAGCAGGGTGGAAAAAAACAAATTTTCTGGAGCACAGTGCTAGGAACAGAAACAAAAAAAAAACCCAAAACCAGAGATATCAGCACTTCTGAGTCCTTTCCTCAGCTCTGGGGAAGAAGGCAGGTTGGTGGCTGGAGTAGGGAGACGGATGCATCCGTGCCGTGCTCCCAGACATGGAGAAACCTCGGGCTCCCCACTGCGCTCTGTCCTGCCTCAGCTGAGCACCTGGTAGTGGTGACCCTTCCCTGGAATGGCCAGCCTTTGGGACAGCTTGAAAGAGCCTGTGAGGGGGAAGGTGGTTTGGAAAGCAAAAATGGCTATTGTTTTTCTCCATGAAAGATGAACAAATTTCATCTTTAAGGGGTCAGCTCGGTCCATGTGAAGACCGGCCTATTGTAACCTCTGCTGCTTCTTTGAGCAATTTTTCTCCTGAAGAAGGAGCCGCCAGGCCAGTTCAGAGGGAGTTCTCCTTCTGAAGGTGGAAAATGCCTGGCATTGTGTCCAGTCTGTGTTTGAAGTGGGAGAAAAGCAACTTTGAATAAGCTTTTTATGGGCCCCATGGCTCTGCTTGACCATAATGTCAGCTTGTAATTAGCAACAGATACCACTTCTGTCACTCGTGATGTTATCATCAGCCGTCTTGCGTTTCAAAGTGAGCAGAGGCATGTAAATTATGGGCAATTTGGTCTCTGAAATGGGCTTTATGGTTTTTTTCTGCAGGGCGACCGGGAAGCCTGGAGTTTGTTACAGAGAGAGCGGCTGAGCCAGCAGAGAAAGGAGCAGGAGAAAAGCTGCTCCAGCAGATCCCTGGAGGAAACACGTATGTGCCAGCTCCCTGGTGAAGGCAGAGCTGAGTGGTAGGTCTCGCTGGATGTTCTGAGGAAAGAGGGGAGCAGGTTTGGAGGCAGCCAGCATCCTGCATCTGAGATGAGGAAGGCTCTGCCAGGCTTCGTTCACACACCGATGCGGACGGCTGGAAGTGGAAAAAGATGGATCACTCCTGAGAAGCCAACACAGCGTTGTTTCCTACTCAGCATATTGCAAGTGCTTTGGCTGACGAAGTGTTTGATGGCCCAAGAACAACTGAGACAACATTTTACCCTCATTGATAGAAAGCGTTGCCTTCGACTGTAGTACAATTTTCAGAGCAAAGGAAAGGCTTGCATTTCCCAAAACAGATTTGATTTTTTGTAAGAAAAACAAAGCCCCCAAACTCCCACCATTCCCAGTTTTGAGCAAAAGCAGTTTTAACTTCTGTTAAAAAAAATGGAGCAAAAGTTTTTGCTTTTTTTTTGGGGGGTGGGGGGGTGGGGGAGAAGTCTGTTTCTTGCAGCAAGCCCAGCGAGTTCCCCACATCCCTTGGCACTGCTCTGCAGCCTCACAGATCCCGCTGCCAGAGCACTAGGCTGAGTGTTTGATTTCATCTATTGCTGTAAGAATTATTGAGCATCCTGTTTCTGCCTTGCTTTGGCCCCCCTGCAGAAGGAGTCACACCGGAGCTACACTTTGCAAGGGCTCCCCAGGAAATGGGCTGCAGCAGAATTTGGCCCCGCATTGACTCTGTGGTGTCAAGTTCCCCCCTTTTATTCACTGGAGGAATTCAAGCATCACTCTACTGCTCCAATCTTTCTATCTACCACTGGCAAATAACACAGCCAAAAAGGTTATCTGCCTTCAAACAGAAATAGCTTATGTTTAGAAAAGAATTAAATTTTGTTCCCTTTAGAGTTGCAACCACATCCTCAAAGCTGTTAACCTGAAAGTGAACTTCAGATAATAAAACTCTAACCTCACCCCTTCAGAAGAGCTGGCAGTCAGCAGCTACCTTGTGTACTCTCCCGCTATCTGCCCCATCGATGGCTTGATAGCTCGGCTTGTTTTCTTTTTCAAGGGAAGACAGCTACTAAATCTACGCTCCCTACCCCTCTCCTCAGCACTCTTGGGCTTCTCCACAGCTGCAATGCTTTTCCATCGTCCCTGCTCTCAGTTAAATAAACATTGTGACACATACTGATTGCTTTAACAAACTTCACTGTTCCACGTCCTCGGCGAAGCACGGTTATCTTTTTACAGGGAACATTCCTTTCCTGTTGCTATGCCTACTTCAGCGCCATCCAGCACGATAGCCAAGACTGCTGAACTAACCCACAATTTCCAATGACTCCGGTTTGCTCATCTTGAAATAGCTCAGGAGGGGTGTGGGGCCAGCTGTCAGAGCTCCTCTGCCGGCAGCCCGGCTCCCGCAGTTTATCCCAGTCGAGGACCCGGCCGCGGCTGCCTGGCGGAGGGTGACCGTTGTCTTCTGAAAATGTCCCGGAGCTAAAAATGGCTGGGTGGAGCGAGGTGGATGAAGGAAAAGGGAAAAGAGGGGTCGGACTGCCAGCGTGGCTGGGGAAGGTTGGTTTTACCCTCCCCATAAGGTTGCGTTTGGAGTTCTGTAATTTGCAACTAAATTGCAGAATCCAGAAATATTGCTGGCAAAACGGTATTTCACAACCATTCATCATCGGCGTGCACAATTTCCTTCACATGACAACCTATGTTTTAAAACTTGCAAAGAGAAGGGAAATTGCCATTTGTTTTGGCCAAGCCGAAATAGCACTTGGCGCAGGGACGCGGGGCGCCATGGCTGCTCCCGTCGATAAGCCCGGCAGGGCAGCTCCTGCCAGGCAGCCGCGGGCACCTCGTCCTTCACACACACCACATAACGATTTCAAGAAATGAGTGTGTTTCGGTTTCCCCTAACCGGCTCCTTTTTCACATCTAACACAGCAGTGCCTGTCCTCCATGTGGTTGTGCCATTCTGTCAATTACTGCAGGTCAACCTAGAGATTTTAATGACAAACTTCCCTAAAGTCAGTGATTGCGCCATTTTTCGTGCTGTTTTCACCTCCCTGTGCGCAAACATTTTCCTCTCACATAAAGGATAGGTTGGCTCCTCAGATACCTCAATTCTCAGAGGTCTGCTAATTTCTATCTAGTGGAGACCCAGATGCAATCGCTGCAAAATATATCTAGCATGCCGGACACCGCAGAGAGAGGTCAGTGAAGCCCAAGAGGATTTCTGGCAGCTGATCAGTTGTAGAAGATAGTTCTTCCTCTCGGCATCAGCCAGAGTATTTTTGGATCCGCAAGGACGTGTGCGTGCGCTGCCCTCGCCGCTCTCGGTTCAAATACTCCTGCACCTTCATGCACCACAAACCCAAACTATTTTCTCCTCGTTCTAAAGACATCAGGCAATATACAGGATCTAATTAAGATTTCTTCCTTTTATCTTTCTGTTTAGGCTTTTTCATGACCTAGCCACAATACATTGGACTAGTTGTGCATGGGGGGGAAGTACAAGGGTGTGAGCAGAGGAAAAGACTTGAAAGGAAGCAAATAAATCCCAGCCCGAGTCCCTCCTGTCTGTATCCGGCAGCGAGCACGTTGCCAGCCGTGCAATGGTTGGGGGCAGCCTCCTTCCCCGGGCCAGGCCAACACTCAGCCCTAGTTGGAGGATTCACCACCTTGTTCCCATCTCTCTCCCTTCCACCAAGCTCTGCACCCAGAGCCACGTCCATCTCATGGGCCCAGGAGCAGCAGGAGGAGGTATCCCAGGGGGTCCTAGTGGGGATAAAGCGGGGAGTCACCCCAGGATAAACCCAGCCCTTGGAGACGAGGTTTCTGTCCGTTCTCCTCCAACACGGGGTTGTGCGCGGTGGGTGGAGAGTCTGGAGAACGTCCACGTACCTGGCCCCGAAAGACACAGCAACGGCAGCCAACTTCTTCCACCGCTGAACCCAGCAGCGCCAAGGGATGCTTCTGCTGGCAGCCCACCAAAGACTCATCTCCGGCCACAGTAACACAGCCAGGGCAGCGCTCAAAGCCTGCACGGCTCAGGAAGGAGGGAAACCGGAGAGCTGGATGGGCCCGAACCCAGATGGAGCGAGACAGCCGCGTGAACGGAGGAAATGATTCAGAATCTGGAAATGCGAGCAGCGCAGGCCGCGTGCGCTGGGTCTTGAATTGGCCTCCCTCGACACAGAGTGGTTGGGGGGGTTTTTGGGACTCAGACAGGGATTCTTGGAAGTGTGTCAGGAGCAGGCTGAGTGCATGTGCCAGATCCATGTGGAGAAAACCTCCTGGTCTGGAACGTCAGTTGAGTGTTTTCCCTTTTCGCTTTTTGCAGGTTGCACAAGCTGAAGTTTAAACAGCCACATTCCTTGCGGTCATTTGCTTTTTTTAAAGGAATAATGTATATACACATTGCCAGCAAGCCCTGTGCATAGGAGATGTACCGTGGGTTCTGGTGGGATCAAACTGGCCTTCCATCGATGAGCTTAAAGGTCCTTTCCAACCTAGATGATCCTACGATTCTATTCCATGGAAAAAGTGTCTCCAAAGGCTTTTCTGGCCCATCAGGACAACTTCTTTGTTGTAGTTCCACTGCTCACTCCCACTGAACGGTGAACAGGTCACGGCCAGCAGCACTGGGAAGAGTTCTTTCCCACCGTAGCCTGGTAATGTGCGCTCTGCCATGCTCCGGAGTGGTGCAGACCCTGCAGGCTTCCCTCTGACAGCCAGTCCTAGGGTCCCATGCCAGAACCCCTTCACCACCATATCTTTAAGATCACATTAGCCTAACAAGGCTGCACTCCCGGTCCCTCTTTTAGCTTTTCCAGCCCATGTCCTAGGCACAAGCTCTGGTTTCTGCCTCTCCATAGAAATGGGATTGCACAATATAATTGTCCTCGCCTGTAGGTGAAAACCAACCTTCCAACCTTCAAGATACCCCCAGTGACTTCCACACCAGCTTGCCCAGCTTTCCAGCTTGACTGTTTGGGGCCAGCAGACCCTCCTTTTCACTTTGGCTCCTTTTTGTCCCCATTAGGCAAAATGCTATTATAAGCCACCTTGGCTGCTTTTGCAACGGGTTCCCCCGACCACTCTCACTTCCACTGCCATCCCACCTCAGCCCCTCTCAGCTCCAGCTCTTGTCCACCCACCATCCCTACAAGCTCTTCATTTTCCTAAAGTCTCCTCTCGTCCTGCTCGTTCAACCTGCAGAGGTGGAACAAGTTCACCTTTCCCTACTGCCACTGGTGTGGCCTCTGCCAATTTACATCTCGGCTGGGTAACACAAGATCAAAGACAGCAGCAAGGTCTGGTTCCCCAGATGTTTGGATAATCTCAGATGTTGCTGCGGGAGTTGTGACAGTCACGGGAGAAAGAGAAGATCCAGGAAGGCCAGTCACAGATATCGTCGTGTTTAATTTCACTTCATTAAATTGAAATGGGATTGCGTTACATTCTAGACAGTCTTTGAGAAACATATTCATGGGGGGTTGGTGGCAGGGTCGAACGCTTGGACACTCCTGGATGCACAGCGTGGGGTGAAGCACTCAGGACCATAAATCAGTTCCCCACAGGACAACCAGATGAAATTTCTGAATTCGCCCCTGAGCTGGCTCTGAATTTGAGACCTGGGAAGGGCTAGACGTGCCCGGCCGGGAAATTAATCTCTTCCAGACCAGCCTCAAACCTGGTCCTGGAGGTAAACACACCTCCCTGCCCCTGTGTCCTCTAGCCATGGACTGGAAACACCACCTACATTAGTGGGAAGGGAGTCTGCTTTCCTGTTTGTGCAAGAACTGACTTCTCTGAAGGTTTGCCAGTGGTGGGGCTGGGTTTAAGAAGAATAAAACACTGGTGAGATGAAGGGGAGCATCAGTGAAGGTCAGCAAGTACTTTGGATTAAAATTTCTCCCCAGATTTATGTGAGGTTTGCATTGTCTAGCTTTCTTTTGCTGGGTCATTTCTTGCATTCCTGTGGCACAAGAAGCCAAATTCATCCTTGCTCTAAATCCATTTATTTCTTTCCTGAAATTAATTTTGCTCTTGCATTTCAAAGAGCAACGATGGCAGAACAGCTACTAAGCTCTGTGAGACACAAAGGAGTTGCGCCTGCTGCAACAGCATAACTATAAACACAGTTTATGCCCTCTGAGGGAGGGCTGGGGACGTTTTACCTTTGGCTTCCAGCAAACCCAGCTTGCTTTAAACCTGCGTCATAGTTTTTTTCGTTCAGGGGAAATGCAAAAAAAAAAAAACACCTCAAAATCAGGCCCACATTTCCAAATGCACCTATTCCCTACCATCTCTTTAGGAAAAACACATGGTGAATCTTTACACATGTCCCAACAATACGTGCAGAGCAAGAATGGTTTGGTGAAGAAGTGAGGGGAAAAAAAAATCAGCAAACTTACATCCAGGTTGAGCAACAGATGAGATCCCATCTCTGAAGAAATGACATTGTGAATCTGGTGAGGAGAAGGAACAGACTGTTTGTTGGCTTTTCTATCGAGGAAGCAGCAGGCTGCCAGAAGTCTCCTGTAAATGAAAGTCCTGGAAGAGAGCAGCACGATCTGTCAAAGGGAAGAGCTGGTGCTAACCAACACTGTTGACAGATGAACCTTCCCTAGACCACTGGGTCTGGAGAGTTTCTGAAGAGTGAACAACTTCTGTCCATTACAGAGGCTCTTGCAAAATCCCTGCAAAATCCCAGCTCAGACTCAGCCATTCCAGAAACAATTGAATAACTTCAGAATAGCAAGCAAATATCTAAATAATCCTGCTTGATCCTGGGCCCAGCAAGGCGCCAGTGGGAGGACGCCAAGAACTCAGAAGTGCGGAGCGTAGGTAGAAAGCACATTGTTCCAGCCCCTCTGCAACCATTGCTCTCCTTGAATGATTCCTTTCCCCTTGGCCAACCCCAACACCAATGTCCCACCAAGTCTGCTGTGGCCCCAAGGCCAGGGTCACCACTCCTGTCCTTTCCCCTGCAGCAGCTGCTCTCCCAGGTCTGGGTCAGGGAGCTAAACTGCTCTGCAGTCTTGAGGTGGCTTCAGACTTTGGTGAAGAAAGTGAGTTTACTCCTGTTGAGTTCTATGGTGGGAATGAGGCTAAAGAACTCTTGCATGCCAACACCTGGAACCACAGACCAGAGTCATATACCTGTTCAGGGTGGCAGGCATGTGTGGCCCCCTGCAGCCTGCTCCAGCTGCAGAAATCACTGCCCCCAGTAATGCATCGTCTCTCCATGTTTGTGTCAGCACCCCTTCCACAACATAATGAAGCGCGTTTCTGTCATTTCCTATTTCTAATAATTTCCTACAGTTTCACCCAGAATGAGTTAGTGAAAAATGGAACAAACCAGTTGGCTCGGAGGCAGTGACTCCCAGAAGGTAGCCGTGGCGAGCAGATGGGATGGGCTGGTCATAACTTCTTCTGCTGGAGCCAAGCAATGGCACGTGGACACGGACCAGTTGGGCAATTTGGCTTTGCAGGGAAAGAAACTGCCCAGCAGGATGGCAGTGCCAGTGCCACCTCTATGTGGGATGTCCTTGGGCACAGCAAAAATCCCTGTGACAGGGATTCAGGGAACATCCAGGTCTTAATCTGGCCCACATGCCCTTGCTCTTGTAGAGGCAGGTCAAAGCCCCCCAGCATTTCCACTGAGTTGAGCACCTCCACAGGCCACATGCCTCAGGGTCATGCTCTGAAGGCACAGGCTGGATCCTAACAACATCTCAGGTCACAGCAGGTGGGAACGTGGCCACGTCTGGCTCAGACGCCTCAGATGCACTGTGAAACACAAGATAAATAACAAATACCTTCCCCTACCTGCAAATGACAGGTGTCCCCACGTGTTTTGGGTTTTTTTCACTCCAGCCCATAACCACTGTACCAGTATATCCAGTAGCTGCTTGCTGTGGCCACTCCGTGGTAAGAGGACACATTCTGGACAGCTGGGAGGACCATGATGGGTTGTCATATCATACCTGCACTTCCTTCCCCTCACTCTTCCTTAGTCCATAGCCATCCAAATGAGGTTTTAAGGACTTACTTTCCTCAAGGAGAGATTCCTACCTCAAGGAGAGATTCCTACCTCAAGGAGAGATTCCTACCTCAAGCAGGAGGCGGAGACCTGGATCCATGTAAATGCCTGGACCTTTTCTAAAATCAGTATGGATTTTGCTAGGAGGCTGCCCTCCTTACGAGCCCTCTGTTTTAAAAGATCTCTTAAAAGAAAGTTGTCCTTCAGTTATGTGGCATTATTATAAACACACAACTGCTGCTCAGAAATCAGCTCAAGCCCATCTGCAAAAGCCTGGAAAATGCCAGATTCATGATTCCAGGAGACCATTATGTCTCAGGCCTCCCACTACCTGATCCAGTAGCAGACCTGGACTCTTTTCCAGCACGTTATATTTAACTCCAGCCTCTTAGAGCTGTGGATTGCTTAGCTCTGAAGCAGCAAGTTTAATATCCCATTCAGAATGTCATTAGCATTAACTATTTTTACTGCATATTCTTGTTATTCATGTAAGCGGATCCCCCTTTGGGCCTTGCTCCAGGCAATCCCTTGAGCCTTCATTCGCTCAAGTGAACTCGCTGCACTCCAAGCCGCAGCAAAGGGCTGCTCCTAAATTTCCTCCACACGTGATGCTCACTTAGCATCTGCTTCACAGCTGGACCCGTGGGCACCCCTGAACGTGTCCTCGTGGTCACCGGGCACAGCCAGAGCGTAACTGTACCAGGTTCCTGAGGCTCCGGAGCTGGAGGAGAAGGAAACAGACACCGGCACCAGCACCAGCGGGCAGGCACCGAGCATCGCCGAGATGACACCCAGCCACCCACCGTGCCCAGCAGCTCAGCTCTGAGCATGTAGCGGAGCAGATCCAGGGCAGATGTCCCGACACGCTGCGGCTGCAGGAGGGACCCTTCCAGCTCTGCTCCACCCATGCCCATCATGCTGGGAGAGAGAAACCTTCTCTGATATTTTGTTTGTTTGTTTTAAGGCAGCTTGCCAGCCTCTTTGTGTCACTTCAGAAGTGCAAAACAGCCTGATCTAGATCTCAGGTTCACACCTAGTTTTTGAACGATATTTGGGGATCAAGCCAGGTTCTTAATTTGGAAGGATGTTACCTGGTGGCTCTGGACTGAGGATCAACGCTAATGCATCATTTCCTCTCATTAGGTTTTCCCATTTGTTTTCCATTAGAAGCAATCCTAAGACCTGTACCGCTGATAGGAGAAAAGTCTTCTCCCAGGAAGAGCCTCTCCCTCCGATAAGGGCATTTTTCCTCATCTGCTGTGAATGTCATTGCTGCAACATTCCCTTTTAGCACTCTGGGCTGCAGCTCTATATTAGGCCAACAAAAATAATAAGTCCTAAAATGAAAACCTCCAGATGATCTTGGCAGAAACAGCACGTCCATCACAAATGGAAATCACATTTGATACTCCACAATGGCAGGAAACTCACCTGGTTTTATTTAGTCTCCACGCAGATATGTGCTGTTGGCACTCCTCCAGCGTATCTCTTTCGAGAGGGACTGGTTGGTGGTTCTTTTTTTTTAAACTCTCTGTTAGTGGCTGTCCTTTCTTATCTAAAACACCCTGTATGTTTGATTTTCACTGACGACCTTCACTGACTTTTTTTGTTTGTCTGCTGTAAAAAAGTATAAGAGAACTCAGCAATTCATGCATTTACAGCTCTGTTCCCACAACAAGGTGCTTAAAATAAAGAAATTGGCTCAGGGTAATTGCTTGATATGAGAAAGATTATACAGGCAATGAACATCTGTATCACAGCTACGGTTGATGGCTCTGAGTGCTGTATCATGTGCCAGGAGTTCTCTGCCAAAAAAAATACTTAAAAAAAAAAATTTCCAACCCAACATATGCTTATATAAGACTTATCCAGTATGCAAAGAAGCTCATGAAAAAAAAAAAAGAAAGAAAGAAAAGGAAAAAAGACTAGAGTGTTGAAATAACACAGGAAATTATGCAACTGATACCTGAATCTGAGCATTGCAGATCCTATCCGGAAACCTCGCTATCTCACAAAGCTTTGGTAAAATAAAACAAGTTATCCTCCTTTTCGAAACTGAACTTGTTGATACAGAGACAGAGGGAAGTTTTGCACCAACACGGTCACCGTCGGCCGGAGCAGCTGTAACACGGGCCAAGCGCCGTGTCATCCCCAGCATCTGGGCAGGGTGAATCCCCCCTCGCCCTCCCCTCAGCTGCACCCTGCGCGTCACGGAAACCTCAGGGCTCAGCACACATCCGAGGGGCGCGTGGACACCGGCTGCTCCTTTGCGCGGGGTGGAATTGCCTCTGCGTCTTTTAGCACGCAAGCTGCGTGGATAAAAGGGAACGGAGAAGCAAGTTTGGAATAAAATCAGCTGTGAATTTTTGCCAGAAATTTAAGCTGACCCAACGAAAACTTGTTTCTGAGATAAGTTCAAGAACTTTTCCCACCTTATTATTTCCATGTTTGTATTTGACGTACAGTTGCATCCCTCCCCTGCTTCTCCAGGAAGCTCTGCTTTAGGGGGTCTGCAAACCCCACTCATCCTCTGCACGAGAGTTCACCCAGGACTCCCAGAAATTCACTTGGGAACCTGATGCAAAGCCGCAGAGCCCATAACCCCCATGGGCTAACAGGTGAGCGTTACGTGAGCGGCAGTTCACTCCTCGGCACATGACAGGGAAGCACAGCCCGGACTTGTCCAGGCACGGCACCAGCAGCTCAACATCACAGCTTCAGACTTGCAACAGGAGATCCCCTTCCCACCTAGCAAAAAAATAAGCAAAAGTTCTCAGGCTCAGATAAGCTTCTCTGCCCTTTTCCTTGCGCTCGAGGAGGGCTGCTGACCAGGGAAGCTCTGGTTCAAAGTTTTGTTTCGGTAACAAGCTCATCCATCCCATGACTAACCACCCTTGCTAATGGTTTAAGCCCGCACTAAGGATCCAGACACCAACTGGCAGCTGCAGCAGGAGGAAGAGAGAAGGACCAGACATATTAATCTCGCCAACCAGTCGCACAGCAAGGGGAAAGGAAGGTAGAGGCAGGACAGGACCAGGACAGTCTTCTTGCCCTGAGCAAAACACTCATTCATGCCTCCCAAAAGAAGACATCCGCCTGCAAAACACTGCGGCGGGAGAGTTCTCCAGTACCACAGTGTGAAGGAGCCTTATGGGCTTGGCCTGGAAAAGTTCGATTTGAAACTCTCTGGAGCTGACGGGAGCCTTCACGCTGGCTTCAACAAGTCAGAAGCTCAGCGTTTTCCTTGTTTAGCCTTTAGTAAGCAAGACATGCAGGGGTACATGGTTTCTTCATGGTACCTCACCCTGGTTTCTCACCCCCAACACTACCCACCCAGCCATTGGGTTATCCTCGCCCACGGGTACCAAACCACGACCCTCCTTGCAGCACGGCTGCCGCCCCATCACCTTTGGTGGTGAGCACATTCACAGAGCCTGGAGGGAAACTACCCTCCTCCTGGGCTGCAGGGCCCCCAGACTGCCTAAAATCAAATTAATGGCTTAATGTCAGGGAGAGAAACACATCCCCACTGCTGCCTTGCCAGGTCCAAACCCGTAGCACCTTGTAGACAGCCCCGCTGCAGGATCTGGCCATGCCCTCTGGCCCGGTGGGACCTGAGCACTGTGATCATGAAGGAGCCCTTTGTACCTCTGCAATGCCGTCAGCTTGTGAAACAAAGCTCCAACAGTCCCAAACTCCTTGATGCCCGAGAAAATGAGTGAGCAGAGGGGCTGGGAGAGTTCCCGAGCACGTCTCAGTGGGCAGAAGGAGGACTATCTAATCAGATGTGGATGGAGAACAAATAAAAAACAGCTGCTTTTCACCAGCTCTTCTCCCAGCTGGAAAAAAAAATGCATACACATACAAGAACAAGGGAAGAGGCACTGATGAGCTGTTATCTGAATTTATTGCCAGCATCTGACCCAGAGTGGGGTCTATTTTTTTTTTTTCTTCCTTTAATTTATGACCCAGTTTTTCATCATGTCATGACATCACCCAGGGAGATAGATTTCATAAACAGGCACACACATCGCACTGGAAACAGGATAAACCCCTAGGCCATCCTGGGCTCCGTGCAGCATCACCCCAGCAGCAGTCTCCAGGCACACTCTCTTCCAAGAAATCATTTGGCGTGGCTGCGACAGAGCCACCCACCTCCCAAGTTTTGCTGGGCTGAAGGCAGCTCAGAGGGGATTTTTACACCACACCAGTCTAAAAGCAGCGTTGCACCCTTGTGTCCTCTTGCCCCACCCTAATTGCATTTTCCCTCCAAGGGAGCCAGACAGCTCCGCATTCAGAGATGATTTATGCTGTTTTCTTTTGGCAGTAAAATATATCAAATTCTTCAGAGACTGGGTGGAACCAGAACTGCCTTCTCCATGGCTCAGTCCAGGTTCAGACTGGAGAAGCCAGTGGTCAGCGTGACCGATGTGTTCCCCAGTCTGGCCTCAGCCCGAGGCCAGCAGCGCCCATGCGGCTGGCCCAGGGAGAAGCTCTTGGCTTTCCTACACCTAACACAGGCTAATTGATGGCAGATCTCCGGTTCCAAACCCCTCTGCTATTTGTTTGTCTGCCTGCAGCTTCCCTTGGTGAGAAATCAGGAACTCCCCATCTTCGCAGTGGAAATCTCGGCTGAAAGGTCAAGGCCAGATGAGCCCGGGGCTTGAACTTCCCTCTGCTTTCGGAGGTGGCAACACAAGCTGAAGCTCAGGGAGGGCACGGTTCAGTACGCCACACCATCAGCAGAAGGGCAGTCTGCCTCCAGACTGCTTTTAGAACCAGTTCAGCCAAACTGGTGTGAGAATGAATGGAAATCAGCCTTGAGACCCGCAGAAATGGCGCAGGCGGGTACTTTGTGGATCCACTATGAACGACGCAGGCTGCATTCCCAAGATCTTGCCTTAGCTGGATTGCTTGTAAAATCAATTAAAATTCATGGAACAGGAGGAAAACAAACTTGCCTGGTATGTGAAGGCAGAGAGAGAAATACAGAAACCTGGCCTTACTATTTTGGAGAAAGGATTTGACCAAAGAAGAAAGAAACTTATTTTCTGATTTTACAAATGAAAGTTTGGTACAGACGGTGGAATGATCAGAACAAGCACGTCATCCCCCAAAAGTACACGGGCCGTAGGAAACCCAGACAAGCAAACCAATTATAACAATTGTTCTCAACACTTACATTGCCCTCTTCATCTTCACAAAGTACCTCTACACCATGGTACAAAGGAAGAAACTGAGGCTAAAGAGCTGGCCTAAGCAGCAGAAGATGCAGGGCAGGCAGGGGATTACAGCTCAGGTCCCCTGGCTGCTCCAGCTTCTCCTGATTCCTGGGAATCTCAGGCTGAGGGCCACAGCAAGGGGTGCAACCTCATTTCAGGACAAAGTGAGTCTTTTCAGAGCTCAAAAAGTGGGTTTGTGTCATCAGGCTTTAAAAGACCACCAACATTAAATAATGAAAGTGAAGATGACCCTAAATCATCCTTCCATACGGTTTATGAAGAGCCCCAAATCTCAAAATGCCAGGTCTGGTGGTGCTACCTGCTCTGAAAATACCACGCAGCCGTGGTGTACCACCTCCATCCCATGAAAATCCTTAATAAAAACAGCTAAAGAAGAGCTGACCAGATCACTGGGAGTTAGACTGTTTTCTGGGATGTTTTCCTTGGGGCTTTTAGCTTTCACTTTATTTTCTCGTGCTTAGGATAGAAGTCATCGTTAACAGTTATTGTACGACCTCATCATTAAAATATACTCCCATCACAACTGGAACTTCCCCCATTTGTTAGCATTGGGTTTAAGTTCAGGTCGAACCCCCGACCTCCCGGCTCCACGTTGAGATGCCAAGCAAGCCATTGCAGTTCAGGGTGCAAGGTAATGAGCCAACTCATCCTTCCTGCAACTCCAACACTGCCAACGGAGCTGGGCTAAGGGTTGTTCTGCTGCAATGCTTTTAGCAGTCTGTCGGAAATGCTTGTTACATGCAATCCTTATATAAATAGTTGCGAGGCGGGTGGAAGGATATCATGATTAAAGAGGCCTGTCCTCAAGGGTCACAATGCAGAAGTTAGAAAACTCTCTGTTTACGGATCTGCACACAAGCTGCAGAACCTCCCACCCAGCAGGTGACACACAGCCCATGTCCAGGCAAAAAAAATAAGTTAGGGAGGGAAGACTTCTGAGACTCTTCTTGCCACAGACAGAGAACAAGGAGGCTCAGCCTCTTCTACCCAATTCTTTTCTGAAATAGGTTCATCTCATGCCTTCTTTCCATCAGATCAGTATCTAACCACACCACAACTGTCTGCATCTCACAGTATGCCAAAGATAAAGTCATACCTTGCATCCAGACCAAAAAACCCAGACAGAGATCAGGTTAGCATCAGGAGACCAGGGAACTGAGTGACAGATACCCAGCTACGCTGGTACTGGTCCACATCTCCTTCAGCACAGACGTGCCCGAGCAGGGCTTGTCCTGGGGCTGGACACCAGCAAGGCCAGGTGACCCCATAGGGCTGCTCAGGAATACAAGGCTTGACATGGACAAGGGACAATGGTTACAAACTTGAACACAGGAAGTTCCATCTGAACATGAGGAGGAACTCCTTTCCTTTGAGGGTGGCAGAGCACTGGAAGAGGCTGCCCAGAGAGGTGGTGGAGTCTCCCACTCTGGAGACATTCCCAACCCGCCTGGACGCCATCCTGTGCAACCTGCTGTAGGTGGACCTGCTCTGGCAGGAGGGTTGGACCAGATGGTCTCCAGAGCTCCCTTCCAACCCCTAACATTCTATGATTCTATGACATCCAGTTGCTTCATCCTTCTTCTGTGCACCCAATCTAAAATCCACCTACCCAAACGCTCTGCTCCAGACTGATGGTCTCAGAAATCTCCAGGCTCTCCGCAGCGGGTTTAACCCAGGAGCTCTGGGATAATCTCCCGGCGGAGAGGGAGCAGCCTCCTCCAGTCTGTTTGCTGGTTAGGATAATTCTTCCTTTGACTGATGATCAAGAAGCTATTATGTACTGAGAGGAGAGTGATTTGTTCTGTAACGCTCGTGGCATTGCTTCAGTGCTTGGCAATTCTGTCTTGTTATCACTGGTGGAGAATTTTACAGGCCACTGACAGACCTTCAAACGCAGCCATTGCTGTGTGGAAAATCCAATTTGCTTTGGAAGTCTCCTCACACAAGGCCTTGTCTTCATGGTCCTTTGGCAAACCATTTTCAGCACATGCGCTAGTTCATGACCCTGTGATTTAACGGACATCATTAAATTTTAGCAGAAGAATCCATCACTTTGAAGGAACCCCTAACAAGTGTGTGACCTAAAAGTGAGACCTAATATACTGGCATCTCCACACAAAGGGCTTCTTTTCTCTTAACATTTGGCTTATCTCCATGCCACTCCCAGGTCAAGTTCGGTAGTAAGCCCTCATAGTCAATGCACCATTGAGCCGCTCCAGGAAAAGCAAATAGCATCAATGCGAAAAATGTAAATGTGCGTTTCTCTGCAGCATCCGCTGCTGCCAAACAGATAACAAGTTTATGTAGGCACAGGAAAAAAAAAAAAAATTTGAATAATTATTGTTTGCTTATAAATTAACCCACAGAACTGTGCCACATGCCGTAAAACAATTTTACATTACATGGGCTTAAACGGTACGACTGGTATAATAAACTTTATGTTGAGTCACCAAATTCCTCACATTCTTCGACTTCCCATTCTGTCTCAAATGTCAGATATCTCGCTGGGGTAACACAAGCGGTAGCGAGGGCCAGGGGTTTGCGTGGGTTTTAATTGCAACAGCAACATTCTCACAGAGAACAACAAGGTTCACAACCCCGCTCTGCGGCTTGGGCGGACTGGGGGAACTTCAAAGAACTTCTTGTCTCCACACTGGGTGTTTTGGGCTTTAAGACCCCTCAGGTCTGGCGGGGGGTCTCAGAGCTGTGCAGCACCCCTAACCCCAGGTCACTGAGCCTCTGCAGGCTACTGCCTTGTCACAAAACCCACGCAGGGAAGCGGGGCTGAGCGGGGCAGCCAGCTCAGGGACGCTCCTCTACTTGGGCTGCAAACAGCCACACGGTTGCAGTAGCCTGATGGCTACCCTCCAGTCCTGTTGTACCAGTCCACAGCAAGGTCAGAGCATGTCTCCATCACTTGGAGGTTGTTCAGCATCATCTGGGCTTTGTTTAGAACTTCGGTATTTAAAGTTTTTAAGATCCTGTGGATTCTCCTTCTCCTTTGTGTTCTGGCACGGTGGAATCCAGACCTGTGCTTGTTACGTAGAGATCATTTATGCATTGTAGCTTTCTTCTGGTTGCTCCTCTGTCTTCAGCTGAGCACCAGTGAAGATGATGCACCTTCTCCGGGGAGCCAAGAAAAACCTGTAGGCAATTTGGACTTAACCTTTCTCCCCAAAACGCAAGTGATGTTTAGACCTTATCCGTGTCCTTAAGCATGGATGCTTGGTGGAGGCAGCCCACAAGAGTTCAGGAAAAGCCTGGGAGCCCAGAAATATCCCGTGGTGTTCCAAGATGCGTGTATGTGCCTGGTTTTGGAGAGAAATTACACAGAGCCAGCACAAAGAGGTACATTTCCCTTTCCTTACTCTGGAGCACAGGTCTGGCCTGTGTCTAAAAACATGCTGATCCTGGGGTAAAGCGGAGCTCAAGGCCATGGCAGCAGATGTGCAGATTTGACACTTGCAAGCAAAGCAAAAGCACAGGCAGTCCCGGCCCAGGGGCTGCAGCCCTGCTCCGTCCGGCTCCCGGCTCCGGAGGAAGCCCGGCAGCCCGCGGGAGGATGGCGTGCACCTGCGAGCCTTTTCATCTCAACGACATGGCCCCGTGCCTGCAGTTTTCCAATGCTGACAGAAAGAGGTTGAGGGTGAACAGTGAGCTAGGTGGTTACAACCGGATCCATTTCATTCCTCCTGGGATCTCCGGCATGAGCCGGCCGTGCTCGTCCGAGCGGTCTGTGCCTAAGCCCACCTGGCAGGAGCTGGGCTGAGGAGGGAAGGGACCTGGCATCCTGCAGCCACGGAAAGTTGAAAAAAAATAAAATGTTGTGGGCGTCTGGCCACTGAGCTTCACTTTTTCTCTACCTCCCCCTTTGTGCAGGCAGGGAGGGGAGGGAGCGCTGCGCTCCCCGGAGCCGCTCCGGGGGACCCCCACTGTGGTCCACCCCAATGGCGGGAGCATCCCGAGCCGAGCGAGCCCTGTGCCTCACGCTGATTTAAACAAGCCTAGAAAAACCACAAATGAAGCCCATGGATTTAGCATCTAAGGTCTCTTCCCAACTATGACCAACAGAAAACATCTGTAGGGGGAAGGAACTGCTCATTTACTATCTGAAATGTCAGAGAAACCCGAGAGAAAAGGAACCAAAAAGCAGCAATTACCCAGGCCTCCTATAGCCCCCTGCAATAATCAAATATAGCTAATTTGCACTGACTCCTTTTTGTGCTGACTCCAGGCACGGAACAGAAAGATCACAAAGGAAAACCACCCCCAACCCCCCAGTCTTTTTTTTTTTCTTTTTTCTCTAAAATTGGGATCTGAGGCTAACTAACCTCTCAGAGGAAAACATGCAGCCAGAAGGGCAGGAGCTTTAAAAACTTAATCCTTTCAGGCAAATGTAAAATACTTGCGTTTCAGCTGGAGAATGAATCAGAGATGATTCCCAGCAATCCCTGATTTAATAGTGGCAAGAGCTGGGTGCAGCAGACGCAGCTCTCTCCCCTCCCTCTACCTGCTGAATCCATCTCCAGTTTTTGAAGCTGATTCAGGGCTGGTCGGGGCAGCCTTAACTCAAACCTAAACAGCCTGCTCCCATCATCGACAGGGAGCCACGGGGTCAACGGGAAACCAGAGAAAATCTGTTTAGTCATTTCTGAAGGCAAAGCAAACCGTGATGATATCACTTACTCGCACAGACGCTCGGCCGGCAGTTCGCTGCCAAAGCACCTGGTCCCGCTGCCTCAATAAAGCGATCAGAGACGCTTTGGTGAGCTGTAAGGGAGCCCCTTGCACTTTATTAACCAAACCCATGAGTTTCTTTTTAGAAAACCCAGCAAAACTGATGCGCGGGGCTGCGGGCGCGAGCGCACGAGGCTGGGCTCAGCCCCGAGGTGGTGGAATTCAGCCCTCCTCCATCCCCACGGGGTGTTTTGGGGAGCTGCTCGCACCCATCCCAAGCAGAACCCCCTGTCCCCCCAGCTGCAACAGGGGCTCTTGCAGTGGAGGAAGAGCCTCGTCCTCCAGCCGCCTCTCGTCGAGGCCGGTGATCTCCCCCAGCTCTGGGCCGTCCGCCCCCGCACCGGGCAGCCTGCCTGAGCCACAGCCACGCCGCAGCAGCAGCCTCTGGGTGGGAAGGGAGGACACAGCCCCCGAGAGCTCCCGTGGAGCCTTGGGTGGACGCCAGCATGCCAAGGAGGTTGGGAAACCTCCCACTCCAAGTAGGCTGCATTCCACTGCCCCACGGCGACTGCTGCCCCTTGATGGAGGAGCATCCCAAACCCAAGGTCCCAAGGAGAACTGGTATTTCAGCCAAAGAACTTGTTTGCCCCATCACAGGCAAAGGCAGGGGGGGAAAGCGTGGAACAGCATTGTGGGGACGAGGGGGACATGGCCGGAGCCAGCACTCGGCTCTCCTGGGGCGCCTGCCAGAAACAGTGTGTGATGCTCCGCTCTGTAAACCAAATCGCTCATGGCTTTTGCGACTTCTGAGCGATGAGGGGAAAACTGCCGGCACCAGGGAGCTGCCTGCCTGCCCTGCCTGCCTCCTCCCCTGGGCTTGTACTGAACGAGGAGGCAACAAATAAAACTGCTCCGAAGCGAAGCCGACCTCTGCTCGAGGCCAGGGGCAGGAGCCCAACGCGAGCGCAGCGTGCACCACGCAATTGCGATCCGCTTCCATTGCACCTGCAGGTACGAGCTGGGCTGAGGACCCCGGCGCAGCACGCACGCGGCCAGCAGCACCGCTCTCAATAGCTTTTGCACTAAATAAACAGGATAAATAGAGGGGAAGGGAGGCTCAGAGAGAGGAAGCAACTTGTTCCCGAGTCACCGACAGCTAGAAACAGATTGCAGGTCTCCTCCTCCACACCCGCTCTGCTTCTCTGCCTGGGAATGTTATTCTGTGGCCGTACCACCTTCTCCCAACCTCCCCGCAGCACTGTTGCACTCCCCTCCTCCTCCCCAGCCCTGAAGTATTTAAGCAGCAAGCCCAGGGTTGGTGGTCCAGGAAGAAATACAAGCAGGGAGGCAACCCCTCTCCTGGGACCAGACTAGGTGGCCTTTTTTAAGTTCATGAGGAATTCAAGGGGGAAAAAAGAAAATAAAAAGAAGTAGAAAAAAAAAATCCATGTCCAAAGATTTTTTTTTTTTTTCCACCAACTGCAATTGTTTCTGTTTCCTAATAAATCATGTAGGCCAGGGACAACCAATCTGCACAGCATTATTATTGTCTCAATACATTTGTTGAAAGAAAAATAACACTGCGGCTTTGCTGGAGCAGACAGGATCTGCTTTTCCAAAAGGTTTGTTGATATTAGCCCACAATCTTGTCGGGCTCCATGTATACTCTGGACTCAAAGAGCTTTGCTGCATTCCCATCTCTAAGATACGGAGAGTCACCAAACCCAAATATTACTCTGAGCAGCTGAGACCTCAAAAGGTCTTTCTTTATTTTCCTCCACACTCTGTTTCCCATTAACTCTTCAGCAGCATTTGTATGCGTTAAACTTACGGAGCCCAGCGGCTGAACTCAGCTCCGGGCTGAACTATCTCACATCCATCTAAACAACAGCAGCAGTTTGCAAACGCACGTGATTTACTCTGAGAGATTTTCCACGGGACATGAGCAGGGCAAATCTCTCCTGGTCAGGGGCCAACCAGGGGCAGCCCCGGCTCCGTTTTGTGGATAAGCATCAAACTGGTACATGCTGGCCAACCTACCGGCAAGGTCCTGCCGTCGTACTCCCCCCGACAGAGGTTCTCAGCCTCCCCCAGCCCAGGCAGCACCAAGGAGCCGTGGGCTCTGCTCCCCACCAGCCCAGCCTTTTGTGGCTCCTCACAGCTAAAAGCAGCATCAGTACCATGGGGACAATGGGGACAGGCCATCTGCCGAAAGCCCCAGGGTCTAAGCAGACCCACATCATATGTCAGACCAGAGCAGGGGCCACCAGCACCCCTTTGCTGGTCCTTGGCATCCCCAAGAGAAGCAGCTGGTGGGACCGGGCGTGGGGAGCAACGCTTTCAGATCAATGGTGTGTCCGTGTGTCTGTCCACGCTCCACTTCTGTCATCGCTTACCCCTGAATGAGTATCGGGAAGTCTGTGGGTTTTCTGACTTTTTTTCCTTTCCGTAGTGCACGGAAACCAGGAGAGTTCTCCAGAATGTCCAGGAGGCTCCAGCCAGGGCATGTCAAGGGCAGCTGCAGTTCAGACAGGGACAAGGATGTCCTCTTCCCGTCATGAAGACTGTCTGCAGCACAGAGGCTGCGTGTGAGATGTCAAACCCAGACCCTCCGGACTGACCTTGTAGTGCTTTTGAATCAGGTTACCTGACCCATGGGGGTCCCAGGCCTCAAGTTGTGCCAGGGGAGGTTTAGGTTGGACATTAGGAAAAACTCCTTTACCAAAAGGGTTCTCAAGCATTGGAAGAGGCTGCCCAGGGAGGTGGTGGAATCGCCGTCCCTGGAGGTATTTAAAAGCCAGGCAGACGTGGTGCTGAGGGACATGGGTTAGGGGTGGTTTTGGCATAGGTTTATGGTTGGACTCGATGATCTTGAAGGTCTCTTCCAACCCAAGTGATTCTGTGATTCTTTGATAAGCAAAAATGAAATGCCGGAGCTGCGCTCACCCCAAGCCCAGCCCTCGTCTGCCAAGAATGACCAAGTTGTCCTGCAAATCAGGGCAAAGGAGGCAAAGGGAGTCCCGAAAGCCTCTGGGGAAGCACCCACAGGGAACCCAGGCAGGGCGCATCAGCTCGGGCATTCACACCCACGACGGGCTCATCCCAGTCTGCAGACATGGAAAGAAGGGAAACACCGAGATAAAAGAGCGGACAACCAGGAGCGCTGCCCTGCTCCGAGGTGCAGCCCGAGTGAGAGCTGCTGGTGCCCATCAGCTCTGCAAACTATGGCAGTGACCACCTCTGTAGCCAGTAAACAATGTCACAGCAGGCAAAATTTGTCCCCTGATATATCCAAGTGTCACATATTCTGATACCTATGGCCTTGAGGGAAACGATAGTTTAATTTTGGACACTAAGCTAAGGCTACGCTGGTTTTGGTAGTTCAACAACAAGCGCAGAGGGGTTTTTTCCACCCAGCTTCACTTCTGCTGCCTCTGCAGCAGTTCCCCAAACCCAGGCTGCTTATGCAGGGCTTGCTCAGCATCGTCACCCGCTCCCTGCTCGCAGAGGGCCCCGTGCTGTGAAGGGGGAAGCAAAGGGCACGTGGTATCACAAGGCAGAAAAAGCAGCGAGCCAAAGAAGCCCTGCAAAGGTGGGCAGACATGGCTGGGCTGGCTCACGGGCTGAGCCCATCCCTTCTGAAACAGTGGAGAAAAACTGATTGAAGCGAAGGCCGAGGTTTAGCTACTTTTAAAGGTCTCTCAAGCACGATTAATTCCTATACTAGGTCCTCTCACCTCCAGGAGCCACTCCTGCAGCGTTTACACCCATGGCATAAGGAGGCATTTGCATCCATGAGTTGGCAGAAGACACTTGGTCTCCCCTCAGTGCAAAGGGACAATTGAACCAGACAGCCCCGCCAGGGTCACAGCCCCGCCAGGGTCACATCCCCGCTGACCGTGGCACTCGCTGGGATGTCCCTGTCTCCCCTAAACACTGACAAAAATTCAGCACGGTCTTACGAGCAAAAAGCAGCCACGGATGAAAACATCTCCTGGAGGATTCAAGAAAACCATTTCAGGGTAGCAGTGTTTGGGGTGGGTTTTGAAAGCTTTCTTTTTTTTCCCCCACCCTGGGAAAGACAAAAAGGCTTTTTGCATTTGGGGCACAGCAAGAGGCAAATAGGATTTCTCTGGAATAAGCAGACTAGGAACAACTCGAGGAAGAGTGGTAACACTGCAGAATCAGAAGGAAAAAGCCCAAGGGCAAGGCAAGCTTGGCTTAGCTGCCCCAGCCATCCTTACACAGGGCTCAGGCTGCTGCCGCAGCTCGTCGGCATGAGCCTGAGCCCCGTGTAACCATCTCATGCCCATGCTGAAAGCTGTCTCTGGGATGTGTCCTTGCCCGAATTTCATCCTTCCGTCAGCCGACGGTGCACGGGTAAGCCGTATTACCGGCATGCTGCCGTTTCCATCCAACGAGCGGCTCCTGGGCGAAGCGTTGACATGTCTCCAAGAAACTCCGCGATCTGGATCCTAATGAAAGATGTGTTTGTTTGCGTCTCATTCGAGTCCTTGTTTGTCCTCTCTAAAAACCACAGTGTAATTCAGCTCCGGGGCAGGCTCCGGCATGGTGACAGCACAAGAGCAGCGTGGGGGGTGCCCAGGACCCCCGCACACACACTGCTGCCTTTAAAAAAAACACAACTCCAGGATGAGGCAACTGAACTGATTCTTTTTATTATTATTTTTTTCCTCCCCAGGCAAATGAAGCCTCTGCACAAACCAGTCTGACGCTGGTTGGATTTGGCACTTCCCAAAGGAACTGGAGAAACCAGTTGGTGATGGGGCAACCCCTCCACAACCACCACAGCCCTGGATGGGCACCTGCCCCAGTTCCTCGCACCAGCAGAGGTGACAGTGGCACCCGTGCTCCCTCATGCACCCCTTCCCCAGCTCTTTCTCCTATTAATAAGGTATTTCCACAGGTTTCCATGCAGGGCAATAACAGCCTCCCTGTCTGCGGTGCCAGGGCCCTCCTTCAAGCCGGGCGCACAGCCCTTCTCCCTCAGTTCAAGGGGGATAAACAGCGTTACCACCGGAGTGGTCAGGACCATGCAGGATTCAGCCTCACATCTATGGGTTCCCACCCAGAGAAGAGCCCACGCGGCTCCTGGAGGCACCAGGAAGGACTCAGCAGCCTTTCGGGGCAACCAGGAGCTGGCAGCAAAGCTGCTGGGGGCAGCATCCCTTTGGCCAGAGGGTGGTCCCACGTCATCCCAGGCTAAGAAATCGCCTTCTTCCCAAAGCGGGTCTCTCTGGGAGCCCGGTGAGAGGCAGCAACACCGAGGGGGATCCCCACTTCTGCACCCCCAGCTCGCTAACACGGCAGGACGGGGGTCGCAGGGCGGGAGAACCGGCTCCGCGCTCCCGGCACACGCCGCTGCCCACGAGCATCGCTCTGCTGTGGGTCCCAGAGCTGCGACCTGCTGCGATGGAGACGGAGCAGGGAGCCTCCGCCAGCTCCCCCACGCACTGCTATTACCGGGAGATCCCTCCAGTAGATGAGACACACAAGTAAATCCTCATCGCACGCACGAGATGTTCCACGTGTCCCAGCTCAGCACTTAAAACTCTACGCGGCCACTGGCTGCAGGGGGCAGAGCCAAAGCTCAGGCATCCCAGGTGCCGAAAGCCCGGCACGGCCCCGCTCCCAGCAGGAGACAGGATCTCCATCATGAGTTGTTTGGGTTTTTTTTAACGCAGAAGCTCATTGCTGCCTCACCCAGCCTCCTTCACAGTAGTTTTGCTCTGACACACGCATGAGTAATACCATAAAAAAACCCCCCGGTGAGACTCTGCCAGCCGGAGGAAGAGCCTCCGTGCCCCGATTCACCCCCGCACCAGGGGGGGACGCAGCGGCAACGGCAGCATTGCTGCAACACGCGTTTCTCCCAGTAATTAGCCCAGGCCGGACAGCACATGCTCCCCAGCAAGAATGCAAAATGTACACCCAGAAGCAACCTTGAAGCTTTTACTGAACTTCTTGGCTGTTGCCCCAAAACATCCAAGACGCGACTCTCCCAAAACCAACCAACCGCTCACTCCTGCTGCGGCGCTACGGCCTCTGGGCCCCAGGAGATGCCCCTGGTTTTCAGAGAAGCCAGTAAAAGGCAAAGCTGCTGAGTCAGCACCCAGCCCTGGGGAGAAAGCCCTGAGTCAGCGCCGCTGCAAGCACAAGCCGACACTCCTCTCCTCTCCTCTCCCTCTCGGCACTCCTGGCAGCCTCTTCCCAGCCTGCGTGCGGGGAGCACATGGGTGAGGGTCTGCAGGCTGGAGACCCCAAACCCCGGCACAGCGCATCTCCATCCACACCTCCGGGCCAGTTACCTCCATCCGAGGACCAAGGGGTCACACCTCCAAACCTTCTGCAGAGGCTCACGGCAGCTCGCACCGGCACAGAGCAAGGCTGTGCAGGAGAGTGGGAACCAGGTCCTGGAGCACCCGTGTCCTCCAGCAGCCCCAGTTCAACGCGCTTCAGCTGGGAGAGGAGGCAGATGCCATGAGGAGCCCCAGCTGAGGCAGCCCTCTGCAGCGGTCACGGCGGGGGGCTCGTTACGGTGCTTCATGGCCAGGAGCAGGCAGAGGCAACCACCCCAGGAACTGCCTGTCCGTCTCTGCAAAACCTCTCCTACCCGCTGGGCCCCTCTAAGGCTTCCCAAGCCCCCGCGCATGCAAAGGCTGCTTGCCACAGCTTCCTCCGGGTTATTACATTTGGATTATTATATTATATTTGGAAGTTCTGCATCTCCTCCCCTGCAGGGAGCAGGCACAGGAATAAAATATGAGACACATATCTTTAAACTAAGTGGGATGACTATTGGAAATCACCCCTTCTATTGTCTTCCCCTCGCCCCACTGCTCTCTCAGAGATCTAGCTGGAAATATCCATGGATGCTCCTGTCCCAGAGAGCCACAAGGAGTGTCTTCCCTTAGAAACTGCTGCTCAGCCTCAGCCCAGCTACACGATGCACTTCCCACATCCCAACGGGAGTGAGCAGCCAGGCGCCGGCTGCAGCAAGGACCACGTACGGGTGCCAGTGCATGCCGCTGGCTGGTGTGCTCCCAGCTTGCCATGGGTGTCCCCATCGTCACCCACACCGTCACCCACGCTCGGCTCCGGCACGCTGCCTGGGGAAACCACCAGCGACACAAGGGAGCAGTCATACACAGCCCTGTTCCGTATTTTCTGCCCAGCCTTGGCCAGAGATTTCCAAATGCTTCTTGGGGCACAACCGAGACATCGGGGTGATGCTGAGGTAGGTGGATGTGACACCCCAAAATGAACTTCACAGGCCTGGTTTGTTTTCACTGTCTCTAAGCATCTCGCTGTTGGTAGGGGAGCAGGGAAGGGGGAGGAGGAGGAGGAGGAGAGCAATGAGGAGAGTTACTCATAGGGTCTGACCCTCGGTGATTCCCCATGAAGCTCCGAGGTGAGGGAGAAAGGATGCTCTGGAGAAGGTGCCACCTTTGCTCCAGCTCCTGGACTGTCACAGCACGTTCCTGCCCACCCACAGCCAGCCAGAATCACTAAAAGGAGGATCAAAGTCAGCCAAAGACAGAGAGGGCTGGCCCCTGAGCAGAAAGGGGAATCGCTTCTGTCAAGCTGGAAAGGAGACACTTATTTCTCCTCCCTCGTGCCAGCAGCTCCCGTCTTCCAGGCCTGAATTTTGCTGCTGTCGAGACAGATTGTTTTGGCTCCGTATTGCTTCTAACCCCTCTCAGAGACTTGCATGTCTCCCTCCTGATATTTTTCCGTTTTATTTGACAGCCGGTTTGGTTTTCAATTTGACATGTCCTGGAACAGCTGGTCCCAACACTGCTAACCTTATTTACCATCCAACCAGCACCTCTGACAAGCATCACTAAGAGACTTTTCCAGTTCTAATTAAGTCCTCGATGGGAAGGAGAGCTCCTCTCTCCCTCGGAGGTGTTGCACCACGTCAGCTGGTCAGGCTGGGAGCTCATACAAGTCCTGTCACACTTCAAAGGCGAGGAACGGGCTCCACACCTGCTGCGTCGCACCGCGGCACGTCCCCGGGCGCTCGGCCTCCTCCCCAGCCGGTGGAACGCTCCCGGCTCCTCGGAGGAGCTGGAGGCGAGCGCCGGATCACCTCTCCTGCCTTCTGCCAGGGTGACTCACTTCAAATCACATCTTCCCCCCTCTCCTTTCAAGCAGGACAGGACCAAGCAGGTCTCTCTGTACTGACAGAGACGCCGATGCCGGCGTTCAAGGTGCCAACAACTTGGCTACTGTTTTGCTTGAGTGTGGCCACCGTGTCGTCCCCCACGTACCACTGTGGTACGTGTCCACCCCCACAGCCCGTACGTGTCCTTAGAGCAGGGAGAAGCTGTTGCTCAGAGGATCAGACCACAATGTGCTCCAACACGGGAGATCAATCAGGGCAGTTTCCTCCCTGCTGAGCTGTGCAGATGATAAGATGCTTCTCCCTTATCGGGAGACGAGAGCAGCAGCCGGTCAATGCTGAAGCAACACCGGAATGTTGCTAAAGCAGCATGGCAGCTGGGATCACCCGCAGGAGCGGGACAGCAGAGGTGGGCGAAGGTGCAGCAACAGCAAAGATCTCGAGGAAAAGCTGCCTACAAATGGCTCTGATCTTACTAGCCGGGGGGCCTGAGGGTGGGATGGGACATCCCCCGGTGGGGTGGGCTGTGGGGCACACACCTCCCCGCAGCGTGGCCGTGGCTCACACGCGAGAGGCAAAGCACATCAGCCCAGCTTGGAGAAAAATGCTTTCCCCCCTGAAGGGGAAGCAAACAGGCATTTTAATCAAGACCCTCTGGTCTGGCTGTAGGCAGCCCAAGCACGGCGATCTCCCTCCCCTCCACGCTGGGTGCTGCGGTCGCGGTGTTTGGAGAAGCGATGATCCCATCTCTCCACAGGATGAAGGAGGGCAAACTTTTCCCCGGGCAGGCGGCATCTGATAGACCTCAAACAGACCCGTGAAGGCACCCACACGAGTTTACCAACCTACCTATTTGTCACCCCCGCAAGCTCTGCAGGGCTCTAAGCTAGGAGGTGACAGTTCACCACTGGGCTCGTTACTGATGCTTTAGGGAAAAATCAGAGAAGTAGCAGGTTACCATGGAAAGTGTTTTCACTAACAACCCAAACCACACGCTTGCCAGAGTTCAGAAGGAAAAACACAGCAGATGCCTTGTGCCTATTTTTGGGTAGTGTTGCCCAACTGAAGGGGGCTCTAACGAAGGCAATTTGACTTCATTAGTTCTGCTTTCTTAGGAACAGAAAAGTCAGTCTGTTGCTTTTAAGAGGAATTCAATTATGTTAATGAGGTATCAAGAGGAAGCCCTTCATCTTCAGAGAGCTGCAGGAAAAGCAATGCTTTGCAAGCACCTGCTCCACCTCTGCCCTGGGTCACCTTCAGTCAAGATTCTTCATTAGGTGGCAACAACCATGTCCATACAGTGCTGCACCAATGTGTCGTTTGCTTCTCATTAGAGAGCGGAGTCAGCACATACGAGCAAAGACAGTGATTTTTAAGCCACCCATTCCATCCCCGACTTTGCTGCCAGAGAGGTCAAGCTGTAGCCATGTTTCAAAGACTTCGGGGAGAGCGTTTGGGAACTGGATTTTAAGGCAGTGGATG
Organism: Chionis minor; assembly: GCA_013398295.1. Lineage (NCBI taxonomy): Eukaryota > Metazoa > Chordata > Aves > Charadriiformes > Chionidae > Chionis > Chionis minor. The sequence goes on from VZSF01011169.1 coordinate 370,998, forward strand.
GAATCCCTCCATTAACCTCCCGCGGCACAAAGTGCGGGCACACCTGGCTACTGAGGGACGCGGCACCCGGCCCCGCGGCCAGCAGCGAGTCCCACAATGACCAGTGACTTGCTGGGGCTGATGCACATCAGCCAACCTGCGACGCTGCAGTGAGCCGGGCGCGAGACAGGGACAAGGGCCCCGGGAGGGGAAGAAAATGTTGCAGAGCAAGATCTTAATGCCACTTTGATTAAAGGACTGGGTTCTGAGCGGCGTTATTGCTCATCCAGCCACTCCCTCCGACGCTCTGTAATTGTAGGTGTGCAAGTGCCATCAGCGTGAGGGACACACAGCACCTCCAGTGCGCTCCAACGCTGCATCCCGGCAGCCCGCTGCGGAGCCGAGGCAGAGCAAAAATCAGCAGGATGGTGTTTTCTCTCCTGCCAAGGATTTGCAGGGAGCTCACAGGACACAGGCAGCTTCTTGGATTCAGCAGGGAGCTGGGTCAATACCAGCGGAGGCAGGGGAAGGCACAGCCCTGCTCCTCCTCGGGTAGGCAAACAAGGCACTGGAGTAAAGAAAGACACCCAGCGCTTGGCCCCAAGCGCGGTTCAAAGGGTATTTTGAAAAAAAAAAATAGATAAATCTACAAACAATTTAAACTGCCATAAAAATCGAACTGCAGCCAAAGCTGGAACTCCAGGGCCAAAGCTCCCCTGACCGTTTGTATTTCGCTAGCACTGTCCTCACAAATACTGGCTGAACATTTAATTCAGCCTCTTCCCCTCACTCCCGCAGCCTCACATAGGAAGAGGAGAGTGAACAGGTTGGAGACAATTCCAGGAACGTGTTGTTCTCCCCTCCTCATCCTGCCAGCAGACACTCTGCGCTGGAAAAAGCTCATGAAACACGACCAGAGAGGAGAGGTTAGACACGGGGCTTCCGAAATGCCCCGTTAGATGTACTCGGGAGTTATCTCGGTGCTAAATCACAGAACCGTTTCTGAAAGCCTGCAGAAGGCAGGGCTGAGATCCCTGGACGTGGAAGGAGAGGGGTTGGGCATGCTCAAGAAAAAAAAGTGAACCATTCGCCCCCCTCCACTAGTCCTGGCCCATTTCTCTCAAACCTCAAAGTAGGACAGGGAGAACCTTGAACCGTACAGAACAGGACGCTGGGCTCGGTGCCTTGCTTACGGCAGGCTGGAAGGCAGCCGGGGTCAAAGCAGCAGACAGTAGACAGGTACTAAATGGGGTTTACGAAGCCTTTGCAGCAGTAGTCACAGTCTCCTGGAGCCTCTTCAGGATCATCTTAGCACAGACAAAAAAAGCCTCTTCCCCAATGGGCCCACAGAATACATCCTGCTGGTAGAAGTCTACAGAAATAGCTTCAGAGGGATTTTGGTCCCACCTCAGGCCAATATTTTGGTACAGCCCTGGTTTTTTACCCCCAATAAGTCTCATGGGACATCTCTGTCCCATCCATCTTAGAACTTCCTGCATCCACCCGAGAAGACCATCCTCCGAGTTGCTCCAGACGCCCTCCCCGAGCCTCAGAAACAACAATTACATGAAGGAGTTACAAGGGATGAGGTAAAAAGAGTCGCTAGAGTGGAAACTTTTTATTTAAAGAACCTGCTGGCCTCAAATAGAAGTTGAAGCAGCAGAAAGCGCCGAAGAACGAACGTGGGCAAGAGGTTAAAAATCCTTGTGAAGGTACCGTTCGAAGTGATGCATGGCAGGTTATGGGGAACGACAGGACTGAACAAGAGGGGAGAGCTCCTGTACATCCCATGGGACGCTCACTGCCCGCAGAAGTGGCCCACCGCTATTAAAGCACTGTTTTTTCACAAGGTGTCCTGGTCCTGGCACTTGGGACTCCAGGCAGGCACGAACGTCCGCCTTGCGCCGATCTACCAGCCAGCACAATTAAAAGCTTCAAGCTAAACACGAAGGGGCGGCCTCCTCTTTGGAGCCGTTCCCAAAATAACCCCATAGGCATCAGAGAGAAGAACACTTAAAGCCTTGCCTGGACACGTGTCTAAAAGTCTCCAAAAATAGCTCCCACTTCCCCTTTGAAAAACACTGCGGTTCCCAATGCCTCACAGGAACTCTGTTTCTGCTCAGAGAAGCCACAAAATAAGTGAGCAGCCCAGAATTGATCTATGTGCACATCTGGACTAGCTGAGATCAGCCTTACGGAGAAGAAAAAAATAAAGATTTTAAACAGTATGTGTCAAATCCAGGGACCTTTATTTCTCTGGAATGGAAAGAATTTGCCAGCCTGGACAAAAAATTGCAGGCGGCGATTGTACATTCTTTCAAATAAAAAAGAGAACACACACACAAGAGTTTGGCTCCATAAATTTCTGTCATAAGAAACAACTTCGAATTGTACACCAAGCTTTTTACAAAGCATCAATGTTAAGATGGTTTACCGTGCTCTATCACATTCTCGGCCATTTATACAGAATACGCCACACGAAATGCTACATCAGCTTAAGACATTTTTAAAAATTAGTATTAAAAAGATACAAAGGCATGTTGGCTTTCATTTGGGTTTTTTTTTATTAAGACATGGGAGCTTTCTTTGTTTGTTTTCCTAAGGAAGTCACTAAAAAAATATAATAACTTAATTCGTAAGGACAAGATTGGTTAAAAATCCAGCCTTGCTTGCTTGGCAGCCTTCTGAGCTCGTACCTCTGTTGCTTCCATTAGTCTCACAGCGCAGCAGGACGCAGACGTCTCCTGCGGGGTCTCAGCCTGCACTCCAGATCTGTCCATGCTCTCAGTAACCGTTTTGTTCAGAGTTTTCACCACGGCCAGGAAATATTCCCGGCCAAACGCTAAAAGCGATCTTCAGCCAAACAGGGGGTTTCAATCGGGGCCAATTTCGCATGGGTTTAGCCCTTTGTCTTTTGCCTCTCTGTACATCCTTTGGAAGTCTTTAAAACGAGGGGCACAGCCTAACCTGGCCTCCCCAAAGTGCATGCGTCCCGTGAAAAGGAAGTCTCCGTCTCCTGGTTTCACCCCACACTCCAGCAGGGTCTTTATTTGTCCTCGCCAGTTCCCACTCTCCCCCGTAAGCTGAAAGACTTTGCTCTTCTGCCTGTAAAGTTTGTTGACACCGACGTGGATTATGGATTCTTGCTCCTCTGCCTTGTTCGTTACATCTTGAATGGAGCCTCTGATCACTGGAAATGGAAGAAGGACATAAAGGAGAGTTATCCAAAACCCCTCTGGACGAACCAGGGCCAAACTCAGCCCCGTGCAACCAGGCAGTTCAAGGGGAACTGATTTCACAACAGCAGCCCCAGTTTTGGTCCTTCGTTATCTTTAGAGTTAGGTTTCTATCAGCAACCTCCAGCATATTGTATTTGTTACAGTTTATATTTGCAACCTGTCCAACCAAGGGCACCCACATATTAATTTAAACACAAAAATCATGACATCAGAAAAAATAGCGTCAATCATGATAAAGAGTTCTAATGAGGAGATACGTGCTTAATGCTCCCTGACAATGTACCTTCTGCTCTTCAGCCATTACTGATACCAGCTAGTATTAATTTCCCCTTTAAAAAGGGAAGCACAGAGAATTATTGAAACTTTTGGTCTTTGGTCAACAGTCCGCTAAAGCCTCTCCTAGATGCACCCAAGTCTTTGAACTTCTACTTCTGTTGTGGTTGCTGGGTCATTCTCTGTCCACCCTGGGGAAGTGCCAGCTGGGCACACGGTTTTTGAGGTCCTTCACACCATGTCCTCCTCCCTCTCCCATGCCCGCAGCCCCTTAACCAGTCTACTGCTGGTGGAAGCTGCCAAGCATAAGTAGGTGTCCACCAGTGTTTATGGATGTCCCATTCAAGGACATGGGCATGGGATGGCATGGGCATGGGATGTCCCCATGCCACCCAGGGGAGACGGGAAGCAACGACTCACCAAAATCACTAGTGCAGACAGCCAAGAGGACTTCTGTGTCACTGCACGGTCGGCAGGGAGCTGGACAGAAAGGGTGAGAGTTAGCAAAGGACTAGACGATAGTAAATAAATAAACCAGTATTTAAATTAACCAAAAACAGGACATACACACACACACACACGTGTAACACAGGTCCAAAGACCTGACAGGCACGAATAATGCTAGAAAAAATGGAGGCTAACCCTAGCCCCCATGAGATTTTTGTACTGAAGTAGGAATATGGACCTCTTTAATGCTCCTGCTGGGATATATTACCTCGCGAACACGCCACACACTCGCTACATTTATGCAAAATATGTTTTGATACAGGGCGCATTTGCAGCGCCCTCCGCTGTGAATTCAAAGCTCTGGAAAAGGCTTTGAAGATCATGTGCCTTTTAAACTCTGATGGCAAAGCTTCTTTCTTACCATTTCCATCAAGTGTTGCTGGGCTATTTCACAAGCCATTTAGTCTATCACCACATCAAAGATCCAGGAGGTTGCAGAGTGGGGGAGGCAAAGAGGGGAGGGGAAAAAAAAACCACCCAGCGCATGTGTTTGAGGGCGTCGAGGCAAAGCGGAAACTCGAGCGGGGGTATCTGTTAGAGCTCAAGCAGCACAAAGACCATTTCCTGTACTGCTGGAAACATTTGGATATCTGCACTAATCTAATCAATGCAAGAATGTGGCTCCTCTTTGTACTCAGCCAGCTATTTCTGAGGAGAAGGTACCCTAGTTGCAGTACAGATGTTTCTATAATGCCCTTTTGAGTTCAGGAATTTGCTTACTGTCAATCCGCCCTGCCCAGGATGCCAATTATCTCTGTCCACTGGTGGCCCAAGGGTCAGAGCCCACGTCTTTCTTTCACTTGATGTCACGACGAGGTGGCACTGGCACAGCAGCCAGAGAAATGGGAGCCCATGGAACATGCTGCTCCGCCTGGAGGAGTCGCGGCAAAGCCCACAGCAAAGCCCAGCTCGGGCTGGAGACGAGGCGACGCATTGGAGCTACAGCTGATTTCCCCAGGCGGTCCCCGATCCAGCCCCAAGCTGAAGCTCCCCCACTTCTCCCCACCTCTAAAAAAATGTAGGTTTTGAACCTCAACATCTGAAAACACTTACTTACCAGATTCCTAAATAGTCACACCCTTCCTCTCACCCCCGCCTGCTTCCCAGACAAGTTTATCCGTTGCACTAAGAAGTAGATTTAAACTAGTCTAAACAACGCGTAGCCGGTGCCTACAACGCTCAGCTATTAGCCTTCTTCTACTACATGGCACAAGCCACTCTTTTACGTAAGAAACGGTAAATGTCTTATTTTTTCCAAGGTCCCAGAAAGGCAGTGATCCAGAAAGAAGGATTATTGAACCAAATCCACCAGATTTGCTCCAGTCAGATGATTAATACACAGTGTAGCACACTGTTTAATAGGATTAAAGAGAATGTAAAATGCACATTTCTGGGCAGGGATATTTGAAAGAATAATTCAAGAAGGTTAAAAAGCTCCAAAAGAAGAGACAAGGAATAAGCAAAATAGTTTTGTTAGAGCATCTGGATCAATTGGACATTTCTATTTAGTCGAGTCTGAACCTCCAGGACCTTCAGAAACAAGTGAGCCTTTACCACCCTTCTTTCCCACACATACTATTTCAGCTCTCTTTTTTGAAAAAGTTTGGGAACTGTTTAACATCATGAGAAATCCAGAGCCAGCCAAAGTCTGGACATGACTGGAGTACTATAATAAATTCAGTCGGAAGATACTTTAATTTTTAGACTCAAGAGATTTTGATTGGTGGCTAGACCAAACACCCGAGTTTCATCTGACAGAAAATTATATTAGTCCCATAACGTCCTACCATGGAGTGGTTTCATTCAAGGCACCTACCAGATTCACCCAGGGAAAACTCTCCTTTGCCCCAGCCTCCCTCTACCCAAATCAGGACCTGAGTGAGATCAATCAAATGGAGGGAACCAACAAACCTGCGCGAATCCTACAGCATTTTCACGTGGACAGATTCTCTATAACAAAGCACAGCTGATGGACATCCTCAAAAATCCACAGTTGGATTTCAGACACTGGATTTCAGATATTTTGTTCTGCAAAGATCTAATAATAAAAAGGCATCTCGGCCTTTTTAAGTCTGAGTGAAAACAGTCTTGGTTTAGACCAGACATCTCTGTAGTTCGTCCAACCCCATCAGAAAACTGAAAAAACCAAAATGACTAAGCCATTTTTGTTCTCAAAAGTAGTGCAACACAAGCAACAGCATTAAAGATGAAAACCAAACTACTTTAAAAGTGGTTCCTTCCATTTAAATAGACTGACACTATAATAAATCAAATGAACAAATCTCCACGTATACAGAGAACCAGATCATCTTAATTGTGGACTCTAGGCAAAATCCTGCATCCTTTTCAAATGCAAAAGGAAATTAGAAGTGCTCAGCATTGCTCACACTAGATCATTACTTAAAACCTACTTCAGATCCATGCTGACTCACAGCAGTTTGGTGGCATGCAAGCTTATTTAACAACCATTTACCACCACCCATCACTGGAATACCAGACATATGAAGAACAGAAATCCTCTTCTGTGGAACAACTCCCACATCTGCATTCACAGAGTATCAAATATATCTTGCAAGTGGCAAAAACAAGGTATGCAAGCACAGATGGAAAGCGAGTCCTGAAGGATTACTGCCGAGGTAAATGGACCATTAAAAAGCAAGTAACATTCACTAGCTACAACCAAAGCTTCATTCCTAAACAGTCTCATAAAAGAAACAAAATCCTTCGGAGGAGGCAATGCCTACACTTTCTTTTGAATCACAGCCATTAAGGAATCTGTGTGTTTATGCCGCAAGTTAGTGATTTTAGCTGCAGTTCAGCACTCATTCACTCCGGACTGGGGCGGCAGATGTTCTCCTCCATCAGTAGGTCAGAACGACACACACGCACACCTCAGGCTAAAATGGGAAGCATCCCTGTAACTAAAAAAAGAAAACCAAATAAAAAGCACTTCCCTTATGCACAGCAGGTGAAGATGTTCATTTTCTGGGGAAACGGGCCCGGTTCCTAAACACGACGGCTGCGTTTGCCGGATGCCCGACTCCCTAGGGATGTCTCGAGGGCTCCCCAGGTTCTCGCCTCCAAAAGCAAGTCTGTGACCTTGCCACAACAACAATATCAACGTCAGCTGCTCTAATTCCTTTAAACTTGATAAACCAAAGAGCCTTAATTCATACAGCAGCAGGGGAAGGGGAAAAAAAAAGAAGGAAAAAAGAGAGAAAAGCAACGTTTTATTGAAGCCCTCTAAAGTCCAGATGCCTATAACTCAACTCCGCCGCCGGTGGCATAAAGCCTGCATTGTGCCCGTCGGCTGCCGACTCTCCTGGGAATGTCTTTGATGGATTTTGACAGTATCCTGACCTGAAGTAACCTGAGGCAGCTCTCTCCCTCCATCCCCCCAGTCCAGTGCCTCCAAAGGCCTCTCTATTCACCTCCCCGCAGAGGGAGATGTAATTACATCATTCCTCACAAGCCAGCAGTCATGTCCCAGCTGCCTTGAGCGATTTGCCCTCTGAACCTGATGTTACCGAGGAGGACGTGGCGATACTAACAATAGACTGCACTTGTTGGCCAACAGCTTTGTCAAACACGTTGCTGGTCCTCTCCGCGGGGAGGCAGAAACACTCGGGAAGAGAGAGGGATGTGCCCTGAGGAGACGCCGTGAGCTCCAGAAGGTCCCCAGCTCAGCCAGCACCAGGGAGTTGAGCTCTCTAGAAAGGGTGTCCTCCAATATTTGGCATGGATTTAAGTGCACCTTTAGTGCTGCATTTGAGCACGAGTCTCCTCTGCCTCGAGAGCTGTGGGCAGGTGCTGCCATCCTCCCTCGTGACACACACACAGCTCCAGTCCTTCCTCCTTTAGTCTGAGACATTTGCAACCCTTCCACCCCCTGAAAATAGGAGATGGGGGTTATTTGAAGGGGCATCGTCATGGTTTAGGATGACAGCTCCCTGCAGGACGCACTGGAAGTGAGACGCGCTGGCTCTGGCTGCAGGCGTCACAGAAACCACATGAATGGGCCTGATCTTCTTTAGAAACATTTGTGTTTCAACAGCCACCCATGGGTCTGACTGACCTTACCTTACCCCAAAAACCAGCTTCCAACCCATAAGTAAGAAGTCTCCTCTGTCTGAGGAGTCCTGAATTTTCTCAACAAGCTCCACAACCTCATCGCTATCGAGAAGAGTAGTTGAACCGGGCTGCAGGTCTCTACACACTGTCCCAAAGCTCCACTTACTGAGCCCAAAAGACCTTCTCCATCCACCCTACGTCTCTGGGTAGGCTCTGCTGAACATACATCACTGCTCCGGCAGCACGCACAGGAAAAGAGGCACCCTTTAAGCAGAAGTGAAAATGTTTAAGACAAAGTAATTGCAGAAAACCACTTTACCGAGGAATACCCTTTGGTTTTATTAAGAAGCTCGTATACACGTGCGGTGTGGTAGAGGTGTGGATGGCGGGGGAGGGAAACATAGAGCCGGTTTATCTGTGCTTCCAGTTTCCGTGGCATACATAACCCACGCATCAGTATTTCTGAATAATCCTTTGAAGAGCAATCAGACCTTTTAAGTATCAAACGCTGCGGAGGAGGCCCAGGCAGGGTTGAGGCATTATTTTCTGTTAGTTCTAGGTTTAAAGCTTTTGATAAAAACAAGTATTCTTTTCTCTTGCAGGCTCAGCAGAAGACATTCAAATGGATCTTGTCACAGACCAGGCTGATTTAAGCTAAACCGGCCCGTGCTGCAGCACCTCCAGCCCTACCAGTGTGGGGCCAGAGCAGCCCCGTCTCCCGGATGAAAGCTCTCGGCCTGACATCAGCATTAGTTCATATGGAACCAAAAAAACAAAAAAATCACCACCCACACCCTTCAAATTCTTGCTGGCATCTCTGTAATTGTAAGCGTACTGGAAAGGGCATCATAGGATGAGTCTCCTTCCTGGAAACACGGAGTGCAGACTTCCGAGAGCAGATTATAAAAATAGAGATGCGGTTTCTCCAATGATGGTGCATTTCTCAGTCATTTTTCTGAGTCCCAAGCAGAAATGACTATGTTTCAACTGATTACTGGATCAGTGATTTAGCTGGAAGACAAAAGCTTAAGGGCAAACATCATATAAGCGAGAAAAAAAAATTCAGCTTGCCCTGATCCTGCTTTACCTAATTAAAAAGTAGAATAAATCCTTGTAATTATTTCTTCCTGAGCTTGCCTAGGCTTCCTCTCTGAAGAGGCAACACTTCTGCCATGAAAAAAATTTCTCCCAGCTCATGTCCCAGACAAAAAGACCTGCTACTTGGCAGTGGAGGTGGACAAGGATTTGACAACCACTCTGGTTTACTGGGCTTGGACTAGTCATCTCCTCTCTAGATACACCTTCAACCTTCCTCACCTGCTCAGAAAGCTCTCCCTCAGCGAGCCAAAATAACATTCAAAAATAACATTCAACCTGAAAACACTCACAACCCCCGCACCAAAACACCACCTAAACTACATCAGTGCATCTGCATGTCAGTGCGGCTCAAATTTAAGATGAACACGCTCGCTGGGAGCTCGGGCCAGCAGAGCTGCATCCAGCACACCTGCATTTAACATAATACCTGTGGCCACGCAGAGAGGGAAAACGTGGCCAGATGACACACAACATCTCCGCAGCTGGGCTGGAAGTTACTGACACCCAGTCACAACACACAGAGGAGCTCTCTCATCACTCTTTTGTTTTACAAGGTTTTCCTGTCTTTGGAAGGGGTAGGATTACACGCTTTCTGCAAACGCTGCACTTTTTCCAGCGCTTCAGTAGGAAAAAGCCAAGTCAGGGAGCAAATACAAGAGTTGGACTTGGGCTAGTCCCAGCCCCTTGGCTCAAGAAGCCTCGGACATGGGATGCGAAGAGATTGTGCTCCTTTGATGAATAGAAGGTTAGTGCTATGAAAAACATACCGAGAGAGTTTAGCGCTCTTCTGAAGGCAGAAGAATTCATACCCGTGTTCACTAGAAAGTTAATCTGAGCCCCTGTGCTGAGCAGAAAAGGCAGCTCAGAACAAGGATGATAAGCAAAAACACAAAACCCAAAGACTCCCTTCTTCTACAACCAAAACACAGCCCAGATTTGGTACGGGACAAGATGGTGATTCAGCAGCTGGACGAGAATTGTGATGCTGCAATGGATATTCTCCCCTGAGTTCTTTACTAGAAGCAGGGATATTGGTGATTTTCCCTCTTCAGAAAAGAATGTGTCAACTCCAGTTCCTTACCTCAGCTCATTTCTAACATACAGTTCAACTTGCACATATGTACAAGTTTCCAGAAGTAACCTGGAAAATATAGACACTGGCCAAGAACAATTTAAACCTGCAAATAAGTTTAATGAAACACAGACTTTCATATGTTGTGGCATGGATTGTGCCAAGAGAATTGAGTTAATACCACTTCCTTCCTGCAAAGAAAGAATAAAAAAAGCATATTGTAAACCTCACCATAAGAGATGTGATGACCTTTTTGTTCTGAGAAACGTTAAGACCAGAGACCATAAACCAGAAATTCATCTTTTCACAGAAATGTCTTCCAAGAGGGTATTAAAGTCCGTAAGTACCAAAGACGACTATTTATGTATACAGTGTGAGGAAGAGATTTGGTACTAGGCAAGCTCCCTTTGCAACAGCTTTCAAAATGAAACTTGGCTCAGCAGCTACAGAGCACGTCAGGGTCCGCGGGGATTGCAGAGTCAATGCCTTTTCGCTGTTCCAAGATGCAGCACCCATTCTAACAAATGAGCTGAAAGGTCAGCTAGAAACACAAACAGCCATTTGTTTTTCAAAAAAAAAAAAAAGGAGGGGGGAGAGAAAAAAAAAACCCAGAGCAGTTTTTATTCAAGCAGCATTAGACATTATTAAACTCTACCTCCAGGCCCATGCACAAGTTGCATCAACCCAGGAGAAATTATGAGAAGTGTCATATCTTTGAGACACTTTTTCTGTCCCACCTCCTCTGGGCTTCCTATTGCTCCATCAGGGAAAGAGAACGTCCGTCCCAAATGCCGTCTCCCTCCCTTCCCTGCCTCCCCTCCTGCCGTACGCGGCCAACAGGCGCAGCTCAGTCTCCGTCGCTCCCCCGATCCTCTCGATCCCAGGGCAGCGTCCAAAGAGCAGTGCTGGGCTTTGGGCTCCCACACCGCCATGGCAAAGCTCGGTGCTGGGTGGGGGGCAGCGACGTGATGGTGACCGGAGCAGTGCCAACTCCCAACCGAGCTCCTGCACTTACCCATTGCATCACCAGCACTCTAAAAATCCTCAGTTACAGTCAAGCCTGCAACGTCTCATGTCCGAAAAGCCCTACTCAGCACATCAGATTTTCAGTTCAATTCCTCCTGTCTGAACTGTGGTGGAAAAGAGAGTCCAGCAAGCACAGAAGTGTCTCTGCAACTGTACTAGAGTCCACGCTTCTGTGCAAGCAGCATTTTTAATCATCTGCCATTTCTTTGCTTTCTCTCATCCCCCTTCCTAACTGCAACTGAAGAGAAAAGCAGGCAGCAAGGTAACCGCTGGGAATTTCTCCTGCCCTACGTGCACAAGACACCAATATAAAGCCATAAAAGAATATACCTATTTGTTTATCTCACAGAAAATACCTCTCTCCTTCCTCAAACCTACCGCTGCTGCCCAAGGGGGATCAGGAACGGGAAGTGCTGGGCAGGCAGGAGGATGGACAAGTTGCTGGAAGACAGAGATGCCTCCAGATGGTTGAGGGACTCCTCTGGTCTCCTCTGAGCGTGCAGCTAGGGCAGAACCTCTCTCCTGGCTGCCCCTCAAGAGCCCACCGGCACAGGCATCGCACCTCCCCGCTGCCCACCGACCACCCAGCAAATATTCCTACTGACTCAAAACCCACAAGGATTCAGGGCTTGGCTCATCCCCTCTAAAATTCACTCCCAAGGTATTTCTTTTTTCTTCTAAAGAAAATGTCATTCCAAAGCCCTGGAAAAGCACACGCTAATCAGCCCTAGGAAAGCATAGCTATAAAGACAGTTTTGATGTCTTGTTTGGTTTTGCCTCCCATAGCTAACAAAACACTCAGCTGAGATGTCACGCAGTGCTGGCAAGGCAGAAAATGAAAAAGCAAGGCGTTTTGTACTGCTGTGCCCCGGGGAAGCCGTGCAGCCAGGCGCACGGTGCCGGAGCTTCCCTCTGCCCCTGGCAGGGCTACGGGAGATGCTGGGGCCAGCCCCTACGGCCAGGCTGGAGACCCACCAGGAACACGAAGCCTTCCCTCCCTCCCTTCCTCCCCACCACCCTCCTCTTCCCTCCCCTCCGTTGCCTCCTATGGAGCAGGGGAATAGAATTAAGTAACAAGTGGCTGGTTAAAGTTAAACCCTGAGAGTGGAGTAATGACAGATCAAAGATTAAGCGAGTCTTAGGAAAGAAAAAAAAAGTATAAGGGGAAAAAAAATGCAGCGTATGTGCACTCACATCCACACAGGTCCCTCTCCTTCCTGTTTCTAGAAATCAAATTCTTTTGGTACGTGGGAGAGCTCTGAAGGAACAAGGCCAGTTTTCATTTTAAAACCACGTTTATTTGATCAGCCTGCTCTTGCAGGGGACTGTGGAAGGGCTGCAACTCATGCAGTGAGATGTTCAAAGTTATAACTCCGCTCAGTTAACCCCTAAAAAAGTTACTTCGGGTTTTCCGTTTGTAACAGGGAAAGCTTTGAGATATATACACCTTTTCTTACTTAACAGCACACATTTCTTTGGCATATTAAGACCACTTGCTGGATCACATAAGCCTGGAATTTTTCTTTTTTTTTTTCTTCCTTACATTTCTTACATCCACTTATCCATAGAGGAAGTTGGTGTGAAGCTCCTAACAGTTCTGTTGGGGCAGAGGTGCATCCTACCCAAACAGGAAGGCTCCTGGGGGAGTGAAGGCAGTGGAGAGCCAGGCCAGGCTCCGAGCACCCATCCCAGCAGGAATGGACACTGCAAGCGAGCAGCGACACCGGAGCTTACGCCTGTCACGGGAGTCAATGCCCAAATCCCACACGGGAGTCAGAGCGGTGCAGGGAGATACCTGAGGGGGGACCCATACCAAAAAAATCCTTCCACAAATCTGAATCCTCAGCAGAAGTTAATGCTGGATCAAAGCCGCGTGTCACACAGCAGCAGCTTTTTTGACCCAGGATTAACCCCCCCAAGGTCAGATTTAGCACACCACAGCTTTGCATCCAGGATAGATTCCAAGGATCAATGCAATATTACAGTGTATATTTTCTGGCTTCTACAACGGATGAAGGTGAAAGAGACTTTCTGCCCTGCAAACCCTAACTGCCCTAACACAGTGAAAATGTGGCCAGTGTTTCAGTGAGTTTCTTATTCCTGGGGGAAGGTGGGGGGGCGGGAAGAGGAATGCGGTTCCCCCCCGCCCTCCCATCCCTTCTTTAACTACAGCCTCAGGAATTAGCAAACTAAACAGTTCTGCAGAGCAAGCACAGAGCATTATTAAAGACTGCCAAGCAACTCCGTTGGATTGCAAATCTGTTTGTGGGACCATCTTCCGCGGTACATAAAGGTCAGAGCAAAGCAGAGCCCCAGCTGCCCGGACAATACACCTGACTGCTTATTGGTTTTGACTGCCCACTGAGTTGAGAAATAAGCTAACGGCATTCGTGGGCAGTCTAGCAAAAATAAGCTATTTTCTTACCCCCTCTCCCCTGCAGCTGTGTATCTATCATTGCGGCCCCATTGTCACCTTCTCTGCCCGCTGCAAAACCAGCTACTGCCCTGGCCACATCAGAGGGCGAGCAGGGCCAGAGGAGACTGCTGTCAAACTCATTTTCTTGGGAGGAAAAAAAGAGATTAAATTAAGGCATCCCTCCAATTTTGGTTGGGTTTGGTTTTTTTTTTTAGATGAAGACTTCTCAGTTCAACGTTTTTTCACATTATTGAGGCTCACATCCCCAAAACGTCACCCTTGCTCGATTTAGGAGCACGTTAAGAGCGTGTGTGTTCCCCAAGCATCTGAATGGCACTCTGAAATCATTTCACACAGGAAAACACACCCAAAAACTGCTTTCAGACTCTCCCCTCGGTCAATCATTCGCTGCAAATCTGACCACTTTAGGCATGTGAATAATTACAGCAGGTTTCCAGCTCCTCAAAATTAATCCGCTCCAGGCTCCGTTGCACAGCAGCCAGCCTGATCAATTTAGGTGTTGATCCATGACACCCAGTTCAGTGATACACCCTCAAAAACTCCCTTAAAATGTGTTTTTCCAAATACTTACAGGATATGGGAAGGCTGCTTACCCTTTCACAAAAAGTTACTTTTTGTGAAACTTGTGAAAGTTTTGCATCATTGTTTATTGAGGGAAGAAGACATTAAAGTTACTACCAAAAACTTTCCTGCAAGGAGGGTGACCGCATAAAAAAATATTCTGAAAATAACATATCCTAAAGCAGGAGTGTCAAAAAGGGCCGTTACAAGGCCAATAATTGACGTGCGTTTTGAACTGCATTTAAGGCTGTTTTCTGGTGGTTTTCTCTTAAAACTTGCTGCTGACTTTTTAAGAGGGAGAATGAGCACATAAACCAGCAGCGAAGCGTGAGCTGCCCCAGAGAGCGCAGCTACCTCACGCGCCAGCCAGACACCCCCAGCTCAGTCTCAGGGAACAGATCCCGGGACTTCGCTGCGCCGCTGCTCCTTGGGCATTTCACCAGCTAATCCTGCCGGGAGGAGTGCGGCAGCAATTCTCTTCTGCTGTGCCAAACCGCGCTCAGATTTGCTTTTTTCCCCCCTAAACGCAGCTTAACCCCAAGAAGTATGAGAATCTCCTGTGCAGAAAACTGGGGGCGGAGGGGAAGACGACAAAGCAAGCCATTTTTCCCATCTCATGGGGGTTCTTGGGATATATATCCCTGCCAACCCTGCAGCACACAGCGGTGCTCCCACTCCTGCCACGGAGCGCGGTGCCAACATCTCGGACGGGCACAATGACTCAAGCAGACCTAAAGGTCACGGGGACTTTCAATTTAAGTGTCCCAAGCGCTTCTTTCCATCACTTCTTCTGCAAACGGCGGCGATGAGCGGAGCGGGGACCGACAGCGATTTCCATATTGCGAATACCTTGGCAGCGAGCAGGCACGCCAGCCGCAGCTTCCTGCTCACCGGCTCTGGGACAAAAAGCATGAACGTTTCCACTCTGACAAGAAGTGAAAAATACACCAGTGCATCTACTGCTTCAGGCTACAAAGCTCAGCAGCGCATTCAGCCTCCCAAGAAAAATAAAATAAAATAAAAGTGGATATTTGGGAGCAACCAGAGGAAAGCAGGAGATTAGGAGGCCAGGAGCCGCGATGGCAGCAGCGTTCTGGGAGAATACCTGCAGAGATATGGCAGATCAGTGCCCCACCTCTGCCAAACCCAAACCGCGGTAAAGATCAAAAGTTGAGAGGGGTGCTTCAAAAAGCCACTTGTTAGAGAAACACCGGCATAGCCCAAATACTTAGGCGCTTTCTTAATTTCCAATCTGTTTTCTCAGGCCAGCGAATTAACAGCATCCAGGAAATAGCTGAACATTGTTCTTAATTAGTTAACTGGATTTATCCAGTTTTGCCCTGTTTTTCAGACAGCCGCTTGAGCACCGTACCTCCTATCTATTAATATTCTCAGTCAGGTACCCAGCATTAATAAAGAAAACTTATAAAACAGTTACTAGAGCCCGCACTAAATTGGTAGATGCTATCAAGATAAGCGGACATTTTTGTTAAAGTTTGACTTCTTAACTGCACAAAAGTGGGTGGGTAATGAAAGGGCTTTCAATTTACCTCCTCAGCTCCAACAACCTAATTACAGACACCCCCGTGAGCGTGCAATGGGAAAAGCAAACTACACACCTTGCATAAAGCTGGATCCAGAGCTTGGATGCGACGCTCTTGAAACAGGCTTTAGGTAACAAAATAAAGGTCTTTTGGTGGGATGGGGGGGAAACAGGATTGACCTTCCTCTCCAAAACGTTTTGTCAAACCTACAGATTCTCGTTTCACACTAGCTGAGCAGAAGCTGAAGAACTTAAAAAGCCAATGACTCTCACGGGACCTTCACACTTTTCGTAGGAATTTAATCCAAGCAGCCTGCTGTGCTGCAAGGCAGACCCAGACCAGGCACACGCTCCACTATAGCTGGGAAACTCGTGTGGGTCATCGCCTTCAGAAAACTAGGAACTATATGGCCAAACAACACTTTTGCCAGAACCTCCGTCTACTTGCCAGTTATCAGCAGCATAGCAAAGACCTGGAGTATTTTCTTCCAGCACAAGCAGAAAAGATTAGAATCAACAGAATTCGACAACTTAAACAAGTTCTGCTGCTTCTCAAATGGCCTTGGGCCAAAATGTCACAGTGCCTCAGCCCTTCACTTGGGCAAACACCAAGGCTTCAGAGCCTTACTGCAAGTGTGAGCTGAAGTTAATGGACCATCAGTGTGGAACCATAAAGGGCTCCAATCCAAAACCTAATCTGAAATCAAGAGCTCTTTCGACTGACCCATCACTTTGGGTATCAAGAGGAGGACACACCCATCAAGATGTCCAAATTGTCAAGGTGACCCTTCTTAGGGACTGCTCCCTCCCAGGGAATGGTGCCAAGTGCTGCAACACGCTTGCCTTCGCTCCTCTGCCTGGCTTGAGAACCTACAAACCCCCAGAAATGCGCTTTTTTGCTGGTTACCATGACAGTAAAAACCGTCCCACGCCAAATTTCAGCAATCTGAATCAGAACCTTTCAGTAGCCTACCAACACTTCCGACAGTTAGGGAAGCCATAGGAAAATGTGATAAGGCAGACTCGGAGCCAAGAAAAGGGTTAAAGCCCCAAAATCTGGAAAATTTTAAGACTGCACTGTGTCATTCAACCTCCCCGAGAAAAGGGAAGGGCCAATTCAGAACCTGTGTGTGCTTTCTACCGAATTATTTGCTAGACTCTGATTAAGTGGGAAAGAATGACTGTAAACTAATAAAACCTGAGGTTTTCTAATTAAACCACAGGCACCCTGCCAAGCATTGCTGATTTGTTGATGCACCCTGCAATGTCAGGGCTCTGAGGACACAACAGGTCATTAAAGTATTAAACAGATGACTTACACTCTTTAATCAGAGCTGGGATGCCAGGTTAGGAAGAGAGAGTAAACTCAAGGGCAGAGTACAATAATTATCACCAGGAAACAAACACACCGTTTAGAGAAGTTGTTAGCAAGTAGTTATTGCACAAGGAAAGAGCCCCACACTTGGGTCTTTTATCATTGTCATCTCCTCTACTCCGCAGTCGTAAGAAAATAATGCAATATTTGTGATTTTCAGTCCTTCGCCCTCAGCCGAAGCGCGGCAGCGTGAAGCAAGGGCAGGAAGTGCACGAGCCTCCTCTGCCCAGCGCTGCCAGCGGATCTCAGCCCCCGGCTGTCACACCATCGTCTCCCCTCTCTGTCCCCTCGTCACACCTCCTGCCCGCTCCGCCCAGTGCCCTCGAACTGCAACCAAGAGCTGAGCTGGCTCGTTTTTCCAGCGGCGAAAAAAAAAATCCACCGTTAAGCCACGTTTGTGACCAAGGGACAGAATTACGCTTGGAGAGAAATGCAGAACCTTAAATCTGGTTTTCAGCTCCTTTAAGGTCAGCACTTGCCTCTGGCTTGAGCCTCCTCTTGGATGAAGAAGTCACCAGTGATTCCAGTCAATTGATTGTCAACTTCCCCTCCAAATGAAGAGCTCAGTAAAGGGCATTTCTGTGGAGATTTCACAGAAAAACTAGAAGCGGCTCCAGAAGAAAGGAAGTCCACGAACTGCAAAGAGCCCCAAATATATTGCTCTATAGAAGCCTCACAAGGCAGCTATTTGGCAGTTTCCCCAGACATATAGATATTTATAGGAGAATAAAAGTGCTCATCTGACTGAGTAGTGGAAAGAGTCATGTATGGCATTTTCATCATGTTTTCACCCTCCACCACCCCTCCCCAGAGTCTGGGGATCCAAAAAAAGGCAAGAGAAATAATTTAAAATACAATAGAGATCCTCAGTTTGCCCTGAAGGCTCTGCTGATGAACTATTAAAAAGCTTCTTCTGTCCAAACAAGACACTTGGAGCGTGAAGCAGATAGCCTACCACATTGTTTTATAAGACAGCACTGAAATTCAACCAGTGTCTGTTACAGCTGAGAATACAGCAGTCACAGAAAAAGTGATTTAATATGCCTATCAAAGAGGAAGGCTGTAATTGGATTCAGTCCTCAGTTTGACTTCTGAAAGTCTCTGAAGAAAACTCCCATCAGCTTTAAAAATCTCCAAGATTTTATGTGGAACGAAGAGCGCTTCGTTCTAAAAACACAGCAGTTTGTGCCGGCTTACGATGATAAGGATGCCAGCAGCGAGCCCTCTTGATTTTAGAAAAACTCTGCAGAAACTATATCTACGTGCAAACTAAACCCAGCAGTGATGAGCAGTATTTCTCACATATTATTTCACCTACATGCAAAAGCAATTTCAACTTTTTTTGGGGGAAAAAAAAAAAACCAGGACTTTTCTTGGTAAGTTTAAGTGACTTACCATTAGCCTGCCTGCATCCCCATCCTCACAGCCCACCAAAGAAAGAAGCACTGAATCTGGGAACATTCCCCAAATAACTGATTAAACAATGTATTTAATGTCTTCTGCAATGGAATTTTACCACATAGCTAACATTCAGCACAGCACATTCATCTTTGCAGAAATGGTCTTACTGGGAAAACAGCTCTGCAGCAGATGCCCTACTTCATCTGCAGCACTTGTACAACGCAGAAGCAGAGAAGTCTGCTTAAAACGCCGAACCCTCAGTGTTAATCTCCAAGTTGCATGCAGGGCAAGAGCAAAGAAGGCAACTTAAATATTTGAATATTTGTGTTTATAGCTTTTTTTTGTTTTAATGGCAAACACGCCATCTATCAGTTGTTGGGGTTACTGCATTAGCCCTCAGCCAACTACCGTCTTGTCGAGATAAGAACTGTTCATCTCGGTCCAACGAAGATCTGCACACACACAAAAAAGCCACATCTGAATTGGTGTGCCAACAGCGAAACGCTAGCAGGGCAGCAAACATACAAACATATAAATCCAGTCCTGTTGTGGAAGGGAGCCAGGGGAGAGGAGTGGACGGGACTCCGGGTCTGCAACCACTTATCCCAAAGTGGGACGAGGGATGGAATGCCTAGCAGATACAGCTGCAGTTTAATTAGCCACGCCACCGCTTATCGAGTAGCATCTCAGGCAAAGCCTATGGCATCACTGCCGCAAATCCAGACAGCCTACGTATGGCCTCGTAGGCTCACCTCACATCGGGTTTTACCCAAGTCATCTCAAGACTCTTCTCCCCCGCTGCGGGGCTGCCTTCGCTCCCTACCATTTCAAAAGAGAAACACGGTCACCACTGTGGCCTCTCCACTTAAAACCCCTAAACCTTGAAACCTCCCCAGCCATTTGAGAGAAACTACTGGGTTCTGCTGCTCCTCAGGCTGTTCTGGAAAGTTCCCCTCCGTGGTTTTGGGGATAAAAGCTGGAGGCAATCCTGAATGAACAAGATGCAGGAACCAGATACCACCTATCTAAAGAGAACCGTCTCCTTCTCCCCACCCCCATCCTCCACAAATGCCAGTTTTTCTTCTTCTCAAACTAATTGATTAGCATAATTTGGTTACACCTAGAACTATTGTTCCCAAATGGCATTTAGCTTGCTGTTTAGTATCAGACTTTATCAGAGGCTTTGAAGCTCTCTCAGTTTGTCCACTCCCCCTTCCTACACGCTTTCTGTTGGCGTAAAAGTCCTCCCTACAAAACTTGCCTTTCATAATGGTTGAGAGAGAAGACAACACAGGCACTGTAAATGTATTGTCATGGTGTTGAAGAGCTCTACCATGGCACAGTAACGCTCAAGAGAGTGTAGTAGGCAGAGCTGAGGAAGGAACGCACCATTTTCCCCGTTGAAAAAACATAAAAAGGCAATAATTAGGTCAGCAAGTAGCAGTAGGTTCAGAGGAAAAAAAAAAAAAAGAAAAAAAGAAAAGGAGTTCCTCCTTGTTAGGAGTTCCTCCTTGTTTAAATGTTTATTATTCAAAACATGCAGCAGGGTCTTAAAAACTGAGTTAAAAAGTATTTAGAAAACTGTTACAGCAAGGCTTGGAAGCCGGGTTCAGGCTGGAGTTCGCTGCAGGGTAAAGCCAGCTCCTGTGATTCACCCCACGCCGCAAGGGGAGAATCATTCACTATGCAGCCCCTAACAAATCATTTGGAATTCAGCTTACGCTACCAGCTTCCAGAAAACAACAACAAAAAAGCAGGAAAAAAAAAATCAATTCTTCCGCAATAGCCTGTTTATAAAATATGTCCTTAAAAGCACATGAAATTCAGACCCAACCACTTTCCCACTCACTCACTCTGCCATCTGTTACGCATCCAATACAGTACGTGAAAATATGACCAATATCCCAGAACTCACCAGAAACTGTGTGCAAATCAGATGCTATCCCCTTGCTCATCAGTTCGTACTGGAAGCCTGTAATCTTCCTGCTAATGTCCTGCTGAGGAGTGGCCTCAATAAACAGCCCCCCCTGGTCATAGCCAAAGCAATACACTTTACTGGGGCTGCGATCTCCATCTCGGACCAAGAGTTTCAGTTCTCCAGTTTTTTCCAAATAAATATTTGCTCCTGCAGAGTCCTTGAAGGGCTTTATGCAAACAGTCAAATGTTTGTAAGAGGCAGGTGAAGTATTGGGTCGCAGGTTGACTATGAGTGCTCCCGTGGGATACATCCACTCTATTGACCCTTCAGAACAGCGGAGGTAGACCTGTTCAACATCCTTCTTGTGAGACTCGTGAGTTAAGCCACTGAGGGAAGAAAGAAAGAGAAAGTTAGAGAAATGACAGAGCTAGTAACATGACTGTCATAACCTCAAACCTTCAAAGACCCACATCAACAAACGCAGGAAATCTGTGAGTACTGAGTATTAGTCCAACCAGCTCAGCAGCAGTCAGAAGGGTTTGTCTCTTCCAAGACTGCAACATTAATATTATGGGACAGTTTTAAATCATCTCCCAAAAGAAAAAGTCAAACCACTAGTAATTGACTTCAAAATTAAATAGGATACAAGCACATGATCAAAAGCAATTAAATTACTACAGCCTCAGTTACTGCCCATCAGCTGAGCTGCGGCAAATGACTTGGCACGTACGAAGTCAAACACGTTCGCTTCAACTCCCTTCCCCGGTGGCTTAAACCAGCACGTTCTCCAGCCTCGCAGATCAGACTCCACCTTTTGCCGAGTACTTTGTTCCCCTTCCAAGTCTATATTCCCAATGGATCTGAAACTGGGAGGGATGCCAAGCTCATCCCGTGAACTGGAGCAAAGGGATGCTCTGGGTGCTACTGGTACCCTCCGCCCCAGCTGGGCAGCCCCAATCTCCAAATTGGGAGGTAGGGAGAGGAGAGAAGACTCTACACTCCCCGGTCATAGCTGGGCAAGCATTGAACTACGCTGCTTTCTTCAGTCCATGCGCCATGGTACCATGTTCCCCCACTTCTCCCCAGCACAAGGTTTAAGCTGAGCTTATCACTTTACTGCCCAGCTCCGATGGGCTACGAGCGGAGACGCTGCCATGGGGGTTCAGTTGGCCAGTTACTACTGGTGGGGCACGGGGCCACCATCAGCCATGTGTCCTTACCCAGCACCATGGCAAAAATTAACAGCCCAACAGCCATTTTGAGGGCTGGTGATCACAGAGCTGGGACGGCAGAGCAACACGGGGCTCCCAGGACCAGCTGCCAGTGAGAGGAGAGCAAACAGCCGTGCTTAAGCAGGACAACTAGTAAATCCTCCTGACTTCTTGCCCACAGCCTAAAATGAAGCCTAACCCTTCCTGCCTGTCACTGATGCTGGATCAACCCCACAGCTTCTCAACTCAAAGCACTAACATGACATCGCATGCTGCAGGCACTCCAGCTAAAGGAAAAAATTGTGGGAAGCCTGGTTTATTGGTTACAGTATTGAGGCCATTAGGCAAAAATCCTTTGGTCCCTGTCCTGTCACAAACCCATTATGCGAGTACGAGCAAATCACTTCACCACCAAGCTTGTTTCTCCTCCTATGCTTTGCGTACCTAGTTCCCAAACATAAGCATCTTTTACTCTGTGCCTGTAGAGCACCACCCAAAATGTGACCCCTCAGCGCAGCCCCCGGCTCCGCTTCGCAGTACTTTGGGGAAGCTTTACAACATTCCCAATTGCAGGCAAACGAACCAAGACGGGGGGGGAAGAAAAAAGATATGTGACTTGTCTGAGGTTACACAGGAAATCTGTGGTAAAGGACTTATTTTAGTATAGTGCAAGTAATGACATCAAGCTCTGGTTTCTCAACAGAAACCTCCAAATACACAGTTCCCCACCCCAAAGATATATTCAGGTGCTGAACAGGGTTTAAATTCCAGTCAGCATTTAGAAAGTAACAAGAAGCCATGTGTAGAAGAAGGGGAAAAAAAACTCCATATGGTTTGCATTTACTGTTGATGTGACTCATTATTGTGAGTGTCAGTGTGACCCATTTGATAGAGGTTACATGAGGAAGCTCAGGAAAAAAAAAAGTCATATTTAATAACAATAGTGCCTGCAAACATGTGCTTTTGAATAATCTTGAAAGCCACATGAAGAACACAGATGAGGAGAAAAGAGGGACAAGTTTTTGACCTTTAGCCTCCTGCCCTCAAATTCAGTAGTATTTAACACATGCAGGAAACCTAACTTTCAATGGGATATTTCAAGTTGACTGTAAATCCACATCTGGTCCACAAAATCACTTTTCGCCACAGCACGCGCATGATGCCACTCAACAGAAAACACAGAAGTCTGCTTATGTGCAAGCAGCGAATAAGCCAAATTAAAGAGTGCAAAGCTTACCCTTCAGCAAAGGGGCAAAAACACTACCCTCACACATCGCTTGTTCCTACCCAAGACATCAAAACAAGCTGCAAAGGTCTCGTAGGATTTATACGGACAAATTCCACCCTGAAGCCTGAGAGCTTCCACAGAAGGAAGATACCAGGGGCAAAACTCTGAACTCATGCAGTGAAACTGCTGTTGCAAGTGATCCCAGTAACACTGAGGCAGTGAATTTCTGCCAGAGAAAAAAAGCCTTAGCATTCATTTTGTTGAAACGTTCGGGCTCTTCAAACAAAAAACAGGGTGGATTCTGAAATTATCTTCTGAAAGCCAATTATATCCCACAGGCAAGAGTGATGCCATTAGACAGATACATCAAGCACAAGTACCTGTACGCTTTAAGCCTTATAATAAAGGATGACTCAAAAGTTAAGCAGATTTCAAAATACACGCTCACATTACTTAACAGCAACCACCATCAGCCAGTAAAACCCGTCGCTTTGCTTTCTGTCAAAATGACATGTCACCACATTGAGATCGTTTAATGCCATGTTTAGTTCTCACCAGCCAGTCACCAGACGCACCATGTTCACAGAATAATGGAGGTCCAGGAGCCTTTTTTTTTTTTCCCCCCCAAGCCCATTTGAGTTTTGGTTTGGTTTTTTTTTAAGTATATGGCAAAGAGACAGAGCAGTTGTTTCATGATTACAGTGATGGATGAGCCATCCATCCTCCCTCTCAGATGCGTGCTGTTCATCGGGGCTTACTTCTACAGCAAGTACTACTTCCTCATACCAATCCATGAGGACACCCTGAATCACCACTGCTTTTGTCTCCCAACTCTTCTCCCTTTCTGTTTTGAGCCGCCCACCTCCGTCTGCCCTGCAGGACCTGTCAGGGTGTCGCTGCAGCGAGCTGGGCTGCTGCAACAGGTGCTTTTTCAAGGAAAAGGGAGCTGGGGGGATGTTCACATTACCCACTTTAGCTAGTTACTTTACTTATTCTATTACAGATGCTCTGAAGAGCCCTAGAAGCACCCGTGTCCTCCCAGCACCCCTCAGCGAACACAGGGAACTGTCGCTCCTAATTTGGCTATCTAATTAAGGATGACAAGCTAGAGAGCATTGAGACTTCCCCAGAGCATCCGCCGGTGCAGAGGGCAAGATCGATGGACGTTAAGCAGCCACAGCAGAGCTGAATTCTTGCTCCTGCAGTCAAAAAAGCCAGACTAACATATTCTCAGCGTGTCACTGAAGCACTTTTGCCCAAAGCGTCGAGAGGTCATTGCAGTACGAAATCCTGAAGTTACAGCAACAGACAGACACAAACCACAGCGGAGTTTCTGCTCTCGTCTGGACAAAGCTTTCCTGGAAGCTCTCTGCCAAGCTATTTATTAAGATGCTGCTATGGCATAAATTGCAGGTGTCAAGCTGTGCATTGCATCAGATTTCCCTGGAAGCATGAGGGGGGAAATTCCTATAGGAATCCTAGCAAAGCTCTTCATACTACTCAGGGGTGTGAGCTTGTCACTTCTCTACAAGCTAATGGCAAAAAAACTTCATATCCAGCGCATGCTCCTTCTAACACCGTTGCTTCTAATACAGACATGTATATAAAGGTGAGAAAGCAGCTTCAGGTGCGCTGCAGGAGATCACTAGCCTCCCAAATCTGCCTGCACAGGACAACCTAGAACTTCTCCCTGAGAAGAAAGATTACAGTTTGGCACCCAAGTTCACAGGTTTTTCATTAAGGTAAAAATCATCACATGACTTCAAAATGTTATATTCCACATAAAAAGTCCTTTGTGACACATATAGCTATTAGTATCCACACTGAAATATTTAATTAGATGGTATTTACTGGTACTTCAAATTACCTTTCTCTCCTTCTTAACTGCTAGTCTTTCAGGACAAAGCAGATGATATTTAACGGCCTTAGGACCCGCCAGCATTTCTGATGGCACCTGTTTGCCAGCAGTAAGGCCAAAGCCAGACTGGTTTATTTATCCCCTCCTGAATGGGGAGGGGATAAATCCGATATATCCCGATTTATTCCCGTCCACCTGGACTCCAGGACTCCCTCACCCAAGTGAAACCACCCGGACTGAACTGCGCGCGCAGGAAGGCAACGCTTCCTTCCCCGTACCTCCAACAGCATCATCACAAGGCTGTCACCGCTTGGGCTCACCAGAGCCACAACAGGCCAGCGAGCCCAAGCTTGCATCACCAGTTCACCCCAAACTCACTTCCAGGAAATGATATTTCAATCCCCCCCCCCTGCCACCGCAAGCATCATCCCCTCAGTTAATACTCAAGGCACTGCTTAGGTGACACAGGTGGGGACCGCTCTAAGAAAACAGGACAAAAGTAAGAACCAAACAGGCCAAGATCACATGGGTTTGTCAGCGGTGTTTTAAAAACCAGGCTGTGGAACCATGTGGTCAGGTCCAGGGAAGTGCATGCAGCTGGGATGCTTAGGGATGAAAGCCGGTACAGCTTTGGGGGGGGGGGGGGGGGGGGGGGGGGGGGGGGGGGGGNGTAAAGCAAAATGATACGATTAGGAGTCTGCCACGGAGCTAAGAGGTTTGGTCCCTATCAAACAGAAACGCCTTCAAGAAAAAAAGTTCAGAAAAATGTCAATGCCGAGTATCGGGGTGTCCCAGACAGTAACAGCTACGCAGTCACGGTGCTGG
Source organism: Chionis minor (assembly GCA_013398295.1). Taxonomy (NCBI): domain Eukaryota; kingdom Metazoa; phylum Chordata; class Aves; order Charadriiformes; family Chionidae; genus Chionis; species Chionis minor. The sequence goes on from VZSF01011169.1 coordinate 396,620, forward strand.
AAGTCAATCCAGCTGTTGTCCCGCTTTGGATCCCCCCTGCTCCCGAGCCCCCACCCGCTACCAGCTGCCCCAGCGTGTAGGGTCAGAGTCAGCCCCGGGCGGGACCCGCGTCAAAGCGCTTCCTCCGCGGCGCGGCGCGGCCCCGCACCGCCTGCGGGCCGGCAACGCCAGCGGCGGGAGGAGCTCAGCGCCCCAGCCACACGCGTTAAACTTACTCCAAGCAATTAAAGGGGAGATAATTGGGGAGATAAACACTTGAGGACGGGAGCGCTTCCCCAACCAAGCGCAGCGAGGAGAGGAGAGGAGCGAGGCTCCGTGCCGGCCCCCGCTCCCGGGGCTCGTCGCCACCGGCACCTCGGCGGGACGCGGTGCGGGATCGCGGAGCGGGGGCGGCCCCGGGGGCTGGGCTGGGTTCCCTGCCCCGGGGAGGGACGCCGAGCGCTCCGCAAGGTGCACCGCATCCCGGGGGGAAGAGGGAGAGACGCGGGGCTGCCCGGCCCCCCCGACTGCCCGGCCGCTGCCGCCGCCGAGAAGATGGTCGCGGGGAGAAACTTCTCCGCGGCGGACGTGGCGCCGCCCTCCTCCTCCTCCTCCTNCGCCGCGGGAGAACTCGCCCTTTTGTTTTCGGCACCAACTTCTTCCCCCGACGGGGCGGGGATGGAGGTGGCAGCTCCCGCTTCTTCTTCCTCCCCCCCCCCCCCCCCCCCCNCCCCTCCATCCCTCCTCCCCCGCTCCGGCGGCCGCTGCCCCGCGCCCCCTTGGCGGCGTAGCCCACCGAGAGGGGCCGGCCCCCGCGGGGGATGGAGGCAGAGCCGCCCCGCAGCCTCGGCTCTCCGCCCCG